>BMAU01020554.1:42500-65355 GCA_019973935.1 Trichonephila clavipes | reverse complement strand
TTATAATTTTAACAAACGTGTGGCGCAGTATAGCCAATTTTGGCTTTTGCGCCATAAAACCCCAAATTCACTCACTCACTCACTAACTGCAGTCCAGAGATGAATCGCCCACCTTTTTGTGATTTATGGTGACCAATTTATTTTGGAGCTTGAAAGATCTCATTTAAATTACATCAATATCTAACGCAGCTCGAAATGATCAGGTTCCATAACAACTGTAGAAATAGGAAAAAATATTTATATGATTAGAAGAATAATACTTGCGTATACTGAGTCTAAGTAAAGAGATGGTTAGGGCAGTGTTTCTCAAACTGTGGGGCGCCCATCCTGGGGGGGAGCGAGCATATCGAAAATAAAAGATTAAAAAAAATAATTTTCTGGAATGAAGTAAAACAAAATACTTTCTGACATAATAAAAAATACATATTTACACTGTTATAATTTATATATATCATCTGCAATATTACGTCATAAAAAATAAAAGCTTCTACTTCAAAGCCTCATTTTTGCTGTCTTTGATACTGTAACCAAATAAAAAACCTTTTATTTGATTTGCTGTAATCCCATGATGAGAGATTTTTTATTACGGTTTCTTTTCTAACCAAAATGAGAAAAAACAAAACCCAGACCCATAATAAAAAAATATATATTTTAGGAAGATAAAAAATTCATCACTGTTATATTATTGTCATCAGCTGTAGGCAGCAGAATGTATTTGCTGCGGTTTGACCTTCAAACTTATTTGTACGGTTAGTTACGTCCCTGCTCTTATGTGTGTGTGTATTTGTTTTTTCATTTAGGGAACTTGTAAATAAAATATTTCTGCTGCGATTTTTTCTTGTAAAATATTTTTATGATTTTTGGAAAAGCACACAGAGCACTTTGAAGGATTACTTGGCCAAGATTTATTTCTATGAGTTATTCCCAAACATATAAAGCATAATGAAAAACTTTTTACATAATTTTTTAGAGCATCCATATTGTAATAAATACACTTTTAATCCGGAGTGGTCATGCCGAGCACAGAGTGCACGAAATAGTTAATTCTAGCAAAATTGTTTAATTTTTACCAATGGCCCTGACACTATCCTCCTGTTTGACAGTCTTAACGTGTGAACTAAAATGTATTTGTCACATATCTCCCTCTTTTTGGGAGTGACAAACGTTTTTTTACAATCTTAAGGTACTTGTTTTGACTGAGTTCCCGGTGTGATAACTTTTTTTCCGAAATATTTTCTGTGTTCTTGAAAGTAGGTGTGAGTATATTTTCTCTTAGTTAAATTATTCACTAGAATTACGATTTTTATTGTGTACTATAAAAATAATTATAAAAAAAGGATTGGGGTGACTCACAATAACCTCACTCGACCATTAGTATCGAGTGCGTGCCTGCTCCAGGGTTAAAACATGTTGAAGTCTTTTCACTTAAAATATTAAAAATAACACAATTATTTTTCATCGGAATTTTATATTATTGTTCATTATTCAACATCAATTCTAAATGCTAATTCTGCGAGGCTTAAAATTACAGTTCGCTTAAAACTAATTATAATTTGAGCAATGATTTAAAAAAATAATTTTACATTTTTGTAAACATTGTCGCGCACTTGGCTTTACTCTCCTTAAAATTCAGAGATTATATCAATAATGTTTTATTTTCTTATAAATTAACTCGTGCAAATAGCGGGTACTTCAGCCGGTATACTTTTAATGTATCAGTGCTGCGCAGAGTATTTTATAACTAATTAATTAATACTAAATTACGAACAAGTTTAATAAGTATTAGCGACTTCCATGGGCTTGTCTTACAGAGCAAAGTTTTCAAAAAAATGCTTATGATTAGAAATTGACCCACTGAATTCTTTCTAAAAGAACTGATATCTATATTTTGTCTTCTAAGCAGCCACCGCATTTTGCAATATGTTCCAATTTAAAAATTAGAGAAAGGAAAATTAACATAATAATTATCCTATTACTTATTTTTTTTTGCTTAAAAGCAATATATACAAAATTTAATACTTATTTCATGAATTTGTACGGTTTATAATAAAGATTATTGCTTTAGCGTAAAAAAAGTGCAGTATTATTGCATCCAGAACATTATTAATGTATAAGGGGGGCACGATAAAAATTGTGATTGAAAAGGGGGCGCCAGTATTGAAAGTTTGAGAAGCACTGGGTTAGGGGAAGCAGTCAAGTCAGTCGTTGATTATGTAAGAGTGGAAAAGCGACTTTCCTCGCCGTGCAGACATTAGTTATCCTACCTTACTACACTGAGATAAATATGCGCTGTAATTCTTTTATATTCCTTTACTGATTTCCATGTATACCTCTCTTTGGCATAATACTACGTATAAGAAATCTTCACACACGTTGTTTTTAAAAAATTCTCTCTTTTCTGTGGTATTTGTCTATTTCCTGTCAACAAGGTCCAGAGCAAATTTTACTGTACCTAAAATATGAATGCTTCCCTTAAATCGACTAACTAAATTTATAAAATTGTTTTATAATTTAAGCGTAGGCGTCAACATATTGAAGAAACATTCCAGTGTTTTAAAACACACTATAAAGTTAGGCGAAAAATTGAACCACTCTTTAAATAAATCATTGGTTTTTATTTTACCTACATTTGTTTGAAACTACATTAAAAGAGACTTGACAATTTATTTCTACTTAATAATTTAACAGTATCATTGAAACCAATATGTAAAATACAATTGTGGCCATAGTAGCTTAGTGGTCAAGGTAACGGACTCGTGACCAACGTGTCATGAGTTCGATCATAGTACCGCTGAAGAACCACCGTGAAGAGGGGTCTAATGCCCGATAAATATGTCGAGGCTCAAACGTACTCCCATAGGCACACTGTGAAAGTTAGGAGAGGGGCGCAGGTGTAGTCCTTGTCACGTGACCATGATTCAAAAGTACGAGGTCTGTCACAAAAGTCCTTGTGTAGCTGAACAGTGAGACGTTAATATTCACTCACTTTGATCCATAGTCATGTGACGAGGACGATTCCAGAGCAGGTCATCTACATATGATACTACGGCTAGAATCGCTGATTAGGCTGAACCAGTATTTGTCTGTGAAGGTAACTGTCACACATTGATCCATGCTCCGGTCTCTGTGACCTCTGCACCATTTTAAACAGATTCTCTTGTTTGAAGAACCTACAGGACGCAAAAAAGGTCATCTCAAAAACAGCCCTCCATCATGAAGTCTTTTGGAAATAGTCATCCTTGAAGCTCTAGTTCCTGTCGCCGCATACAATCCACAAGAGAGAAGAAATTGTAGAATCCCTGTTATATCTTTATATAATGGACAAATGACAATGGCCGTCGAAGCTCTTGGATGAACTTTTTGCACAGGCTTTCTCTCGTCTCTAGTAATAATGACTAGTTAATCGTAACATTCAGCTGATACAACCTAGCACAAACTTATTCCATACAGTTTCTTATGAAGCAAGGAAGCTAACAATAATAAATAAATATTTATTAATGAGAAAGAAAACACTTTCGTAAACAAATTATGCCGCAACACCTCACCACACGTTTCCTCACACAGTAAATAGAAAATTCGAATTGCTTTATTGAATGTGGTATGATACACATACGAAAGAAAGTCACACATAAAATTGGAGCGCTCGAGTGAGTCAGTGAGTGATTGCTTAAGTCGCATTATTTAACTTCACGAGAGCTTGGACCACTTAATCTAGAGCCCTTTTCAAGTGATGAGGACGACACCTGATTTGGCTCTTCCTCTCCTAACTTCAACACCAAATCAATGGGAAGACGTTTGATCCAAGACGTATTTAAGGTGCATTGGCCCTTTCTGCACGGTGGGTCTTCACCGGTACTAGGCTCGAGCTCATGACAATGTAGCCACGAGCCCGTGACCTTGACTACACCTGAGGTGGCACCCTCCCTCTCCCAACTATCACACCACACCAACGAAAGGTCGTTTAACGTACATCGCTGCCCTACACGGCGGGTCTTTAGTGGTACTGGGCTCGAACTCGTGATAAGGCAAGCCACGATCCGATACCTATACCACTCGGCTACCCTTACTATACTGGACAAATCGTGATAATCTTTGGCCATCGTGAGTCTTGGACGAACATTTTGACCAGGTTTTATTATCATAATAATCAGCAGATATTACCTAGCGCAGAAATCTATTTGATATCGTTTCTTATCAAGCTAACAATAAAAAAAATAGTTATTAATCAGAAAAAAATAAGTTTTTCTTAAGCATCTAATACCATAACCGTTTCCTCACTCAATATAAAAAAATGCGAATTACTTTATTTAAGGTTGTATGATACGTGAATGAGAGTCATACTTTAATGTTTTCTATTGAAGTGCTGAAAGTATTTACATTCTCTCAAAAAAGTATTGGGACCCACTACCAGTTCATGGATTTTTATCGTAATATTTTGCTTAACCATACAAATGAAACCAAAAAAAAGAAGTAAATGTTATTTTGTTAAATACAAGCAACAATAATTTGAACAAAACTCATACCTTACTCCAATTATGGTTAAAATTGAAAATAAAAGAAATCGAGTTAAAGAAACGTGCTCAAAAAAGTATTGGGACACTTCCCAATAAATTAAGAAAAAAAATTCAAACTTATAAATTAACATCTTGTAGGGCACTTCTTGCTTTTTATGACCTCTCGAAGTCTATTTGGCATGGATTGGATCAATTTTTTGCAAAACGATCTATCAATTTTGGTCCACTCTTCGACCAAATATTTCCTCAAATCCTGCTTGTTAAAAATTAAGTGCTCATAAAGCTTTTACTGCAAATAGTCTTACACATGTTCAAATGGATTAAGGTCTGGACTTTGAGCAGGAGTTTTAATAAATCTAGGACAGTGGTAGAGGACCCATTACTTGCAAATATCTGCAGTATATGTCACGGGTCATTATGTAGGTACAATTTAAAATATCCTGAGATTCTCATCTAGCTCGCACTTTGCTTTAAATTTCCCTTGAGAATGTCAAGATATAGACGTATTTATTCATTACACCATCAATAAAATGTAAGTTTTTGAATCTAGAGCTTCCCATGCAGTTTCAGACAATTTGGTTACCCCTTCCAAATTTGACAGTAGGCCGGCCGTAAATTTTTGACATGCATTGCTGTATTTGATTTCCACCAAACTTTTTGCTTACCATCCGATCCGAAAATGTTATACTTTCTTCCATCAACTAAAATTATATTTCCAAAATATAATTTACCCGATTGTTCGAATAACCGAAACCCGAATGCGATTCATGCAGTATATGAAACCGGGCACTATACGAATGTTGAAAATCGTCACATGCGGGAAATGTGCTTCAAAGAAAAGCAAAATAGGTGCAAAATGCAACAATTTTACTTTTATAGTAAAAAACAACCACTTATTTTTCTCTTTACCATTGTACACCTTCGTTTTTTCGCTGCAAGGTCTCCGATTCCCTTGAGCATCAGTAGTTGAGTACGACAGCCCTCTGATTGTTGGTCGTACAACTCCATATCTGCCTTTAACGCAGAAACTGACGCGCATCAACAGTTTTCCTTTTCTTCGAGCCATCTTCTGAGTCAAGTTCTGACGCAAAATTTAAAATGGTTTCTCAGATTTTTCTTGTCAGAAATTGTTGACTTTTCAACATTATAAGGCTGTTCTAGAGACGCTCCACTTTCTCTCTTTGCGAGAAGGTTCAATATTTCAAGTTTTGTCTCATGTTCAAGACGTTGCACTTCCGTTTTGAATTCGAAACCATAGCAGTTCACAACTCAACAAAAGAGCACGTATACACACACCTCACTTGGAAACAAACTGACCTAATATTCCGCGAAGATGTTTACCAAATCACAACTATAATTCCCCAAATATCCCTGACCTTGGGTCTTCCCGTCACTTTTGGCCTCACGCGAAACAACTGTTGCGCTTGATTGATTGATTGAATATTAACGTCGTACTGTTCAGCTACACGAGGGCTTGTGGAGACGGGCCACGTAATATTGAACCATGGTCAAGTGACGTGAACGACACCCGAGCTGGCACACCCTCTCTTAACTACCACAGAACACCAACGGGAGTACGTTTCAGCTCTCGACAGATTTAACGTGCATCGCTGCCCTACACGGTGGGTCTTTAGTGGACAACTGTTAAGTATTGCATTATTAAAAAACGTATTCATATACAGTACATGTAGTCGATAAAAAAAAACTGGTTCGGATATTTGATGTTCCGGATAAGCGATGTTCTACTGTATTGAAGTTTTGGAGTCAATTCTGGGTCCGGAAAGAAAGAAAGTAGGTACGAGAATCTCTTCCTCTGGAACGCTTTCTTTATTTATTAAGGAAGAAGAATTTAGGTGGAAAATGACAAACATTTCCGAAAACTTTTTTTCTACACTTTTTTTAATATTTATTTTCTATTTATTTATTTCCGCCTCCACGTGGAGAAGTTTGATTGATTTTTACGTTTTTCCCTCGAGTCTTGGTGCAGAATTCCATTTCTCAAAATCCATTTTGAGTAGTTTTTAATACTCTCCACGGAATTTCAACCGGAAAATATTTAATAGTGGAATTAGGGTCCCAAATAGTGTTGTTTTACTATCCTGCACTTCTTCAAAGAAGGTAAGAGCTTTGCTTATATATCTGACTTTTTTTTCCAAAATTATGTGTGTTTCATTCCTTAGAGTAAAAGAGAGAGTTTCATAAAAAAGATTTTTGCATTTTTCAATATAATGTGATTACCCCAAAAAATTCTCACTCAGTCTTATTATACGCTTGTATATATATTGGAAGCATATTAAAAATTGTATTTCCATGAGATATGCGTGATATTAATCTTTGTAAAATTACTACTTTGCGTGGTAAATTCTTACTTAAGCAGTTTCAAAACAAAGAATTTAATGACTCATAAATGCCATGAGTCTACGAGATTTTTTTTGAGAAATAAAAAATTGTTATGATAATTTTGAAAAAATGTCAAGTGGTCTTGATAAGTTGGCAACACTGATTGACCATATTATTATGCCTGCTGAACACTTTTAAAGAGATCAGATATTACTTCCTGTAGTTGCCACTCGAGGGCGAGATAGCTGTTTATAAGAAATGCAGAAATAGTGAACATCAATTGCACTGTGTTTCTTGCAAAAAAATTGGAAAAAAATCGTTTAGCTGTGTCTGAACGCAAGATAAGATTAAAGTTTATCGAAGCATCATAACCAACGCCGACTGACCGTCTGAACTTGTAAAATGTTCGAAACCAGCAGTTATTAATGTATACAGAAAACTGATTCCCAAGAGGAAAACTGGGTTTCAAATTCAGACTTGTGGTCATCAAATGCTACTGAAAGTTCTCGTAAACGAGAATTGTTAAAACTGGTTATCCAGTCCATGAGAAGAGAAACTATACTTCAAACTGCAAGGAATCTTAATCGAGGAGTCTTATCAATACCAAACGCTTTTTATATGTGATTGGACATTTTAACTACTACTGAAACTGTATTGAAATTATTTTTACGTAGATATTTTATCAATTCTTTAAACATTTTAACAAATGTTTGGCGCATTTTAGCCAGATTTGGCTCTTGTGCTATAAACCCAAACACTCACTTAATTAAGGAGCAACTGCGAAGGTCTCTGACTAAACTTCTCATCGCACATTACAATTTATAGGCCAGGTAGCCGACGAGCTGCTCAAAAGCCTCTACTGTAGGTTTGATCAAGAGCAGACGTCTCCGATTCTGAAAGGAGCGCAAGGATTAAGCTATAGATGACTGGAAATGATTGATTGATTGAATATTAACGTCGCACTGTTCAGCTACACGAGGGCTTTTGGCGACGGACCACGTAATTTTGAACCATGGTCAAGTGACGTGGACGACACCTGAGCTGGCACCCCCTCTCCTAACTACCACACCAACGGGAGGACGTTTCAGCTCTCGACAGATTTAACGTGCATCGCTGCCCTACACGGCGGGTCTTTAGTGGTACTGGGCTCGAACTCGTGATAAGGCAAGCCACGGTCCGATAACTTGACCACTCGGCTACCGCGGCCACAAAGATGACTGGATAAGAGCCATGTGGTCCGAAAAATCACATTTTCAATAACACCATGTAGATCAGTGTTCCCCGCAACCCCCAGTCCGCGGACCGGTATTGCCATTTTATTTAAAGTGGTGCATTTCTCTCGGATTTGCGCAACTTTCCACGAAAATTAATTTATATTCCACGTTAAATCACTTTTATTCACTTTTGATGCGACTATATTTTATTCTGAAGGCCTATTTAAATGTAACAAAATTAAAATTGTTAAATCAAAACAATCTAAAATGTAAACAATCAACGTGTCCCACCCTCAGCGGGCCGCGGTAAAATAATCAAACGTTAACCGGTCCGCAGCGATGAAAAGGTTGCGGAGCAGTGATGTAGATGGCAGGGTGTGAATACGGAAAAAACAGAATGAAAGTACAAATTGCATTGTCACAACTCTTCAAAAAGATGAAAGCAATACTGTGTGGTTTTCGGGATGTTTTCTTGACATCACATTGATCTTTTGTTTCGTATGGAAGAATTACTGAATGTCCAGGTGTATTAAAGTGTTATCACTGATCAAGTACATTTTTTTAAGTGAATTAAGTACTCTTTACTCTTCCAGAGAAAGATACTTTTAGCAGGACAATGCTCCATGCTATACAGCTGTCATTGTGTGTGTGTTCCCAGATGGTTCAAAGCGCCTGACAGGAACTTTGCCTTGCTTACTTGTTCCTCACAATCGCCAAATCGCTTTCCAATTGAGAATATGGGGAAAGAGATCAAACGGGGCGCCAAAAAGCTGAGACCAGTACCATCCAATCTGAAAGCATTGGAAAGGGTAATTAATCGTATATGGTCTTGAATTCCGCATATGATCTACTACCAAAAACTTATATAGTTCATGCCAATAACAATCCATACACTATCAAGGGCAAAAGAGGGTCCAACAATGTATTGAAGGGGTGGCATAATAATTTGGCTACTCTGTGTACATCGTCCATGAAACAGAATAATGGGAAATATTTTTTTAATGTTTCATTTATCGATTTCCTGTCTTTCACCTGTAGTTTCCGGGTAAATATTATAGACGGAGATTCAAAATTGTGAAGTTTTCCGCCATTGTATTCTATTATATCTTTAAAGTAGGACATTCGTAAACAATGAATCAATCCAGCTAAATGCTAATACTTTGAATTACGTTATCGATATTCAATAATAATTTTTAATGCATAATCATTTAAACCACCTTAATTAAGAATTCATAACTTCGACCACATCCCGCAGTAGAAATTTTGTTAGTTTCTTCGCCTTTTTAGCATTAAAAATAAAAAAATCCTCTTTCAGTCATTCAGTTATTAATCTCTCATTCTTATCACTCTACTTCATCGTCTTTTAAAACTGGCTCTTTTTTTCTCTGGTATCTCCCTGAATATTTTAATACGGTTTTTTTATAACTGAATGGAGGACCCTGGTATAATTTACGTTAAAGATCCGTTAATAATTACAAAAAGTAAGGCATCAATGATTGTTTCAAAGTAAATTGTGAATTCTATTTTTGGATTTATGTAGTTGCAAATTTGCGTGTTTAAAAAATAGCCAATGAATTCAAATACTTGAATATTTTTTTAATTAATGAACAAAGACAAACAGATTGCAACATCAAGGCAAATCGACGTATAAACACAAATAAATATTTTATCAGATTATTTATAATTGTGCAAATTGTGCACTCATTGTAATCAAGTCTTACAATGTTCCAGAGATGGTTCTCTAAGCAGCTGCACTAAGAGGAACTCAGAGAATATTTCTCTATTATCGCAATCAATACAAGTGACTGAAATCTCGTCTCTGAACTTCTTCGACCTTTATCTCAAAATTCACTTATATAACTTCATTAAAATATCCAGAAGGTTCGATCTCAAAGACTTCTTGATGGTTCTATGACAAATATCTTTTTCCTTTAATGTATCGCTAAGGATGGTAAAGTCTCCAACATGATAACACTGGTCACACCTTTTGGGGTTGCTATTTCATTAAAATTTTAAATTAATTTTAAAGATTTAAAAAGCATTAAAAATATAGTGTAGTGAAGACCTTTTTGTGTTATCAGCTGAGGTAAAAGTTCGATGATGTAACGAGTTTGAACGAACTAGAGGCAAGATTACAGCAAATATGGAACGAAATGTCTCAAGACATCATACAGAACTTGCATGACTCAATGCATGATCGTATCGAATCGTGCATTCGGGCTAGAGGGGGTTCAACAGGGTATTAATCCCATAGTTCTTTTCCCTTATTCTCTGAAATAAATTAACTTTTTTCTTTGATTTTCTAATCATTTACTTATATCAAAGTAGTGATTACATACGTAAAATTTCGGTACATTTTGACAACTCCTTCTTGGTGTGCTAATTCTTTTTATACAGGAGTGTATATAACTTAGAAGTGGTTTTATCCATATTTCACTACAAGCGGTGATAGCTATAAATCGAGCTTGCCATGGCAAAAGTGCAGCAAAATGTTTTCGAGGATTACTGGAAGCATGTGGTGACAACGCATTACCATATAGGATGGGTACACGATGGGTTAAAGCATTACGTTGAGGTCGGACAGGGACTGCATACTTGCAACGCACATTTGTAGTCCATCCCTCTATTCCTCAACATCAGATTGACAATTGACATCCCGATGGGTCTCCTTTCCCTAGACCGTTGATAGACTAATCCATTTTTATTGCAAAACAGTATCCTTAACATGTAGCAAGACAGCACTTGTTGTCATGTCGCAAACAATTGAACTCTCTGATTGCAACGATTTCAGTGGGAAATCTTGGAATACCATCCCTACTAATCTAATATGAATCCTTATGACTTCTATCTGTTTCCGAAGTTGAAGGAACTTCTCCGGGGCTGCCTATTTTTTGACATTTCATCTGTACGCAGCACCGTAGCACGCTCCATTGCTGACATCAACAATAGACATCTTGCCAACGGTCTTAAGCGGCTTCCCAACTTTTGGCAAAATATTGAAAAATTTGCAGGTGTATACCTAGAAAGAATGTAATGTAATAGCACTTGTAAGTTCATTAAAAATTGATTTATATCTTTGGTGTCATTACTTAATTAAGAGCCCTCGTATGTATATATATATATATATATTTTGTAGTGTCTGTTTGGCGGTAGATCCTTCAAGAGTTGGCGACGTTCCCACAATCTGCGGGGTAGGGGTTATTGTGTTTTGAAGAGAAGGTGATTGACCCTCGAACGAGGTAGTCAAAAAAGGGAGAATCGCTTGTGTTTTGTGAGCGTGAAGTGCTTTCCCGGGATTTGGTGTTAAGGAAGACAGCGAATTTTATTGAGAACCAACTCATAGCGCGTGGTTTGCCGTACGAAGAATAGTTTCTTGGAAGAGGTTTTAACGCGAAGGACTGTGTTTTGTTTCTGTGGAGTAAGAAACGAGATAATTGTGCTGGCATTTGAGAAATAGTCGATTATATGTGGAAGGGTAGAAAGTAACCCAGAAGACATCACAATGCTATTGAAATCCAAGTCCTAGAATTAAGTGCTTGATTATGTTGAAAAACGTTCTTATAACTCTCCTCTCTTAATTTAAAAAGGACAGGACATCTAAATAATTACTAATAATTTATAAAATTATAATAGAATTATCTTTTACATTCCCGTAACCCCCTTCCGGAAAGTAGATTTCCTCAAAATCCATTTCAGGGGATCTCTAATCATCAAAATAAACTTGCTAGCCAAATTTAAAGTCGAATTTTAATAGTTCAAAAAAGAAATACTTTTATATATAAACCTCATAACCCTGTCCCTTTAAGAGTCAATTTGCACAAAACCCGTTTTAATTCAACGAAAAAACATGCATACCAAATTTCATTTCTATAGATCTAGTAGTTCTAAAACGGTAAATTTTCTTACCAATACGCTCCAGTCCTCCACAAGAATCAAACTCGGTAAAATTCATGCTTATAGCGAATCTCTATTGAATAAAAGAAATGCGTACCAAATTTTAAGTATGTAGGTCTAATATGTAGTTCGAAAATGGAAATATTTATCTATAACATCCCTTAAGCCCACGTAACACTCCTTTAATTGTCGAATTTTGTAAATCCGTTTCATAACGGATCTCTACTCTATAAAAGGAACATGTCTACTAAATTTCTCAAGTCTACAGGTCTAATAGTTCATGAGATATCGTGATGAATGAGTAAGTGAATCACTTTTCTTCTTTACATAAGTGGATATTTATACTTATAAAACTTAAAAAGTAGTGTATTATTTCCTTTATTTGAATTTTTTTTACTGTTATTTAACCCAACACTTAATTGAAAGGAAACCTTTTTATAAGTAATTTACGAAAAAAAAAACCTTGGAGTTAGACCGACATTATTTAAATACATATAAAGTGTTGTAAAAAATAGTTTCAGACGGAAAATTATTTTAACAGCAAGTTTTCTTAATTACACCACTTCTTTTCAAACAAGTTTTTTTTTGTGCTTCTTTTGATCAATGAAAAAAATTAACATAATGGGGAAATGGTAATTTATTTTACAACCTAATAATTTTATTTTAAAAGCATTTACATTCATGAAAGAAAATTAACACGAAAGCTCGTTCTTTTATTTTCCTTAATCTGTCTATCTTGTTTTTAATAAAAACTGTGGATGGTGGTTTAAAACGAATTTTATAATGCTTTAAGGAAATGTCTTTAACAACTGTCTCTCGCAGACATTAAACTCCCTCAAAGGATTTGCATAAGGCGTTTTTAACAGAACAGTGGAGCCTTATGTTGGTCTTAAAAGTCATATCTTTGCATTCTTCAAATGAAAACGCAAAGCGAATCGTTTTAAAGAAAGCCAATAATATTTATGCTCTCTAGAGTTCTTCTTTGTCAAAGCATACTGTTTGGAAAGGAAGAGTTTTTTTTAGTTTTAATATATAAATGAATTATAATTTTAAAAAACTAAAAAACACGCTTTTATAGTTAATTTAACTAAAAAGTATATAAAAAATATTTCTTAGTATAAGAATATAATGATTAACGAGAAAATTAATGTCATTGTGGTAAAAGCGAGGGATACTCGATATCAAATTGTTATAATTTCTTACTAGATCTATTCCGAAATATATATTGCATGTAGAAATGCAACACAAAGCACCCCACAATTTTACCGCAATGACATTCATTTTCTATTTAATCATCTTATTCTTATACATATTTTTTGAGACTCTAGGTAGACTCCTTGTGTGCCAACAAGTATAACATAAGGCTTTATTCTTATATTAAGAATTATTTTTTTCTTTTTAGTTGGATTTAAAAAAAACTATAAAAGCGTGTTTTTTAGCTTTTTTAAACTATAATTTTTCATTTATTAGTTCAATCTACAATAAAAGCGGGTTTTTTATATAGTTTATTTTTTAAACTATAATTTATTTTTCAAGTTCAATATATAATAAAAACGTGTTTTATTTTTGCCAAATTTGGAAATGAGAACGGAAATTAGTCGTCAAATCTGGAAATAAAAAATAATTAATCCTAATGATCTGGATCAGGACAATGAACCAAAATTATTAAATTATTGTATTGTCACCGGTCATTGACAAGCGTGCAAAATTTCGAATTAATCAATCCTTTTAAATAGGGTAAAAATTGAATTCAAGATTCCATTACATACAAGTGGAAGCTATTGAAAACGTGTTAAAAAGGATTATTAGTTAAACCTCCAATAGGAATTTTATAAGTTTACTATAATCATAATATGTTTTGTCTAATCAAAATAGAATTAATGAATGATATTTTACGTATGGTTCACTTCGAAATAATACGAGGACGATTGGTGAAGAACCTTATAATTTTGGCCTGTGGATTTGAGTGGCAAAGACGACACCGGAGCTGACCCTCGGCTCCTCAATACACCAAAGTGAAGACTTTGTTTCTTGAAAGATTGAACCTTTCATGACTAAAAGACGCATTTGTCCTTCTTTTAAACATAGTGATCGTCGTATTTACTTATAACCTTTCCTGAATTTTTTATATAGAATGTATGCAAACGCAATTATTTAAACGGGAACGCTTGGAAAAACAATATTAAAATAAATGGCGATAATATTATGTATCATATACTAATATAAAACATTCGCGAGCTGTACTCTGTTATTAGTTCAGTTTATTGTGTTGTGTATTAATATATTAATGTGGTTTCTCACACGTTATTCGATAATTATAACTTTGTGCAATAATGAAGTATATTTGAATAAACCAAAATAAATGTCTGATAATGATGTAACAGGTCTATTTGGGCTGCTAATAATCCTCTTGGGTAAAATGCTCTTTTTAACTGAGATTTCAGTTGAAACCTGCTTTACGTAGAGAGAATTGATTTTATGTAAATAATAGCTTCCATTTAAGTGCTGATCGTATAATAGGTGTGATGATAGATCGTATAATAGGTGTAAAATTGCGATAGAAGGAATCATAGCGTAAGTGAACGGAGGACTTATAAGTAATTCAAGGAGGAGCAATTAATCAAGTGTGGATGCAAGAGTTCTCAGGATAATAAACTGCTGTTTGTTGTTGTTGTGACTAATGCCACATACCTGACGAAGACTGCTGTTTGTAAAAAAATTCAACACCATGAAGGAATCATCAGAATTAAAGAAATTTAATGCACAAACGACTTGTATTAGTATAAATAAATTGAAAATTTTCAAAGCAAAAAAAAAAGAAATATTAAGTGTCCAAAATCAGTATTTGGTGTAGCTACCACGCGCTGCGATAAGTGTTGCTATAGGAAGTGCCATGGAGTCAAACAGATTGAGAATGTCTGCTTGTGGAAGAGATTTACATAGGTTGTATTCGCAGCAAAAGTTCGTCTTTTCAAGATGCAAGACGTGGATCACGAGTGAGACGCCGACCAACCAAATCCTACACGTACTCAATAGGTGACGTATTCGGTGAATAAGCAGGTCAAGGAAGAACTCGCATGTGTTGGGCTGAACAGAAATATCGGGATGCTTTAAAAGAAAGAAACGACTTCGGGCTGAAGCACTTCACGGTCGTACCTGTTGCTATTGAGATTACCCTCAATTCGTACCAAATTGGATTGTCCATGATACGAAATTGCACTCAAAACCATAACTCGGGGTGTTAGGTCACTATGTCGTTCGATAACGCACTCTGGAAGGCAGCGTTCACTGGCACAGTGTCTAATACTAATGTGGCCGTCATGGTCCCACAAATTCAAGCGTAATTCATCTGAAAAGATAACTTGGTGCCAATCAACTTGTCAGGGTCTATGTTTATCAGCCCATTGCAGACGCAACCATCGATGGTTTGCCGTAAGGGGGATCCTGTATAAAGGCACCCTTGCACGCAATCCATGGTGCAGCAGACGTCGACGAATTGACGAAAAGCCGACATTAATACACATGTAGCAGTAGACCAACGTGCTGTCAACTGCCTGGACGAAGAGGTACGGTCATTCACTCCCCTGCGGAGCAAGTGTCGATCGTCCCACGCTGACGGTACCTTTCGTCATCCACTGCTAGTTTTTCTAGTTGTTTTGTGCTCGTTGGTTCTCTGCTTCCAAACTCGCATCACTGTGGAACTGTTCCACTCCACATGAGCTCCTATTGCCCGATAGGAAAATCCTTCTTTTCGAAGGCCGATAATGCTCCCCAGTTCAAACTCCTTAGTTTGTTGGATTTTACCTCATTTCGTCTTAGAGGCATACTCAGATCTCACAAAACGTTCGCCACTATCAAATAACCATTAACTATTTTCAACGTCTCACTGCAGGCCTCTATTTATAATCTTTCAGCATCCGGTCAGAGGACGCTACGCCCCTCAGGGGGCTCACCTCCTTTAGGTGAGTGCGGGTTTCACGCTCCCGAGGTAACCCAGTGATCTTTTTCCCCTTCTCCCCCCCCTTTTTCACCTCAGGGGCTCACTTTCGGGTGAGTACGGGAGGCCACGTCCCCGAGGTACCCGAGTGAACTTTGAAAAGAAAGAAAAACCCCAAAAAATATTTGCTTAGTTAGTGTTTACGTTACAGGTCAATATTTAACGTTATATTTAGTTCAGTTAGGGGTTGTTTTGTGGTTAATTTTATTTTGGATATTTTGAGTTTAATTATTTCTACTATTTTGATTTTGGTTTATTTCTTTGGAGTATTTAAAACAAAAAGAATTTTACTTTTCGAATTACGAAATGTTAAGACTGGTTTTTGAGTCTGACCCGCATGTTTGCCGTGTGCGGCGACCCGTACCGGGGGAAAGTGGAGTCTGGGGTTCCTGTTGCGTGCCCTTTGGCCCATGCTTCTCCGTAGACGGGAGGCAGGAATTAGCCCGCTCCTGTCAATCGGCTGGTGATTAGTTCTGCGGTTTCCAATACGGGTTCTTTTGGAATACCAAAGACGGTTGCTTTAGGGTTAGTATTGCAGTTAGGGGTGCCCTGGGTGAACTGGCGGATCACATCCCGAACCTGTACTACTATACTCCAGTACCACCTCTGAGGTAAGTGGGGTGAACACCACAAAACACTCATGGAACCCAGCAGGAAATCTCCTTCAGTGGAGCACTATTCTCTTGAATTTTGCGATTCGTTTCGTTTTTTTATAGTTAAAACTCCCGGCACCTTTACCAATGTCTCACCCTTTCTAATTTAGAAAGCTTTTACTAGCAGTATTGGGTAGGTCAAATCGATTCGTAAGATGAACTCCGGGGACTTGTTCCTCGAAGCGTCATCGGCGAAACAGGCGACCACCCTTATAAATCTGCAAAAGCTAGCTCATTTAGACGTTACCGTGGCTCCTCATACTACTTTGAATTTTTCGCGCGGCGTCATTTCGCCAGCGGATTTTCTCAACGTGTCGACTGAGGAAATCAAAGAGAACATGCTGGCCCAAAAAGTCTGTGATGTTAGGCGTATCACGATAAGGCGGGATGGACAGATGCTGCACACAAAGCACCTCATCCTGACCTTTTCTACACCTGACCTTCCACAGACCGTTAAAATGGCCTACATCCGATGCCCAGTCCGACCATACATCCCCAATCCGCTGCGATGCTTTTAGTGCCAGAGATTTGGACATTCGAAAACAGTCTGCCGCGGCCAGCCAACCTGCTCTAGATGTGCAGAGGTAGGCCTTGATAGCGTAGACTGTAAAGCAAAGGAATGATGTGTAAATTGCAAAGGGGATCATTCATCGTTTTCTCGATCTTGTCCAACATGGATACTCGAAAAGGAGATCACAGCCGTCAAATTTAAAAATAAAATTTCGTATCCAGAGGCGCGAGGTGTATCGTCACGCACGCCAGTTTCTGGAAACAGCTATGCGTCGGCGACCAGAAAATCATACGTATCCACAGCCATTCAAGTAGACGCAAGTACGGCTCCAACATCTGCGACAGCCGCATCTATAACACTGAAGAATGTTGCAGTGGATACACTTAAGTCTGTATCCCCTCCACGCGATGGTAAGAACAGGAAAACACGCATAAAGGACTCGGGGGTGCAAGCCCACAAAAAAAAGAGGTCGAACCTCAATAAAAAACTCCATGACATGGGAGACGATGTCATGGACATTCACGCCTCACAAAGCGACGAGAGTCTGATAGACGATCTGTCGCCCAAACCTTCGTCTTCTGGCTTCTTACGAGGAGCAAGTGCGAAGACTTGATGACCTCCTTTATCTCCTGGAACTGCCGTGGTCTAAGGACTCGACTTGCTGATCTCAAATCCATCATGTCCACGTACCAGCCCGCATGCGTTGCTCTTCAGGAGACATTTCTGAAGAGTACCATGACAATGCAAGTACGTGGTTATAATTGTGTACGACGGGATGTAGATGGCGATACATCTCCAACCGGAGGTGTATGCCCCTTCACACATCTAATCTGTATCCCAGTAATGTCGTCACACTGTACACATCGTTATAGGCTGTGGCTGTTCGGATTCACATCCATTCTTTAGTCACAGTCTGTTGTGTTTATTTACCACCCAACGATGTTGTGCCACAGGTGGATTTGCATCAATTAGTCAGCCAATTGCCAGCTCCTTTTATTTTGCTCGGTGACTTTAACGGACACAGCCCTTTGTGGGGCATGATGATACAAACTCTCGTGGGCGACAGATTGAACAGTTGATCTCGGATCACTATTTCTGTCTGCTAAACCACGACGAGAAGACTTATTTCCATGCTCCCACGAGGACATTCCACTCACTCGATCTAGCCATCTGCTCGCCCACTCTGCTACCGATGTTGAATTTCGAGGTTGCAAACGATCTGCACAACAGTGATCATTTCCCTCTCCTAGTCTCGCATGTTAATGGTGCGGGGACACGTTTTCGTCCCCCCCCCACTTATCATTTTCATCGCGCAGACTGGGATAAATTCACACGGTTAGCGATTATCACAGGCACAATGGTCCAGAACAGGGCAGTTGATGAAGCAGTCTTCAATTCACTGAACCTATTCGGAATGCTGCTGATGCAGCCATTCCCAAAACATCCAATTCTCTTCGAAAGCTGTGCAAACCATGGTGGAACGCTTCCTGCCAACAAGCCAAAAAGGAACAAAGGAGGGCGTGGGGTATTTTCAGGAGGTACCCCACAACTGATAATCTCATAGCGTTCAAACGTGTGAAAGCGTTAGCTCGTAGAATACTTCGTCAATGCCAGAGAGAATCTTGGATCAAGTATGTGTCTTCAATCACATCGTCAACTACCAGCCAACAGTTATGGAGAAAGGTCAAAGCAGCGAATGGCCTTTATCGGGAATTTAACATTCCGATATTGGAAACTTCTACTGCTTTGTTTTCGTCACCTTTAGATGTGGCTAACTTGCTTGGCAAAACATTTGCCAGTGTGTCCAGCTCATATTCATATAGCCCTGCATTCCAGGCGACTAAGAATCGTTTAGAGCGGACACCTATCATTTTCAGGTGCCGACAACCTTTACCATATAACTGTGACTTTGACATGTTTGAATTGAAGAGAGCCTTATCATCGGCCAACAATACTAGTCCAGGTCCTGATGGAATATCCTATGAATTGCTTCGCCATTTGAACGAGGATTCACTAGTAAGTCTCCTTTACCTATTCAACCGAATATGGAGGGAGCAGTGTATCCTACTCAATGGCAAGAAGCCATAGTGATCCCCATTCTAAAACCTGGTAAAGATCCAAAGAACCCTCTTAGCTATCGACCGATAGCACTCACGAGCTGCCTTTGTAAGACACTAGAACGTGTGGTCAATGCCCGTCTCGTTTATCAGTTAGAAAAGAACCAATGCATTCCTCTATTTCAGAGTGGCTTCCGTAAAGGAAGGTCCACTCTCGACAATATTATTACACTAGAAAACAAAATCAGAAACGCTTTTGTCCGGAGGAATCATTTAGTTTCTATCTTTTTCGATATCGAGAAGGCATATGATCGTACTTGGTGCTATGGGATTTTAGCATTTTATTTAATTTTAGATTAAGAGGCAATTTGCCTACTTTTATTGAAAAAATTTTAAATCTTCGTACTTTTAAAGTGAGACTGGGTGGCACTCTCTCTGCTCCTTTTACCCAAGCTGAGGGAGTTCCTCAGGGCAGTATTTTGAGTGTCACCCTTTTTATGTCATATCTCTCACATTTTACATGTTTTATCGCCTTCTATACAGACTTCACTATACGTGGACGATCTACAGATCAGTTGTGAAGGTTCGGACATGCGCATGATTGAACGGCAGTTGCAAACTGCGGTCAACAACATTGTAAAATGGTGCGACAGCAACGGTCATAGTATTTTTGACAGCAAAAGTTGCTGCGTGCACTTTTGCCGCAAACGGGGTATTCATCCCGACCCCGAAATACGCATCCGTGCTGTACAAATTCCCGTAGTTCCCGTACGTGGTCCGTCGCCAAAAGCCCTCGTGTAGCTGAACAGTGCGACGTTAATATTAACTAACTAATCCCGTAGTTCCCGACGTACGATTCCTCGGGGTAATTTTCGACCGCCGGCTCACTTTCCTTCCACATATTTTACAATTGCGGAAGAGGTGTGAATAGTCTTTAAACCTCTTGAAGGTGTTGTCAAACACCTCTTGGGGGCGGAACGAAAATCATTACTCAGAGTGTATCAGGCAATCGTACTCTCTCGCATCGACTACGGATGTGTTGTATACGGATCAGCGTGCAACTCTACTCTGCAAAAACTTGACCCCGTCCACCATATGGCATTGAGAATCTGCTCGGGTGCGTTTCGCACATCACCGGTGCAGAGTCTCTATGTTACCTGTAATTAGCTTCCTCTAGATCTTCGACGGAGGAAGCTGTCTCTTGCGTATTATTCTAAGATCTTGTCCGTGCCTTCACATCCTCTGCAGAATGTGTATATGAGTACCAGCATGAAGAGACTTTATGATGCACGGCCGTCTAACATCCGGCCGTTTATGGATAGGATGAAGCTTCATATTTCTGAACTCGACCTACCTAACGTGCAAATCCAGCAAAGGAACCTTTTCCTATTCCAACCTTGGAATACGCCACGGTTCCATTATATCAACCCTTTTGCCACTTACAGTAAATCCACTGTAGCGCCTGTCGTCTTTCAACGCGTCTTCGCCTACCACCGCAGTCAGTATAGTCGTTATTCGGCCATCTACACTGATGGTTCGAAACGTGCAGATTACGTTGGCTGTGGAGTTGTGATTGAAGATATTATGCACGGTTATAGGCTCGACACTTCTTGCAGCATTTTCACTGCCGAAGCTGTCGCCATTTACCGTGCACTTCAATTAATCGACTCCAATATGCCCCGTAAATACTGCATCAATACTGACAGCATGAGTGTACCAGAAGCGCTTGAAAACTATAACGATTGATGCCGTCCAGTGGTTTGTAAAATACTCGACATTACGAGTCAACTGTACAGCAAGGGTCTCGATATCTTGTTTTGCTGGCTACCAAGTCACGTAGGAATCATAGGCAACGAGCAAGCGGACAGCGCGGCAAAGTCGGCGACGACGCATCTGCCGTTAGCGGTTCCGCTATCGGATATGAAGCGCTTCATCATGCATCATATTTTTAAGATTTGGCAGGAATCATGAAGTCAGCAGTTGGATAACAAACTGCACTCCGTGAAACCTGTCATAGGAGCATGGTCTGTGATTTCAATGCGAAGAACTGATGTCAAATTGACTCGTCTTCGCATTGGTCATACTCGCTTCATTCACAGGCGTTTATTATTGGGTGAAGATGCTCCTGAATGTCCGTCATGCAAGGTCTCTTACACTGTGCGTCACATTTTAATAGATTGTCCCGTTTTTAATAATTCTCGCATCACCTTTTTTAATTCATCACATTTAACTTTACCTGACTTGGTGGGAGAAATACCCCATCACAACCTATTTGCTTTTATCAGAAGACTTGAATTTTTATATTTGATTTGACTTTTTAAACTGTTTTAACTTTGGCTTTATTTTTTTATATATATGCATACAGGCATGCACATATATAATAATTATTTTTATATCATTGTATTTTTCTTGTGTATTTTTAACCTGTTTTTCAGATTTTAACAAACGTGTGGCGCAGTATAGCCAAATTTGGCTCTTGCTTCATTAAACCCAACAATCACTCACTCACCCAACAATCACTCACTGGGTGTATTTCAGGTAAGCGCCGTGCCTGGTTTTTTGCCAGATGACCGGCACACTGCCTCCCTTGTTGGACTCCGTGGTGGGTGGAGGCACGCCACGATGAAGTTCTGTACGCGTATTTATGGATCCAATGCTGCTCTGCCCGGGTAAAGCGCTCCTGAATGTCCTTCATCCTAGGTCTTTTACACTGTGCGTCACATTTTAATTGATTGTCCCGTATTTCATAATTATCGCATCACATTTTTTAATTCATCCCATTTAACTTTACCTGACTTGGTGGGAGAAATACCCCACCAAAACCTATTTGCTTTTTTAGAAGACTTGGATTTTTATATTTAATTTAACTTTTTCAAATATTTTACTTTTAACTTTATTTTTTTATATGTGTGCATGCAGGCATGCACATATATAATAATTATTTTTATATAATTGTATTTTTCTTGTGTATTTTTAACATAGTGTTCATATTTTAACAAACGTGTGGCGCAGTATAGCCAATTTTGGCTCTTGCGCCATAAAACCCCACATTCACTCACTCACTCACTCACATTTTACATGTTATATCGCCTTCTATACAGGCTTCACTATACGTGGACGATCTACAGATCAGTTGTGAAGGTTCGTACATGCGCATGATTGAACGGCAGTTGCAAACTGCGGTCAACAACATTGTAAAATGGTGCAACAGCAACGGTCATAGTATTTTTGCGAGCAAAAGTTGCAGCGTGCACTTTTGCCGCAAACGGGGTATTCATCCCGACCCCGAAATACGCATCCGTGCTGTACAAATTCCCGTAGTTCCCGACGTACGATTCCTCGGAGTAATTTTCGACCGCCGGCTCACTTTCCTTCCGCATATTTTACAATTGCGTGAAAAGTCTTTAAACTCTTGAAGGTGTTGTCAAACACCTCTTGGGGGGCGGATCGAACATCATTACTCAGAGTGTATCAGGCAATCGTACTCTCTCGCATCGACTACGGATGAGTTGTATACGGATCAGCGTGCAACTCTACTTTGAAAAAACTTGACCCCGTCCACCATATGGCATTGAGAATCTGCTCGGGTGCGTTTCGCACATCACCGGTGCAGAGTCCCTATGTTACCTGTAATCAGCTTCCTCTAGATCTTCGACGGAGGAAGCTGTCTCTTGC
>BMAU01020554.1:0-37500 GCA_019973935.1 Trichonephila clavipes | reverse complement strand
CAAGACGACCATATGTTAGGCAAACCTTGGCACAACTTCCCTTATAAGCCTTGGGGCTCGAAATCATGGTCTTTGTCATACTTCAAGATTGGAAAACCAAACTGGATATCTGATTCGAGCAATTCCCTTAAATTTGCTAGATAATTCTGGACGATAGTCTTTTACGTGATAGAGGTACAGGAATTATAAAGATCTTGAGGCGTGGAAAGTGCATTCCTGGTATATTTCAGAAAGGGAAGCGAAAATTGGAAGTCAGATTTTAGAAAGTCTCGTACTTTTGCCGGATGACCATAATTCTCCCCTTCCAGGGGCTAAAATTGCAGGCGCAGGGGCACTGAAAGGAAGCATCAGGTACGAGACGACGCGGAAAACAACAATCTAAAGTCGGTTTTCAGAAACTTTCGTAACTTTGCTGGATATTGCTGAATTAGCTCGAATGGCTTCTTGAGCCCTGCCTCCGGGATTTCATTCCCTCTAGCAGTTTTACTTGTAAACGCAGGGGCGTTGAAAGTCAGTCTCAGCAGGGCGGGGGAGAGGAGAATCTGAAGTTGGGTTTTAGGGATTTCCGTAACTTACCGGAATATTGCCGGACACTAACTATATTGCTGGATTGTAATTTACTGGTACGCGGAACACGGCACCCGTCAAAATGACAAGCGCAGGGGCACAGGAAGTGGGTTCCCGGTGTAATGCAGAATGGCCAATACGAATATTTAATCTAATATCAGATATTACCGTAACTTTGCCGGATAACCATACTTTTTACAGGTCGTGTGAGGCAGGGGCTTACCTTAAAATTCATGGGGCGTAAAAAATGCGTTCCTGATGTATTTCAAGGTAGGAATTGAGAATCCGAAATCGGATTTTAGAAATTCTTATAACTTTATCGGATAATGTCGGGCTACCATAATGCCTCTCTCCCTTTCAGGGACTTAACTTGCAGGGGCGCTGAAAGTAGACACTGGGGAGGATGACGAGAATCTGGAATCGAATTTCATAAATTCACGTAAAAGCGAATGGTTTCGCGTTCGAGTTTCACGTCCTCTAACGGCTGAACATTAAGACGCAGTCTTGCGAAAATAGGATTGCAACAGAAAATTTCATTAGAAATTGCATCGTCAGGCATTGCTGCCACTTTGTCAGATGGTGGACTAACGCCAATCTCAGTATTCAAACTGCTGTTGGACATTCATAAGAAACCAGACGCAAAGTGTAACATTAAAAAAAGAGGATGAGTGTATCACAGCCCATAAACATTCACTCGAAGCATTACTTAGAACTTTCCAAGATTTAAACGGCAACTGCCTGGTGATTTCCAACAGACATTATCAGTCATTCCTCGTCTACTTTTGCCGATGAAATTAACGCATGTTTCATACAATCATTTTTGAGGCGAAACGTGTCGAAACTCTTTAATTCAGCATACACATGCGAGTACAATAGTTAGAGGATCCATCAGCACAAATATTTTCTAACCAACTGCTGGATATTAGACACTGTGAAGTAGAACTCCATCCCAATATACAATATAAACACAATTCTTCTGTCTAGTTTCTCAGATAAAAAATGAATTGATTCAAAGTGTATTTTTGGATATACTGAATAATTTTCTAGATAATGATTGGCTCAGTTAATATTGTCTCATAACTTAAATCCATATACGTTATGCAATGATACTTTTAGTCACGAAAAGACTCACACTGGAAATTTTCTTAAAGCAACCAGTGAAACAGGAAAGTTTGAAGGGGAGAGAGTGAGTGAGGGGATATTAAAGTTGCGCGCGCACTATTCAGCTACACGAAGGCTTTAACGACAAACCTCGTAACTTTGAACTACGGTCAAGGAACGAAGACGACATCTAACGAGCCCCTCTAACTACCACACCACACCAACGGGAGGACGTTTGATCTCTCTACGGATTAATGGCGGGTCTTCGGTGGTACTGAACTCTAACTCATGACACGCAGACCAGGAATCCGTTACCTTGACCAGGTAACGTGTGACCAGGCTACCGTGGCCACAGTTTGAAGGGGAAATCATCCTGTTGTATCAGAATCACCAATACTATATTCAAAATGCTTCAATTCTCGATTCGTTTTGCTTTCGCCATGACCATAAGTAAATCTCAAGACCAATGTTCATTTGCGGCTTGGGAGCAAAGTCGATATTTCTCCCATAGGCAAATATATGCTGCATGATCACGTTTGGGAAAACCGTCAAAGCTTTTTGTGTTAGGAAAAGGCAGGTTAAGGGGGAAATATTATGCAATTGTGTTGTGATTAATTAAATAAAAATTATTAATTATTGTAATTTAAAATAATAAAAATTAAATTAAAAATTGATAAAAAAGCAACGTTGTTTACCTCATTTATAAAATTAAATCTTTGTATGCTATTACTTAAATTTGTAAGTAATTCATCTATTATACAGTACTCAAGTAGGAGTTGAATTAAATGCAAAATTTTAAATACTGCACTATTCGAATTAATTGGAACAAATAGGAAAAAGTTATGTTTCCTAAAACCTTAGCTTTTTATCATTATATACCTTAAATGAACTGAAAAATCTGTGTATTAGTACAAAGTATGTCTTCCTTTAGTAGAAATGACCTTTTTAACCCATCTTAGTATTGACTCCACTAGAGTAGCACACATGTTCTTGATTTCATCGTCTTGGAAACACACAAGCTTAGCCCTTTTTATCATTTCCTCTGTTATCGTACGATTCATCTTAGCGAAATGATTCTTGAGAATATATCATGAGTTTTGAATAGGATTTAAGTCTGACGAAGTTTCAAGCCAATCGAGCACTTTTATTTTATTTTCCGCACAAAAGTATGAACCAATTTCGAATTGTGACAAGAGGCCAAGTCATGTTGAAATATTCCATCAAATGTTTCCATGAATGGAACAATATCCTACTATATATAACATTTCTATATATTTCATAGAATTCATCATGTATTTGAGAGGAACTAAGCTTCCAGGGGAAAAACCCAAACATCTGTTTAGAAGGGTGTTTTACAATCTGTTGGATATGATCTGGTAACAAAGTTTGAACTTCATACTGTCTAACTACGATTTGTATCCCTGCACAAATAAATGTTTCATCACTCAAAATCACCATCTTCCAGTCATTAACAGTCCATGATCGTTATTTTTTTAACCGTGTTAAATGCTTTTTTCAGCACTGTCTGAGTTCGAAATAGTTTTTTTTCTCAGTATTGTTGCCTTAAGGCCAGTTTCCAGAAGCCTTTTCTGTGCTGTGGAGGTACTCACTTGAACACCAATATCCAATAAATCCCTTCAAATGTCTATATTTTTCTTTCTTGGATTTATTTTTCTACTTCTTATTAATATTTTATAAATTCTTGGAGTAGTTTTCCACTTGCGCCCACATTTTTCTTTTCTCTTTGGAGACGATATTCCAGAATTTTGAAATGTTCTTAAAACACTTAATTTGATCACACCAACTGCCACTTTTATATATCTCACAGTCATCATAGAAGTGCATTCCTTGAGAGCGGTTTATTTTAGAACGATTTCTCGTAGTAATATCCATCTTTGAACAAGTAAAAGCAACACGTCTTGTACAGAATTAGAATTTCCAGCTGCCCCACTGAAAGGCTCACAACTGAGCTCCTGAAACATTAGAGTGAAAACTCGATCATTTTCAATCTGTCATATTAACTAAAGGCAGATATAAGGGTCTGGGATGGTTCAGGACATCAGAAGTAATCACATACCAACTCAAACAAGAAACACATGTTAATCCCAATTAATGCAAACAGTATAGTATGTTGTTTTATGCTTAATTTCAGCCCTCTAAAATTATAAGCGAAGATTAATTTGACTGCAATGAATAGCTTAGTATAATATTAAATCAATGTATTACAACAAACTTACAGCAACGCTTGGTCGAGTTGGCTAGTAATAATATAATTTATCAAATCTGGTAAAGAGAACTTTTTTTTGTATCAGAGTTTTTATGATGCATTTTAAGAGTAAAATAAAATTAAAGTAATAACTACAATTACCTAAAAAATTACAAATTTACCATTCAGGTAGATGTCTTTATTTTCTGAATATGCAACTTTTTTTTTACACTTTCAAAGTATTAATTACTAAGACTTTTCTTCTAAAATAAATTACATGCTCGTTAAGGCACTGGAAAAATTATGAATCGAAAAAAAACCACAATAATAAACAATATAACTCTTAAATACTTTTCTTCGAGATCAAAGATAAAACTTCCTAATTTTTCTGTATCATAAAAATCTAAGAAACCGATGAATAAAACAAAAATGTATTTACTATCGCTCTCTAAGAACGGGCATAAAATCTTTTCCACTTAAATTATGTTTTTTAATCCTATTAAGGGGAAGACGATACCGGTATACAAAGCCACGCACCTGAAAGAATTTTAAAGAATTCATCTCCATTTATTCCTTTATCATGGTAATTAAATAACAGCTTAAAGAGTTCTTTTTGCAGCTAATTGCAGGTTCCATTCAAAAGCACACACACACAACGAGGGGAAAAAATTGGATGAACATTACACTTTGGAGCGTTATGTTTAAAAAGTTCTGATTTGTTGAGATGAGTGTTCTTCTAAAGACTTTCTTTACTCCGACAAAAAAAAGCTACTGCTACATTTAAAATTTTCATCATTAAAATGTTAATCATGTGAGAAAGATTTTATATTTAAAAAACTCATGCACATGCTCTAATTTTTGTTGTTTGCGTTTAAATGAAGATATAGATGTTTTATTTTAATCCATAAAATTTAATTAATTACATTTTTAAATTTGTTTTAAGGAAAGAGATTAAACACATGCTTTTAAAGCATAGACTTTAGTTGGATTTCTCATTAATTTTTCGTTTCTTCTTTAATGATTATTTGATTTAAACCGCTTTTAATTACATGCACGCTCTCCGAAAATACTGTAGTAGTTATGATAGCCTAGGGCAGGGGTGGTGAACCTTTTTGGACCAACGTTCTAAAGAAATGTTTAATGAGGCATATACGTGCCATCAAATAATTTTGACTTGTGATTATTGGGAAACTAATAAAAAACTGAATACAAACAAATCAAAATTACTTATTTAATACGAAAAAATACATTTTGTACTGTATAGTAGTAAATATCTTAGTTATACATGTAATTTAAATTAAAGTATCATGAGTGTGACTTCTGTTGTAGTAGATTAGATGATAAATAACTTATATCAAGATTGTAAGATGTTAATTTTAGCAGAATGCATGCTGAATTAGAGTCGTCTGCTGAACGGATTCTGAGGGAGTCTTTGATGCTATTCATCTTTAAAAATAATGACTCGCAGGCATAGGTAGGTGAAAATCTGGCTAAAATAGCATGAGCTAGCTTCTTCAAACAGTTTAATGCGTCTAGAATCGAATTCCATGTTTCCAAAATTTCTTTTTACTTATATTGCTTGTTAATCTTTCTGCTTCAATCAATTCCAATTTTTTCCTTATTTCAATAACTTTTGAATCCATATTGAACTAGACTGGAAATCAATCAGCTGCACTTAGAAAATTCTTCAATTTCCAACCAATCGAATTGGGACAAGTTCAGTTTATCAAATGAAATCACACATCAGGGTACATAATAAATTTGAACGTTTCTGATAATTCCTTGAACTGAGAAAGCCTCGCTGGAAATTTTTTTTTTAACGAAACAATTATGGAAATAAATTTATCAATAACTGTTTCTTCATTTCGTTTCTCATGGACATCTAAATCTTTGATACTTTTTTTCAAGTTTGGGAAGTACTTGAAGTTTCTTGTAATAATATCGTTTCTGTGAAAACATACAATTTATCTTCAAAAGCGTGATTGAGATTCATCATGACGATAATTGCCTTATTCATGCTTTAAAGCTTCACGTTCAATTCATTGAAATGTTGGCATATGTCTGTAAAAAACATCAATTTATAAAGCCACATAATATCCATCAACTACGGGTATTGTTCAATTTTGCTCTCATTTGGCAGAGACAGTCTGATTTCTTCCGAGCGATCAACAAATCTTTGAAGTACGTTCCCGCGGCTCAACCAGCGAGCGTTATTATACATTAGTAAGCCATATACACCGAATTGACTTCATCCAACAAAGCATCAAGCTTTCACTTATTTAAAGCATGCTACGGTATGAGGTTGACTATTTTTGAGACTAATGTTATTACATTATCAAGAGATATTAAACCACTCTTTGCACATAAAGCTTGTTGGTGAATAATGCATTGGTATTCAAGAATTGAATGTCCTAAGTCTGTTTCCCATAAATGAATAAAACCTTTTTTTTTTTTTTGCCTATTATATTTGGACCACCATCAGTGGTTACTGAAACAGTTTTTTTCAAATCAATTACTTTGTCAGGAAGCAATTTTTTTACTGCCGTAAAAATATCTGTGCCCTTCGTAGTTGTTAGCAACGATGTTATCGTAATTAATTCTTCCTTAATGACGTTTCCTAAACAATATCGAGCAAATACAGCTGAACGTGCAGATTTAGCGATGTCAATACTTTCGTCAAGACAGCGATTAAGAGAAGCGGAGTTAATTTCATTTTTTGTTTATCTGTAACATTTTTCGGCCAGTTTCAAGATTCTATATTTTATTGTGTTTCTACATAGAGGAACATCTTTGATGCACAAAAACACCTTATCTTTATTATCAAAATCATCAAAAAGTGAGGGTGCGCATGCCAACCAAGCTTCCTTCAAAACTATCCCTCTTGAAAAGGTTTACCATGCCGAGAAATGGCACTGGCAGTCGAGTAACTTGCCGCACTTGTGTGACAATTTTTACTTATATATTTAATCATAGACGTCGACTGTTTATTTTTGTCTTTTATTGCACTTGCAATTAACTCTTTTTGCTCTGGTCCGCTTTTTTCACAAAAGGATTTGTGATTTGTTTCAAAATGCTGTCTTACTGACGATGTTCTGCATACCACTGTTCCAGAACATAAACGCGTAGCATTAGAATATATTTCTTTAAGAACATGAATATATATATATATATATATATATATATATATATATATATATAGTTACAGGCCCACACCCACTATGCGTAGATAAACTTTACATCCTTAGCAGGTGCAATTCACGACGTAAATACGCAAGACATAACAAATGAGTCTGACCCCCAACCGACGCGTCGGCGTTGCACCGCGACTCATCACTCGCGTTTGTTCATAATACTTCATAGTGAGCTTTGTTATTTTCTGCTAAAATGCAAACCGTTTTTGATTGGTGGCGTGCCCAAAATATTCTGTCGCGTGCCATTGATTCACCATCCCTGGCCTAGTGGTTATGGCCACCAACCCGTAGCCGACGTGTTTGTGTTCAAGCCAGTGTCCCTGAAGACCCGTTGGGTAGAGGGACTGATGCACGTTCAATATGTCGTAGCTGAAACATCCTTCATTGGACGTGGGGTGGTAATTAGGAGAAGGGTTTGCCAGATCAGGTGTCGTTCTGGTCACTTGATCATGGTTCAAAACTACGTGATTTGTCTCCGGTAGACTCCGTGGGCTTTATCGTGTGATGTTAATTAACTCTCACATGGAAATATTGCGAACTATATATAAGATAACAGTTGAGGTTTGGTGTTAAAAATTGTGAAGTATCATTAAAATTCATTCCTCGAAAATAAATTAAATCTGACTTTGAATAACTGAATACTTCTATTAGTGAAATGAAGTTAAAAAAGGTAGTATAAAATTTTTCCCATTAATAAAAACTACACATACTTTTTATATCTTGCATATATTAAAGCAATACATTCGAATCTGTTTTTGTACGGTTCTTTTTTATGCAATTTTATTTTTGTGCGATCTTTTTTTGTGTGTAGGCAGTAAATGGATTCCATCGGCTTTGGGGACACTGTAATGTTTTCAATCATTGTACACATAAACACTTCAAGACGTACTGTTCATTTGTTGCAGCCAGTCTCCCGACAATGCATGCTCAAATGATTTCTCTCAACCGCTAGCAGTATGCGTTTGATTGTAAAGAAAACTGTCGATAGAAGTGACATTATCAATAATTTGATTGATTTTGAATATGGACGAGAAGAACCGGATTCTCTGAGAGCTGATAAAATATGCATGTAGCAGGGAAATGATTAAATTAGGAATTTCATCAAATCCTTATAAGAGAGATGATCTATTCATGCAAGATGTTAAAATAAGAACTCTGTAAGGTGATTTCGCTAAGGAAAGTAGGTGATTTGATCTAACCCCGAACCTGTTTCAGCGAAATGACGAAATATTATTGTAAACAGTTTAAAAGTGTTTATTTAGCAAATTTGGTGCATTATTAAAAGTAGAGTAATTAATACAACAGTAATCATTGAATTACAAATTACTTATTCAAAATTAATTAACAAAATAATTAGATATAATAAAGCTGGAGTTGTTTTTTAAGTGTATTTGTAGCAGAATTCCAAACATATTTTGTTTAAATTATACATTAATGTAGTACTTCATTCTCTCCGTGAGGGATATGATATATGAAATCCTTAATTTTATCATTTTCCTGCGACATATACAAGGATCTAGATTTCCAATAAATCAGAGAAATGCATTTTCTCCAAACAGATACAAATTCTGAAAGGAGTTTAAAATTTTCCAAAATGACCTTTGTCTAGGCATACTGGTTACAAGCAACTGACTAACTGACCGTCCTGGCAAACACTTATCTCTTACTTTATGGTGCCAAAAAATAAATCAATTGAAATTGTACCTTCAAGTGACTAAAGCGATCTTTTTAGCTAATTCATCACAAGAAGATGTTCGCTTTGGATTACGACGAGTAGCAGTAAATTTTATAGGTGCATTTTGAAAACTTCTCAGTGTTTACATTGAGAAATTAAATGTTTTTAAAATGTTTCCATGTGTAATAAAATTACTTATTTTGTTTGGTAGAGCTTTCTCATCAATTTCTTAAATAAATGATGTATTTTTTCTAAGAGCGACTTTATGAATGCGGACCCTCTCCGCCGCATAAAAAAAAATTTCTGTAATATCTACAAAATTGTTTGTTATATGTAAGTATTTATGAAATACACTCTATAAAAAAACAAGCACTATAAAAAAAGTTTAAGTCATTTCCTTCTTGCAATGGATGAATAGAAAGTATTTTATTAACGATCGAAAATTTTAATGAGATATGTATATATATATATATATATATATATATATATATATATATATATATATATATATATATATATATATATATATATATATATATATTTAGAGAGAGAGTGAACTAATAGTAGGAATTGAAAAAAGAACATGATTTGTCAGCATTGTTGACACAATGCTGAATAGAAAATATTTTATTAACGATTGAAAATTTGACCGAGATAAATATATAAATAAATAAATATAGAGAGAGTGAGCTAATATGTGTAAGAATTGAAAAAATGACACACCAAAAAATGAGCTGTCCAATACAGACACAAATTGGTGGGTAGTAAGATTATTTATAAAATAGAAAATGATTAAAATTTCAGAAAAATTGAATGATTTAATTCAGAATTATACATAATTATAAAGTAACGAACTCAATAAGGTGTTAACTCACCTCTAGCCTGGATGCAAGCTGCCACACGACGTGGCAAAGAGTGATAAAGCACTTTGATGGTCTCCTGCGTTATTCTCTGCCAAATTTGCTCCAATTGAACGGCCAGATCATCAACATTCCATGGTAGATGTAGTTGCCTTCCTATAATATCCCAGACATCCTCGATTAGAGAGAGATCTGGCCAAATAAAGTGTTTGACAAGCTGTGAGGCAGATCATAGTAACACATTCCGCATTTGTTCTCGCTTTGTATTCTGAAAAATAAGGCCAAGCTACTGCAAAAGGAACGGTAGCTGAACAGTTCTCAGAATGTCATCGAAGTACCGTTGTGCTGTAAGTGTGCCTCTAATGACGACCAAGTGAATCCGGCTGTCAAAAGAAATGACACCCCATTCCATAACTCCTTGTTGAGGGCATGTGGGGCGTGCAACAGTAAAAGCAGGATCAGCACGCTGTCCTGGCCCATACACGTCTTCGATTATCGTCAGGACACAGATGGAAGCGGGATTCGTCGCTAAACACTATACGTCACCAGTTAGCATGATTCCAACCTGATAGAGCCTAGAACCACTGCATTCTGGCTCGATAGAGTGAAGACGGGAGGGGCAGGTGGCGCAGCAGTCGGTATGTACTAATTTCGCTCCATCAGCCGTCTGTGAATGGTCATGGTGGACACTCGTATGCGAGTCACACGTCTGAGGGTTCTTAACGATAAATAAGGTGCTGCGACAGCTAATCTGACAATCAATCTATCCTTCCGATATGCTGCGGCCTTAGGTCGACCTCTACCATCATGACGCAGAAATCTGCCACTGTCCACCCATTCTTGCCAGCATCTTCTAATGGGCGCATCGTTTCGACCCATATGACGAGAGAATCTCCAATTTGCCCAACCTGTATCTTTTAATCGAATAATACGACTTCTTTCGAACTCTGATAGTTGCTCGTAATGAGCTCGAACCCTGTGGTGAGGCTTTTTTTTCAGTCCTTGAAAGGTATCCTGAATCTCAATACAACAGAAATTTTGGCCATTAGATTGAGAATCGCTTCTTATAGACATTTGCTGAGTGCGCAGTTCCGATGCGCTGAAGCTTCCGCAGTTCATTCAATGGACAACAAATTGTAATCATTTGTATATTTGGTAGAAATGTCTTTGCATACGAAATTTCATTTCAATCGGTGGACTCCTTCTTTGTGCGTCGGGTTTTTTTAATAGAGTACATTTCCAAATATTTCTTTGCGTGGTTTATTTTTATGTGGCCCCTATCTACCGCACAAAAACAGGTTTTACTGTATATCATTATTGTTACAAGACATTATATTCCATTAACACTAAACCTACCACGACATCTCAATTGATACTTTAATAGTTCTTAGATTAATATTATTTTTCTCTACCATTCGAAATTGCTAATTTTATTGATTAAAGTATATATCAAATGTATTTTTCAATATTCACTCCTATCTTATTATTCTTTGCCAGAAGCATAAGTAATTTGGTTAATCTACCGCAACGGGTAATTTGACCAGTAGCATTTATACGGAATGCATATATTAGTGTGGAAAATTTTGTGTCAAATCTGTTACATCATACATTTTTGCTACTGTCTATATAAACTGTCGTTTGTAAAAAAAAATACAACACACACCATGAAGGAATCATCCGAATGAAATGTAATTTGCAGTAAATGTCAATTATAAGATGTTATACCAAGTAGTGAAGTTTCAAAGATTCTAAGCATGCATGGTGTAAGCAGAGCCCTTTGAACTGAGGCTGAAATATAGATAGAGGGCTGTAGTGGAACGTTGAAAATCGTGCATCGTTATATGTTAGAGGTGAGCGCTTAGTGGGACCTAAGTATGCCTCCACGACGAAATAGGGTGAAATTCAGTTAAGGAGGATTTTCCTATCACACAATGGCAGCGTAACAGTTCCATAGTGATGTCGGTTTGGAGGCAGTGGACTGACGAGCACTGAACAACTCTAAAAACTGGAAGTGGATGACGAAAGGCATCCCTGGAGGAATATTTCATCAGGATAATGCCCGCCCACATGGTGTAAGGAATGTTCGAGACTTCTTTTCAACCCAACACAAGCAACTTCTTCCTTGGCCTGCTCATTCGCCTGATATATCACCTTTTGTACATGTATGGGATTTGGTTGATCAATGTCTTGCCCGTGATAAACGTCCTACAGCTTCAAAAAACGAACTTTAGATGTTCATACAAACAATATAGACATCTGTTCCACAAGCAGACATTTAACATCTGTTTGACACCCTGCCACGTTATATAGCAGCACTCATAGCAGCGCGTGGTGGCAACACCAAATGCTAATATCGGGCACTTAATTTTTTTATTCCTTTGAAAACTTATTCATTTATTTGTACCAATAGAAGTCGTTTGTGTATTAAGTTCTACTTGCATTTAATTCTGATGATTCCTTCATGGTGTTGCATTTCTTACAAATAGCAATTTATGTTTGTAGAAAAATATTTTTAGGGTATATATATATACATATATAGGGTGTCCGAAAAATATGGCTACACTTTAAAAAATTAATTAAAAATAAGTAAATAAAAATTTTTACTTATGTCTTTTTAGGTTCTATAAAGAAAATTTTAAAGTTTCTTTCTAATGAAATGCAAACTAGACGAAGTAATTTTGTTACATCCTCGAGTCAAATTTTCTTCACCAGAAGAACAAATGTATGTTGTAAAAGGATTTACCAAATTTAATCTGCAATATACGTACAATGTAAATGGGGCATCACTACGCTGGAATTTTGAAATGAGAAAAAGTTCTCCGGGCAATGGATATAAAGAGAAAGCCAAAGACCGCAGCTGCCTATATCTCTAGACATCTCCTTTAAGCTTTTTCTTGTAGAGATACGTGTAAAACATCACTAACCAAACTCCAATTCGTAACACAGATAAATTTTAAAATCGAATTACAGCAGCCGTTCAGAATGCTCATCTCACAATTCTTCATAGAACGTGGACAGAAATATCGTATAAACCTGAAGCTTTGCTCGCAGTTATCAGTGAGCATATCGAATAGAACAATGTAAAAAAACTTAGGTATTTTCATTACACTGCAAGTGAATATATTTTCTTGTTTGATTGTCATTAATATTTAAAAGTTTAGTCATACTTTTCGGACACCCGAAATAAAGGTAAAAAGTAGGTATATTTAATTTGACCAATTTTTTTTGTTGTTTATTTGTTGAATCTAATTTGTTATATTCCAGACATGATCTAATGGTTACATGTAAATCTTTTGGAGAACTGGCTCACTGTAAAAGTTTCAAATTAGCATTAGTAATAAAGCAAATTGAATACTGCAACGAAATAAGATCATATAGACAGTTCCCTATATTAAGGGTTCAAATTGGGTACAACCAAGAGTTTAATATATACACAGTTTGTTGCATTAGATTGCATTGCATATTTTGTTTGAATGTTAAAAGTTATAGTATGTGTATCTTTATATAGAATACATATCGAGTATATATAATCCATAAATATATACAAATAGCTATAAAACCTAAGTATAACTAGTCAAGAGAGTAGGAAATACTAACCATAGAAATACAATAGAAAACTCCTGGCCTTAGGAACCAAGATTGGAGGTTTAAGCAAAGTTTTAGGGCTAGCCAGCCTTCACCTGTAATTTACCTATACTATTGAGCCAGAGGGAAAGAAAGGAATATTAGGAGAAAATTAAATATTACAAATAAAATTCATTATACAAGTAAAATATAACGATAAATTATAGCCCACTAGCATAGATTTAAAGCCGATGCGATAAAGTAGAAGGTACAACTTATACTTTATGAGAAGTGCAACAAATTATGTTTCCCGCTCGATATAAAAGAAAAACTGTAGTACCGCATACATTAAAATTAGTGAATTATGATAAAATACTTTTAAGTATATATATATATATATATATATATATATATATATATATATATACATTAAAAACCTTTAAATATTGATATAAAATTTTATAGAAAATTTTAAAAAAACATCACAAACGTACACAAGAATATTTAAATAAAGTATAATTATTATTTTACTAAACATATGGCCCCATCTATTGAACAACTGTATAACTAATTAAAAAATGCTATTATTATTACATATTGTCTTTTCACTGAGAACTACTAGAAATGTAATTGTAAAGAAAGTTAGCAGGATATCCACGTACAATACATTGATTAATAAAGTTATTAAAATTTAAATATATATTGGATTTATCATTAACTAATACATTATTACAATAAATATAGTTAAAAATAATATTTCTATATATAGAGATTGATAAATTTGAATTCCAGTATGGCACTTTAAAAATTTTAAAATTAAAAGTATCTCTTTTATCATAAATATTACTATGTAATTTACAATCCTTAATATACAATGATACATCCAAGTAATTAGTTTTAACTGGATTACTATTAATTTTAACTAGGTTTAAGAAATCAGGATACAAATTATTATTGAGTTTAAAATTATTATTTTTACCAAAAACAATTTATATATCTAAAAATGTAATAATCATTATTAATAATATGATTATATTCATAAAAGTGTAAATATAAATTAGCCAAACTATTGCTAGCAGGGCCACCTTATATATTTATATACACAATTGGTAAATTTGGAAAATGTCATGTTGATACATTTTTAAACCTCGATGCAATTCCGATCCATGGCTGTTGAAATAAATTCTTTATATTTCCTTTCAAGTCTGGTATGGTGCTGTAGGATAATAATTCCGATTTGCAGACTTCAGTTGAGTAACAATAAATGTCTTGTAGAGAAATTGAAAAAGGATTTTTGAAATATCAACATTTTTATCGACTAGAACATCAACCAACCAAGCACTGAATGAATGCTGTAAAAAGAATATTAAATTTTTAAATCTATTATAGCTGAGAGCATTATTAACTTTGGTAAATAGTTAATCATGCGCGACCTGTTTGTTTTTTTAAATAGATAAGGGTACGAAATTTTGTTACAAAAGATGTGTCCAACTACGGTAGGAATAAATATCAAAAATAAATATTATTTTTTCATCTATATTTTCAAAATTTTCAGTAAGTTTTCGCGTACCACTGCTAAAACTAAACAGTGCAATGCAATTTATATTGCATTTGCAAAAACAAATCGCATAGTGAATGTGTGTGTGAATAAAGCTTACAAACATTATTACTAAATATAAGACATTTATGTTTCTTTTAGTTTAACAAATAAGAAAGACGAAATTGTTAATAAGAGAAATGTTTTATTATATGGAACTAAGAGATATATTTTGCCTTACATCTTAAAACATATAGCTTTCACAAACGGATCATTTGATTCCTTATTGTAGAAATGCATACAAGTAAAATGTCGACAGGTTCAGATTTAAATAAATCGATGTTAATAATATCAATGAAAATTATTTTCAATCTACTATTATTAACAGTTACCTGAAAAGTCTAAGCAAGAATTCTTTTGCAGAGTTTTTCGAAGAAATTGCAGTAAATTACTTATACCTGTTATTTCCTTTGGCATTTAATGCAATCTATAGTTTACAAACACTGAATTAATAGTAGATAGCACGCCGATATATCCACGTATAGAATAACCTTCTAATTACGTAAACGTGTTTGGTAGGTACAAACTGATAGGCCTACTGTGTGAGAATTGCAATTCTGCTTTAGCCATGCGTAATCGTCTCATAGGATGTTGAAGGATTATGGAAGATTCCATGTAGTGGCATCAGATATAAATCTTGTTTGCTATGAGTATATTGCTCTGAGAGGTATTACAATTATAATGCTAAGAATGAAAGTAAAATATTTTCCTTATAAACAATACAAAATATCTAAACAAATCAAGTCTTAAGGTATCCGACTACTTGCGACCACTTTTTTTTTTTGAAAAAATGGAAGTATGGGGACTTTTTTGATTTTTAGATTTATTTAATATATTTTAAGAAAAATATTCTAAAATTTTGAAAACCGAAAAAAAAATTTATTATTATTAAAATCAGAAAAAACTGGTGAAAATGTACAAAAAATTACATAAACGGGGTCCGCTCTGTACAAATATTTTATAAACAAATTCTTAATTTTTCAGTTTTGATATGTTACTTTGTTATTCATGTTTGAAATGACCTTCAGAATAAGAGATGTTTTAATTTTTACAAAAACTAGATCGTTTTATGTTAGTGATTACATGAAATTGCTTTAAAAAAACAGTGATTACATTCACATAAAGGACTGTAAATTTTGAAATAAAATAGTGATTGATAAATCTGATAGTCAAAACACTTTTATTGTTACACAGAAGATACACAAAAATTTTCAGTGAGTTATTTCCAAAACTTTTTGAGCAATCGCTGTCCCCGTTTGAGCTTTTCGAAAAAACACATTTCGAGTAAAACGCATTTTAATGTTTGACATCTTGTGTAAAGTTATGGCATCTTTTCTCTTAATAAAACACTTGTAGTTTTTGTTCTATTGAATGGAAAATAAAACACTTGGTATTTTTACTAAGCTAATAAGATGACCTATAAAATAAAGTCATAAAAAACTTTTGTCAATTTTTGAAAAAAATCATGATTTTAGGGTAATCGGATACCTTAAACAAAAATTGAGAAAGATTGAAAAGGGAAACAACAATGCATAATGACGTTAATATAATGCTGATGTACTGATGTACAGAAGCAAGTAATATAAAAAAAAAATTTTAATTCAATTTCTACTTAGATCAACAAAGAAACATTTTATTTTAGCTACGTTTTATTAAAAAGTTACAATTAATATACATAGGACAGAATCACAACATTAAGAAGTAATTCATTTTTATTAATTATCATTTAAATATCGTATTGTCAACCAAAACAATAGTGTATATAAATTTCAGTTCCACTTAATACTTTAACACGTGAGAAAAAAACCTTTTCAAGTTTTGACACAAGTCGCCAAAAGGGTCGTCAAGTCTCAAAAATGATGCCAACGTGGTTGTATTTGTAATTCTTTAAATAATTGGTTTTAATCAATTAATTTTATTAATTATTATTATATTATTGTGTATTGCCATCCAAAATAATCCTGTATATAAAATTTCAGCTCAATTGTGCGCTTTAAAATGTATTTTATTAACGATTGAAAATTCCACCAAGATAAATAAATAAATATATATAGAGAGATTGTGAGCTAATAGTGTAGGAATTGGAAAAAAAAGATTGAAATTTCTTATAAAGATTTTCTTGACACACTCTTATTTATCAAAATAATCACACTCGCGAGATATTAGCCCGATTCAGAATCTCGTGTTATCTACAGGGGTATTGATTAGCAACATTTGGAGATGGGATATTCATACATAAATTTTCTTTCACATAAAATTAATAGTAATTATGATCTTTTTAATAAATATAATAAGCATATATGAGGATTTAAATTTAAATTATCACAGTTATTTTACTTTCAAACAATTTTTAAAACATCATAAAGCATATAAAAGGATTTTAATACATTTGCATGATAGAATTTTTCATACGCTTTCGCGTGAAGGAGGAAGACAAAATTTCAAATTCGAAATAGTATATAGAAACTTATTTCATTAGCAATATATTTTGATTTCCCAAACTCATAATTTACTGTGTTATCTATTCATTTTGTATCGTTTCATTATTAAAGTTATTCATTATTATCGTTTCATTTAAAAGGCAAAGTATGTGCATTCATGCTTCCCTTAAAATTTTCCTTATAACAATACAAAATACCTAAAGAATACAAATAAGCAAAAATTCAGAAAGATTAAAAAAAAATCTTTCTCGATTTTTTTCTGAATTCTTTCATATAGCTGAAGGGATTTTTATCTTTACAATCTTAAAATTAAAAAGAAATAGTTTTTATTTTTATTAACAATATATTTTGTTTCTGGAAAAAAACATTTTAAGTATTTTAGTGCTAGAGAACAGATTGGGAAATAACAAAACAGCAAAAAGAAATTATTATAAATTAATTTCTTAAATATTATTGAAAGTAAAACAAGATTTTTTCTGAATGTCTTGCATATATTCATTTTATAATCGAGTAAAATTAATCGCGATAAATCATTAAACTTTTTCTTTATAGTTTTTTTTTATTTTAACTATTTTTTTTCCAAGTTGCTCAAATTTCAAAAGAAAGATTTGGAATTAATCAAAGGAACTACATATTTTTAATCAAGTAAAACAAGTTGAAATAAAGGTCTGTTTTAAAGAATTATGTCTAGTAAAACAAATGAATGCTCTAAATGAAATAATGCTTCAAGAATTCTTTTAAAATATAAAAAAAAGTCTTCTTTCAGTTACACACATGCACATATATTTCATAATTCGAAAAATAATGTAGGACCAACTAAAGAAGTAACTTTATTAAACTAGTAGCATTAAAGGCCTCCGGAGAAAGCAAGAAAACAAACTATTTTCCAGAAGTCACAAAGCATAAGCGGAATTCCAGCTGCAACTGAATAGGATAAGAGTTGATATGTTGTTAGAGAAAAAATACGCTTGAGAGAAGAGACCTTGAGTTTCCTTTTAAAAAAATTCCTTTAACTTATTTTCTTCCGAGGAGAGTTTTAGAAGTCATAGAATTGATTTTTATGGTCCCGTGGTGGCCAGTCCAGTCGGTTGAATTGTCTTTTGTGATTCCTTTGAAAAACTTTACTGCTCACCAAAGCTATTTCTTATAAACATTCCATTGAAGCTTTGAAGAAAGATTTCTAGTCCATTAGGTTTTCTGAAAATATTGTTCCGATCGAAATATATGTAAAAGATAATTAAAATAGTATTTTTGTGAGATTTTTTTACTTCAACCAGTTACTGTAAACTAAGTTTTTAGATTAAAAAATAGATTTTTTAAATATATATATATATATATATATATATATATATATATATATATATATATATTCGCAATTCAGTCAAATACTGAAGTAAGTTTACAAAAGTAATTTCATTTAGGTATGTTGCTTATAGATTGTGTTATGCATAGCATAAAAATAACATACAAATATAGCATTACAACAAAAAGTATTGTTACGATTTTTGTGTCAAATAGTGTAAATAATTTGTATTTTTATGTGTATAATGCATTTATCTTACTCTAAATTAGATTGAATTTACATTAAAATTGTAATACTCACAAGCAAACGCCATCCCTTACGTTATAATGATGATTCAATGGGAACTTTGCGAAATCCTGACGATAAAGTCAAGTTGGCGTCATTTTTGGCAACCAATTTGGCGACTTTGGGGACCATTTTTGTGACATGGCGATCATGCTGGTGACTATTTTTGACAAGTTCGGAACCCTCTGGATTCTTCTAAAAATTAGTAGAGAAATACATTAATTTCAAGACCTATGACGTAAGCGTGCTTTTCTCGAATTATCCACAAGGGATATAAATAGAGAAAGAGCTCACACTGAAAGTCAGTCAGTCTGGTTTTGACTAGCGATCAGTTAGTATTGCTCTGATTGTTGAAGCCAATAGTGATTACTTCGACTGTTGAAAGAGCGATTGCTTATGAATAATATTTTATATAGTGTATTTTAGACACATATAATTGTGTCTGAGTGCTATTGAAGGTGTGAAGACCTTCTGAGATTTATTTTGGGAATATTGCTGTGCTGAATCCTGTATTTAAAGGATTGGATTTTCGGTAATAAATTCTCAACGCTCTTAAAGAATTGACTTGTTATTTGCGACTGATTGGCATAAAATCCTCGAAACCCCGATCTACGTAACAGTATAAGAAAACTTCTAACTTTTATAAATATTCAGTTAAAACCATTATTTATGCTTGTGAGTCAATTTCGCATAATTTTTTAATCTATTATATAACTGAGTAAATATGTATAATATAAAATGTCAAAAGGCAAGTAAAATATCATACATATCATTTTTGAACTGTGTGCCCTTAGATATGTTTGAAAGCCATTGTCTGCATACCTTTTAAAAATTCAACTTTTCTTGAATTGTATCTAAATTGTATTTGATGAATTTTATGGTAATTGAAGACTAAAATAAGAACTATTATAGATAATAATAAGACGATTGTAAAAAGTTGAATAACATTATGATATTTTCTACATAGAATACACAGAAATTAAAAGCGATATGATATTATCAGAAAAAAATTCAAAAATTAGTTTGCTGAAGCTCAGTTGTAATAGATTTTATTGGAAAGTTTCAGAGGAAAAGTTCTTTCCATATATGTGTTTCATTTGAAAATCAAAGAATCTTCAAGTTAAATGTTCGATTGGGATAAATTTTATGATTTAAAAAAAAGAGTAAAAATATTCGAAAAAGTTATTGATTCATATAGTATAAGTTTTTAATAAAACGATTTTCCAATATAGGATATCCTTTCCATAAATATTTTATTCTTCAAAGACCAAGGAAATATATCAAAATAAATGTTATATTCAATTTTAGTAAATCAATTTTCAGTTTAAAAACATTAGAACAAAAATATATATGTATAAGAAAGATGAACAAAAAGAAATATTTTGAATTATTTTTATAAAAAAATTATACTTTCTATTTTTCATTGATTATATTTATCAAATAAATGTCTTATATAAATAAGCAGAAAGTCGTTAAAAAGATTCTTTGTCTGGTGTATTTTATAGTTTGCATAGCTTTTTTAAATAAAATATCGTTTAATGATTTTCAGGTTTCAAAATTCGTTCTTCTTTGATAAAATATGAATATATAATTTCAGTAATGTCTTCTTAATCATAATACCTTTTTGTAACGTGTATTCTATTCACGTTTCTTACTAAACTTCTAGAGAAATTCTTTTTAACTGTTGTGTAATTATAAAACCGCTTTCCTTGGAGGAACCGTGATTTATGCTAATGTGAGTTGCTACTTAAAGATAAGCGAAGAGAGAATGGGAGTCGATCGTCTTTAGGCTGATTCTAAAATTAGAAAATTAGAGTTATAATAATTGAAGCTATCAAAGTTAAGGTAAAGAGATCTAAATTTCGTGGAACTAGATGTTCCGTCAAGTCAAGACGAATAGCATTGCGTTGGATCTGACAGTCTAAGATAAGTGATTCAATTTATTGGTATACTTATTTAGGTTAGTAATTAAGCCAAAACAACTCACGTCGCTTAAATAACCCCTTAATAGTAATTTGAAAGTGAAATAAAGGTTTTCACTTAATTTAAAAAATATTTGGATTCCGTGTATCCAAGTTCACCAGCCACCTCAGGGTTACGACAGTTTTAACCGCTCTTTGGCTTAACCGGTGACTGTGCCAAAGAAATGTTTCATTAAGTACGTATTATAGTATATCTTAGACGCCTCTCTCAACAATTATTTTTAATTCATTATTATTATTTTACTTAATTTTCGATATCAGATTTCAATTATGCGGTCACAATACGAACATACATGAGACATACTCAAAAACTAAGTACAGTAATACCTCGACTTATGCTATCCCGACTTACGCGAATTCGAAATTACGTAGTTTTCATATCTCTTAGATTTGTCTTTTGTTTTCCCTTTCCAATCTCAAACTCAGGGAAAGGAATCAGTGCCAGAACCTGATAAAATTGGTTGTTGTTGTTTCTTATCCCATATTATCTTGCTAGATAATATCCATGGTTCCTAAAAGTTCCAAAAATTCTAAAAACAGAAGAGGGTCCAGAAAGATCTCGTCCTTTTTGAAATCAAAACAAGTCAATATGCGTGCAGGGGAGACTAACTCGGTATAACACCAGTGTCCGCCCGGGAATATCTTCTGACCCTGACAAAAAGTGAGATCTTTTTTATGGCTGATCATAACACGCGAGAAAGCAGTCTGGTACTTTCTTGGCATAAGCCTAAATGTACCTCCTGGACTTCTTCCGAAGTACCAAGAATGATTAGGAGGAGTTCTTTCAAGTTGATTGAGTTCAATCTTCTTTTTATGGTCCATCATAACACGTGAGAAGGCAGTCTGGTACTTTCTAGGCATAAGCCTAAATGAACCTCCTGGACTTCTTCCGAAGTACCAAGGATGAATAAGAGGAGCTCTTTCAAGTTGATTAAATTCAATCTTCCTAATGGAGGATAATCCGTTGGACAAAAGAGACCCAGTAAGGCACACCCCATTCTCAGTCGCAGTTCTGATTAGGATGAAATTGGTAATTTGATTGAAGAAGTTGCCGATTCTGCCAGGCAAACAAATTTAGAAGTGGATAGTGATGATATTCAATAACTTCTGTATTCCCACAATCAGGAGCGGACAATTGATGAAATGATAGAAATTCATGATCAAGACCTAAACATTGAAGAACTCGAGTCTTAAGACCCAGTTCAATCATTTGATGTAATGATAGTTAGAAATTTGACAGAAGGCCTCAGCTGAATTGAAAAAGGGCTAAATATTTTAGAAAATACACTACTGGCCACCGTAAATGCAACACCCTGAAGGAAGCATGCAAATAACATGAAATTTACAACATGCATTAGCAGAGGAGAGATATGCAAATGATTAGAATTTCAGTGCAGACACACATCATGCGCGCCTGTGGCGCCACCTCAAAGCGCTATTTAATGCTCGGGGATTTCGACAATTTCAAGTTCGCCAATTGTGTTTTCTTGTGGTTTTTTCAAAAAATGATGAGTTATGTCTCGTAGAAAACAACGATCAGCTTTTGATCAAGTATCCGAGTTCGACAGAGGAACGATAGTGGCCTACCGAGATTGTGGATTATCTTTCTGGGAAATTGGTAGTCGTGTTGGATGAATCCAAACAACTGCAATGCGGATATGTGACTATTGGATGCCGGAGGGTACGACGGACCGACGTGGTCAATCGCATCCACCGCAGTGCACCACTTCACGTGAGAACAGGAAAATTGTGCGCATGGCAGCGACGGATCACTCAGTCCAATCACGAACCATAGCACAGCACATTGATTCTGTAACGCATCATTCAGAATCTGCGCCGCGTACCATTCGACGCCGTTTACAGCAGAGTGGTCTGTCCGCAAGGCGTCCGTTGCTTGGTCTACCCTTGACGCAAAACCACAGACGTCTCCTCCGCCAATGGTGTGATGAACGAAGGATATGGGTGGCAGAATGGAGAGAAGTTGTCTTTACTGACGAGTCACGCATCTGTCTGCAACACCACGATGGTCGGATTCGAGTCTGGAGACACCGTGGAGAGGGACGCTGAACATCTGCGCTATGCACCACCATACTGGTCCTGCACCGGGTATTATGGTATGAGGTGGTATTGGATATCACTGTCGCACTCCTCTAGTACGCAATGCCGGTACTTTAAACAGCCAGCGCTACATCTCCGAGGTGTTGGAGCTAGGTGTCTTTCCTTACATCCATGGCTTGGCCACAGCCACATTTCAACAGGATAATGCGTCACCAGTCATGGCACTTATTGTCCAAAGGTATTTCATCAGTCACCAGATTGAATTGCTTCCCTGGCTGTCTCGCTTTCCGGATCTTTCGTCGATAGAAAACATGTGGTACATGGTTGCTCACTCTTTGAATCAATGCCGATGCGTGTGGCAGCTGTGATCTCCAACAATGGCGGCTACTCTGGCTACTGATTCTGGCAGGATTCACAGAAGTCTATAAATTTAATCATTTGATACTTGGTCAACATGTTATCTACAAATTAAATTTTGTTGTGCTATCTCTTGTCTTTCTTGGTGTTGCATTTACGGTTGCCAGCACTGTACATACCCAACGAAGCTCGCATTTTTTCAACTAAACAAGGAATAAAAATTTATTAGCATGCTACGAGGAAAGTTTGTAGGAGAAAAAAACATCTGAGCCGGCAGATTACTTGTTATATATAATGAAACCTTCTACTTCAAAATAGCTTCGGTTTGCTATTTTGTATTTGAGTTATCTAAGATTTTATTAAACATTTTTTTCCTAGATTATTATTTTCTTTTGTCTCCGACCTCAACTAAAAATAATTTCTATGTATTTACATGCGAAATTATACCCTGACTTACGCCATATTGACTTACGCGGTTATCACACAGTCCCTCCTATCACGTAAGTTCGGGGTATTACTGTAAACATAATGTCAGGCTATGAGATGATTTTGAGCTCTGCTACGATAAAAAAGTATGATTAATTATTTTTTTTCTCTTCCCACCCATTATGTGTAAAAATACAATTATTCTGTTTAAGTGTGTGAAATGTTACCTTTTTTTCATACTTTAAAAATGAAATTTGCAATTTTTAACAAAATTCTATTTCTATGGTCATATATTTGACTAACTAAGCGTGATAACAAATGCATCTTCCATTATACAAAATATTCGAAACAGTGTAGAACGGTGCTTCTCAAACTTTCACTATTTGCGACCCAAAATTGAATCATAATTTTCCCCGCAACCCCTTCCATACTATAACAATGTTTTGAATTCAATAACACTATACTTTGACTCTAATGCAACAACACATCAACCTCTCAAGCGCTACCGACGTATATAAACGCCTCACTCAACCTAAACGATCATTGCCCCGGACGTATATATACGTCTTTCGGAATTACGATCTTTTGCGAGAACATCTATCCATAAAATTATTCCGAAGACTTTGGAATGCTATAGAAGGACCTTGACAGTGTTTGCGAAGGATTTACTTATTTCATAGTATTTGTTTAGTTATTCCTTTTCGCCCGAACCCGTCATCCCCAATATATCACATACGCGAGCATACGTGGAAAACGGTGGCATTGTGGAGCGATTTGGGTAACTTTACACCGGCAGCTAAAGGATTAATTATAAACCTTACAAATTACCAAGATTAATATTAATTTTGGGATATATTTTTTGTTTGACAAGCCCATGGGGTCACTGGTAATTTTTAAACTTGTTCTTAATTTAGTATCGTAATGTTTAATTATAAAATACATGGTGAAGTACTGATACATTTATACGTACATTATATCAGTGTAAATATGTATTTTTGTTTCCTCACAATGTATTTTGTTTCGATTTAATTTTAGTAAATTGATAATTTTTTTTAAAAAAAATCTTTTATTTTCGATATGCTCGCGCCCCCTTGTAGGATTATCACGCCCTCTAGGGGGGTGCACCCCACAGTTTGAGAAACGTTGGTGTAGAATTATGATTGGAATCATTTCATATTCTTAAGAAAAAATGGAATTTTCGAACTCTCGGAGAATATTAAAAAGCGTCTATATATAACAGTTAATCATTGTACCCATTCTAATAGATTTGTAATTAATTCTTAATAGAAAGGTTAATTTTCAAAATAGGTATTTTACATTATGGTAATGATTAAAAATGTTTATGGTTTATTTCATTACTAGTATATCAACTGCGAACGAGATTGCTTTTGAATAATGCATTCTTATTTTAATTATTCACAACTGTTTGCTACATAATTACTGGATAAGAAAATATTAGTGTTATATTTTTAAAGCTTCGTGTGGTTTTCTAGCAACTTACAATTTTATCAGTTGCAGAAATTATTAAAGAGAGGTGAAAATGGTACGGTTTATACAAAAGTCTTTGATTTAATGGTTCTTACAATTTTTGACTTGTAGCCAATGTATATAGGCTATGTGAAACACATTTTGTGTGTTCCCAAAACATTGCAAAAGACAAACCATTTAATTTATTAAAGAAATTTTTTAAATTTATGAAGGGATTTAAAAATGCTACTCCTTCTATAATAATTGACGCACATATATAAAATTGATTTAAAAATACGCCAAGCTATGTATAACAAAAGTTTGTATAGGCTGACTGCTAGCATGACTGATACACACGTAAAATATTTTTTTCTGAATATTTATTACAAATTGCTTAGAAAGTACATAATTTCTAATTTCAACTTTTTTTTTTATAAATAAGTATGGCTTTGATTCAAATATGCATACAAACTTTTTTTATACATACGTTAATAAAAATTCAAAGCATTAGGCACAATAGAAAAAAGCCTTAATATTTTAAATGAAGATTAATGGGTTATTTTTTTCTATTTGAGATGAATCTGCTTAAAGATTTTATTTGTCATTGGGATAAAATAAAAATGAGCATAAAAGGTATCATCTCTGTTTTTTTTTCACTGAGAGCTTTCAAATTTTTGTGAGATTATTGAAAATTATATAAAAGAATAATTTATAGGCTGAAAAATTTTATGTGAATTTTTGACCGATTTTTGTCAATTGAATCGTACTGTTTCCTTTTTATAAATTTTTAATTCAAAATTCAAAACTAAATGAATTTTGAGTAATGGAAAATTTTCCTACCATGAAAAGTTAAAAAATTTTCATTTAATTTTTAGAGGCAATTTTTGCATCAGTGAGTGAGTGTTTATTAAAATCACACAATAAAGCAACAACAGGGTTATTAGTGACGTACCTCGCAATTTAGTGCCACAATCAAGCGAGGAAGACGACTCTGGAGCAGGCTCTCCTAACTTCCACGCACGTTAGCGTAAGGACACTGAGCTTCGATCGAATAAACGCGCATCAGCCCCTCTACGCTGCGGGTCATCAATTGCACAAGAGCTTGAACTCATGACACACCAAGTACGAGTCCGTGACCATGACCAATTGGCAACTGTGACATTTTCTCAAGAGTAAAATTTAACTTTTGTATACATTTTTATGGAAGTAACAATTTACACCTCTGAGTAGGCTTACTAGACTCAGTTTGACTTAAAATTTTCTTTTAGTCAAATTTCATTCATTTCTTTGTTGTTTATTGATAAGGACAACATTTATAAATTTTCATCCCTCCATCCTTTTCAATGTTTCCCATCAGAAATGATTAAAAAGAAGACAAAAATGAAATGTCATAATTAAACAACAATGATTTTATCATGATTTAATTACACCCATTCTATATGGAAAGATCAAAAAATATAAATAGATGGCATTAAAAATGAGATTTTTTTACAAGTCTTTTGCAAAAACTAATATATTTTTTTCTTGTAACACGTATTTCGAAAGGAAAAGCATGACTTTATTTTATGTTATTAATAAATGTTTTTGACTGTATAAACATAAATTTAAAAAACTAAAACAAAATTCGAAAGGACGGCAACGTGAATGATTATCAGTATTAGTCCTTTAATTATTTTAAAACAAACATTTATAAATAAGTAGAAAATTATTATGACATAAAACCTATACAGACCAATTTACCTTTTATTAGCTCTTAAACTGAAATAATTAGAATGTGAGGGTTTCATTGCGTAAAAAAAGACAGCTAAAAATAGATTTTTCATACTGCACATTTTTTGAGCATTGCTTTCTAAAATGGTAAGGAATCCTCGTAATTGTACATGCATATAATGTGTGGACTTTAAATTAGTTAATTAAAATCCCCTTTTATGTTAATAACACCTTCGTGTTGGTATTTTTCTAGATTTAATTGTTACGGGGGTCAGATAGGATCTATTAAAACTCGCCAAGGAAACGTTTCTTTTAATTAAAAAAATATTTAGAAATCTGATATTGAAGCGAGTAAGAAATTCATAAATTACCTTTTCAAATCATTTCTGAATTCTGAAGTTTTGGGCCTGTTAAATAAGAGCAACATGCTTGTATAATAATAGAATTTATTTAAGTATTCAACACCCATCTTGGCTTCTAGACCATTTAACTCCAAGCCTCCTCCCAGTACTGACCGACGATATCGCCAGTCGGGTATTCATCGAATCCAGTGCAGTGGAGCAGATGGCCACAGGTGGTTCCACTCTGGCATGGCCGCAGAGTGGGTAGGCTCATCAGCAGCCAGGCCAAGCCAGTGGAAGTATACCCCCGGGAAGTCATGTTTGGCGGTTAGGTGAAAACGAGCAACAGCTTCAGCTATTTCCAGGTTAATCGGTGTAGGACCCACAGAGGCCAGGGTTTCCAGTGGCATTTCAAGGCTTATGGTGTTTTGGGGCCATGGCAGTACATTTGTCAATGTATGTGGTTATAATGCTCTCTTCGGCTATCTCCAGGTGACTCGGGATAGGACCCACAGAGGCTAGGGCTTCCCATGGCTTTTCAAGGCTCATAGTGTTTGGGGGCCATGGCAGTTCATTTGTCAATGTATGTGATTATAATGTTCTTTGCTCTGCTGAGGGTCAAGCGGACTTTTGGTTGTCACGCCTCAGCTCCCTGCTTAGCTCCGCAATTTTAGTACGGTACTGAATTGGGGCGATCTCTTGGAAAGAAATTTGAGGTTCGGATAGTTGCGTTCGCGCGCGCGCAGTTATACATTTAGCGCCACCTGAAGAACTCGTGTAGCTTGAGGAATGCCACAGATGCATGTAACTTAACTCATGTAATAGATAAATATTTTATTTTAAAAGTACGGCGAGTGCTTGGCATTGGAAATGTCTGATCCGAATAGTTGTTAAGATCTTCCGATAGCTTTTTACAGGGGATTCTTGAGTCTACTTAACGTAATCAGTCACCTTGTTTTAAATGGCTGACTTAACAACAAACAATATAAGAAGTATTCTCATAATATTTTTCTTCAAAGGTGAATTAGGGTATCGAATGCTAATATTTCTTTATTATAAAATAAGTATAGCAATTTAACGTAGCCGATAAAGAAATCTTTTGGGCTACAATTTTTTTCTGAATAAGTTGTTTTTAGAGTGATACCCCATTGCATACGTCACATCGAATCATTTTGAATGTTAGCAGTTTTAAATAGTTTTACAATTGGTTCTTACCCCTAAGAGTTATTTAAGGAAATTTTGAAACGTAATTGTTACATTTTGGAGAGATTTCTGTTTATTACTGTACTTCTAAAAGGAATGGTTTTGAAAACTCGACAAAGGAATAGGAATTGATCAACCACAAAACAAAAATTTAGGCTTCACTGATATCACATATCTATCTCCTCTATTATCTTTTATTTTCGTTGAACCTGGACCTGTTTCAATTTAATGTTTCATACTTTTTTCATCGGACTCAAACTGTCATTTTTTTATTAAAATACAATCTGCCACTCATCAAAAGTTCATAAATGTTCAAGATAAAAAAAAAGTGAATGGGCGATTGAAAAAGTTCGTAGTTAAAGAATTTGTATACTTGAGTTTTGCATTTATCTGCATCTACATATATAGCAGGACCTTTATTTAACGTTACTAAATCCTAAAAAATAACTCGGTATGTGGAAAATTCGTTAACAAATCTCTAATTCGGATATCTAGAACTGTTACACTGAAAAACTTGAAATTTGGCACACATGTTTGTTTTGTTGAATGGAAATCCCCTAAAAGGGAGCTTTTTGAAAATCGACTTTTAAAGGTTTATAATGAAAGCATTACAGATAAAAATTCGCATTGTTGAACAGTAAGACTTATGGACTAGAAATTACGCAAGCAGGTTTCTTTTGTTGATTACAGATCTGCTAAAAATGGATTTTGCAGAAATAATATTTGTTTTGAGGAATAAAGGGGATGTAAAAGGTTAATATTTATTTTTAGAAATTCAAGTCATGTGCTTTAAAAGTAAATGGAAGAGGGCTATAAGAGTAGATATCAATACAATGAAAAGCTAAAGCCTAAAACTCAGATATCAATAGCAACCATACATAGTCATACAACATCTTGAAATAATCAGCGAAGCGGGCAATTAATGGGGCTAGTCTCTATGTGATAAAATTAATATTTTAATAAAAAGAGAGAACCGAAAATTGAAGCGATCTTCATTGATTACACTTGAGTATATATATATATATATTTCAGATGGAGAATATTGAAAAGTAAATAACCACTGAACCGAAGTTTTAAAAAATATAATCAAAAAACATTTTAATGTGTTCATTTTTTATTTGTTAATTTTAAGCATTTGACAAAGAACTTGAGGTATAGCATTTCCAAAGTGAAATAAAAATAATTCTTTAATTGTTCCTACATAGAAAAGAAAATTTGAATCTTAACAGGTTTTATTAATTTTTATTATGTTTAGTTTTAAAAATTCTTCTTTTATTTAGTGCTTTTAAATTAAAATAATATAAAAAAAAATTTACCTTCTCCTTTAACTTTGTTGGTTTAGTTCCTTTCTTAAAAACTATTTCGTAAGAAAACTAATTCAAATATTTGCTCTCTAAAGACCTGCTACGCTCAATTAAATTCGGATCAAAGAGAGAAAAACTACACCACGTATATCTTTTTAAATACATCCCTTTGATTCGCCTCCATTTCCTGTGATTAACATCTCAATTATGAAAATTTAAACCTTCAAATCATTCGGTTTCTTTAGAAAATTCTGATTTTAAAAAAAAAATTTAGAAAAAAAAGAAAGATTCTGATCTTAACAAATCAGATCGTTTTAAACACTTTTCGGAATAAAATACCCATTTAACTTTTCTTCGTCATTTCACTTTCTATTTTAATCAGCAATTTGTTTGAAAGAAACTCCTTTATCATGTATTCGTTTTCTATGATAATGAAATAAACTCAAATTAGTTTTAATATGCAAATCTTTGGTTTACATAATAGCAACACCAAATACAAAATAGCTTACATGAGAGATTCTATAACTGCTTTAAACTCATTAAAAATAATATCTATTATAAAACTCTCTTCTCTTTCTTCTTATCTTTATCTACCACTTTAAGAAGATAATACTTAAGGCCCAAGAGGTTTTTATAATATATTGAAGCTCGAAGTTTTCCGTTAATGAAATGTAATTCTTTCCCAATTTATTCAAAATCTATTATATCGCTATTTTATACGATGCAAATAGGATTAAACATGCAATTGAAAAGTTACACATATTACAATGATTACTCAATGTATTATGAAAGAATATTTTTTTCAATGCAATTATTGATTTATTGATTATTAATGCCACATTTTAAAGTTACATGAATGTTATTGGAGATGGACCTCGTTATTTTGAGCCCTAAACAAAGGACGAGAAAGGGAATTGGACTCCCTCCTCCGCCAATTCTCTAGGTCGCGGTAGCATGCAGTCAAGGCAACGTACTCATGGCTGGTGTGTCATGAGTTCAAGCCTAGTACCGCTGAAGACCCACCGTGTAGAGGGCGTGATGCAAGTTAAATCTATCGAAGCCCAAACATCCTCCCGTTGTTGTGGAAGCTAGGAGAGGGGGTGACGTCTCAGGTTTCATCCTCGTCACTTGACCATGGTTCAAAATTGCGAGGTCCGTCGCCAAAAGCCCTTGAGTACCTGAATGGTGCGACGTTAATATTCACTCACTCAACGCCCATTCTCCAAATTTCCCTATTTAGGACTTTCTGTGAATGGTCTTTTTGAAAAAAACCTAGTTACTTAAGTTTCTAAACGAAGCAAAAGAAATACCCCTTCTTCTACGTTGTAAGAAAAGGAAGTGTTATTTTTAGTTATTTTTCTTAAATGTAAATTGGAAAAAATGGTGTATATATATTTATTTTCTTTCTTTTAGAATCGATTGTTTTCTAATCAGTTTTTAATTCAACACATTAATAGAATGCCAAGGAGGCCCGAAATTCACCACAACTTTCTAATAGCCTTTTGATGCTGATGCAGTAGCCAGACGTAAGCTTCCCTCCCATTCAAATAAAAAGTACATCATTTCAGAGCTTATTTGTAACCATATAATTTCAATCACCATATCCAGACTACATACAAAACACTTTAAAGGGATGAAAATACTCCTTGATAGCCAAATTCAAGGCAGCCAATATAGTGTTAACTCACTGATTCTTCTCGACCAATAGCAGACGAGTCTCTCGTCCACTTACTCTGAAAAATTTCCATCACATCGGATGTCCACCCCCTTGCTCCTTCCAATCCACCAATCAGGATGCTCCCTCTCAATCCAGGCTGCTCCACTTCAGGGCCCGAATACATTTCGATATGGGATGGAGGAATACTTCGCGTTCTATTTCCCAAGGATGCCACGCTTTCCTGATAGCCAAAGAAGTTATAATACTTGTCCTCACTGTCCCGACAGTCAACTTACTCCTAACCATATTTTTAATTGTCCTTCTATATTGGCTAAACTCTGCAACGTAGACCTAAACCCGACAGACCATCAACTGCTTTGTTCGCCAAAGGTCGTCGACATAGCAAGAGCCATTTTGGACGCCCTCGGCGGTATTTTATTTTATTGCAAGGACAAGCCTAGCACCACATGGACCCCCAGACAACCCCAATGAACTTATACATTTAATTGATAGCAATCGACATCACACTATGAAGTATCAAAATCAGTCGGTTTTCATTTAATAAGCGTTATTCATCAGCAATACTTATCGAACATGTCAGCTCTTTTACGCTTCTTGTGTTTCTTGTAAAATTATGATATTCAACAAAAGATATAAATGTAGAATGCCTTTAATACCTGTTTCTTCGTGTGATTAATGCAATGAATTGCAGTATATCAGGTTTCAATTAATATTTTTGAGTGATATTTTCTCTTTACTTATTGTACGTATTTTCAATTAAATAGAAGTATTACGACTTTTAACATTTTATCTGAACATTAATTCGTTATTGAGATTATTAATGTTTTCTTAATGACTCAATTTTAACCCATTGGTTTGTCATAAAGAGTTTTTTCGTGATTAATAGATTCTAAATTGAAAATGTAAGAAATAGGATCATTAATTCAACATATATTTCCCTTTTCAGTTTAAGACTTTAAAAAGCATATCTTTAAAATAAGTAAACTGTACGAAGATGTGCTCAATTAAATTTCGACGGCTATTTTTCCGTTTATCACATTTTTAATGAAAAGCACAATAACATTTTAAAGAATAATACCCTCAAAAATAACTCAGATTTTTGTGAAGGATCTAGTCCTATCTCTAATAATGTTTCCCACACACATATTTTTCTTCCTAACTGCTTAAAAATATTCTGGTTTGATAAATGGCCGAATTTCATTTGAAGTAATTCTTTTGTATTTGTCACCAAGTGACGACGTAAGGTCTTTGTTTCTATCACATTATGAAAAAGTTTTAATTATAATTTGGTTTCCACACTTTTGTTCCTTATTAATTATCTCTCTCGTTACTTCCATAGATTTTCAATTAGAAGTTGTGGTATTTCGTTAATGAAACTCCAGGAAATTATTTCTTTCAGAAAAGGTTGCGGGCAAATCAAGGTGAGAAAGGTGTCTAAATATTTTTGAGAAATATCAAATATTATTCGTTAAGAAATGTTTGAAAAGCTAACTTTTATTGAGTTTACTAAATATCGAGAGATAATTACATAGAACTTTTAGAAGATTTTTTAAATATTTCATGCATCAGTAATTATATATATATGATAAAACTAATAATTAAGTAAAAATTAAGTATTCAGTACTTATTTTTTGGAATAAAATTTAGATTTTAATAAATATATAAAAAAAATTTGCAACGGATTTATCTTCTAATATTAAAGCAAATGCAAGATCCAGTTTATTTTTTTTAAAATTTATTAAAGCGCATTTAAAAGTTAAATAACATGCAAATGTCAAAAATAATAACTTAAATTTGATCCAAAATATGTATAAAATCCTATTTATTACAAAATTAAATTTAAACAACAAATTTTTCCATGGAGAATTTGAATTTTTTTATTTTATTTAGTAAGTATTAAATATATATATATATATATATATACTGTAGTTTTGATACTTTTATGTAATATAAGTTCTACCTATCTGAATAAAACAAAATGCATATTTGAAGTTCTATCAAGAAAAATCATCAAGTTTCAACTAAATTTTAACTAATTATATTTTGGAATACATTTAAGCTTTTTAAAGTTTAAATAGTAATAATATTCAAGTAACAGCCTTTTTTAATACATTAGTGTATATTACCCACTTAAAGTGTGCGATCGAGTTAATGCAATGGCGCTAAACTGGACAAAAGGTGCCCAATCGAGATAATTCGAGCGGAGTCGTATTTTATCCTGCAATAATTTTCACAGTCGAATATAAGTGATTTTCGGCTGCATGCGGAAGATTGACTGCGATCTAACGTCATGATTTCGTAAATTTAGATAAAGTTTATGTAAAAACATAAACTATATGCATATAAAGTTGATGTATAGCATTTTCATTTGCTATACATCAACATTTAGAATGCATATGTTTTGAAAAAAAATCGAGGTGAAAATAATTTAGATTTCAGAAGCACACAAATTAGTAGAAAGTCCTAAATATGAAGTTATCATAGCAAACATAGATGAAAAAATTGGGTAGAACAACTTTTTCTGCAACTCTACGATTAACGGAACGTATTTTTCCCAGTTTTGTTCTTCCAGCATTGAAAAAAGAAGCTCCCACAAAATACTACGCTGTATATTGTGCTAAAAGGAATAATAGCAAAGAATCTGCAGGTGTAATAATTGCAGTGCTGAGCTATGTATTGCACCTTGCTTCCAAATATATAAGGCAAAAGAAAATTTGGAATAATTATTTAAAATAATTACTACAATTATTATTTTTGCTGTTAAAAGAGTATAAATAAATGTTTTTGCTGATAAAAATCAATGTTTTTCGAAAGAACTATTCGAAAAGAAATATAATAAAAGTCGATATACAAGATAAATATAATGATAAGTTGATATACAAGCTGATACAAGATTGCAACATTTCGTTCTTATCTTCTATGCTGATCAAAATCCAAAATTAAAATTAAAATTTTTATTCATTTTGTATTTTTTCTTTTATTTTTGACCAAAATGAGGTTTTTAAACGTATTTTGGTAAATAAAAAACTGATATTTTTTGCTGGCTTTCTTCAAAATAATTGTACGTCAAAGGGTTAAATTTTATTGGTTATATACTTGTGCTTATACTTTACCGCGCCTAGGGGTATCTAACGTGTAAATGTGAACCATTAACTGAAATGAGCACAGCTATCTGCAATCGGTTTTAAGAGAGCTTTGTTTCTAACTCAATTATGTCCATCCTCTGCTTTGGGGACCATTTTAAAATTCTTACTTTAAAAATTTATTTTTGGTTGTCCAGTGGTTCAATTATAAGACATCATGCTTATTTCAAAATCAGACCATATTTCTCAATAAAGTCTACTAAATACAGCCCGTGTAGGGGGAATTGTACTTTAATATGGAAAAAGAGACAAAAACTAAAAATTCGGGAATTTATTAGTTATAACACTATTATTTTCGTAAAAATTTAAAATAATAAAGAATTCTTAAAAAATTAAATCTCATTATAAAATAACATCTATGGGGAAAAAATTAAATCCAAAGCAGAAATTCTGAATTTAAAACTTAAACATAATAGAGTTTTAACTTCATTCAACATGCATCAAAAGAAATTAGACTCAATACATACGTAAAAACAATACTGAAAAGTAGTATTATGTGAGGAAACCTATTGTTAAAAAAACTTTTAAACAATACATACAAAGGAGACATATTATATAAAACTATAAGAAACTTTACTTCATTTTAACCGATTTCGGTTGATTGATTGATTGATTGAATATTAACGTCGCACTGTTCAGCTACACGAGGGCTTTAAACCGATTTCGGAGATTATCTCAAAGCAAATAAGATTTTTTTCTATTCTAAAATTATAATTCTTGCTTTATTATCTGCATACTAGATTTATTTTTGCAATTCTAGTATCCTAATTCCTTTGAAAAAGTATTTCTAAATTCTTTGTAAAATTCCAAAGTATGCTGTAAATATATATTGGCTTGTTCGGAAAGTAATTTCGTTTTTTTTATGGAAATGAAAGACAGTTTTCGTATAATAAACAAATACTTTATTAAATTATATATTGGCCGTTCTGGTCCAACACCTTTTGCCATATTTCTGGTAGTAGCATAATTCCACGCTCATAAAATTTTTGGTCTTTGCTGGCAAAAAACTGATCGAGGTGGTTTTTGACCTCGTCATTTGAGGTGAAGGTTTTACCGTCTAAAAAAATTTGGATTGACCGGAACAAATAATAATCCGATGGTGTCAGGTCTAGAGAATATGGTGGGTGTGGCATTGTATCTCATTCAAGCTGTAAAAGCTTTTGGCGAGTGACCAAACTTGTGTGAGGTCTCGCGTTGTCTTGGTGAAACACTACACCTTTCCTGTTGATTAGTTCTGAACTTTTCTGTTCAAGTGCATCATTCAGTTTGTCCAGCTGATGACAAATGACTTCCAAATTAAGCGTTGTGTTACCCGGTAAAAGCTAAAAATAAACGATTCCTGTAAAATCCCAACAAACAGACTGCATCACATTTTTTTTGGTGAATATCGGCTTTGGAAATGGTTTGAGCCGGTTCATCTTTTTTGCTCCATGACCTTTTTCGTCTCCAATGATGATGCGCTTCAAAAACGGATAATTTTCGTGACGTTTGAGAAGCGAATCGCTGACGTCAATGCGGCGACACAGATTTCTCTCTGTGAGAACATGGGGAACCCATACATCGAGCTTCGAGGATAATCCCAGGCCTTTCAAGTGGTCATAAAATGTTGAATTTGATACATTTAACCTCAATCCGATCTCAAGTGTTATTCGCCGGTTCGCATCAACTAATGCCTTTATCGCGTCTTTATCAGCTTCAACCGGCCTTCCCGAACGTGGTGCATCTTCGACATCAAAATTGCCGGATCCAAATTTAGCGAACCAGTTCTAGCACTGACGTACTGTCAACACACCTTCTCCATGCAAATCGGTCAATTTCTTTCTGGCTTGAACAGCATTTTTACCCTTTCTGTAGTAAAACAGTAAGATATGTCGAAAATGCTGCTTATCGCTCTCCATATTTAAAAGGGCACCAACCAAAAACTACTGCGTAGAATTAATTGGAATGTTTCACACACAAGCTTTGCTATATGAGCTCTCAAAGCATACAAAAATTATACGGCTTAAATGTGAAGTTGGGTGCAAAAAAATACAATTAATTCCTCTGTCCGGAAAAAACGAAGTTACTTTCCGAACAACCCAATATAAATGTATTTTATTTCCAATTGACATTTATTTTTGTCTGATATCTAGTAAAATGTATTTATTTCCTATATCACGAAACAGAAAAGGTAAAAAATTTATTTGTTTTAGTAAAGCAAGAAATAGTTTTATTAAGAAATAGTTATAGAAATAGTACTTTTTTAAATGCCTGGTTCTTTTATTATAACGAGTTGCATAACTTTGGGCATAGGTAAAAAAAATGTGAATATACCATATATATAAGCACATTACTTCATAAATTTTCTTATAAATTTAACCGGAGGCGTATAAAGGAGTTATTATCTGAGCGATCGTATTAACATAAGATGGACGAATCTTTCATTTTGTTTTCTTTATAAGAATCTAATTCACAAAATTCCAATCCCGGTTTATAAAAAAAGCAGTTTGAATGAAATTCTTTCAGAGTTAAGTCAGTCTGTAAAGAAAAATATTTATGTTTTGCAAAACTAAACAGTAAAGAGGGGGGATATTTATCTGGATTTTGAATTCGAATGCTTCAACTTCAAAAACAAATTCTTTATTGCTTTTTCAATAGCATCGTGTAGATGTCAATGGATTTAAGGAAGGAAAAAGTAATGTATTAGAATTTTTCTCGAATAAATCATTTGTGACTTTTTCGAAGGAATTTTGAGTATCAGGGGTACCTATTCATTTCTTTATTAAAGTTCTTTTCTGTCAGGTTAATCAAAAATATTGTTCACTCTCTGTAGTTAAAAAAGTTTCTGTTTCTAATAAAAACCAATAGTTTTTTTTATTTGTTATTAGTATTTAAGACTATGCTAAGTTTTTGAAAAGACGTTATGCACATTTTTTATGGAAAATAATATATTACTAAAACTACTATTTTCAACAAAATACTAAGGATGAGGTAGGCGGGTGGTTATGTTTACGAGTTCGCATCTGACGTAGTTAGAGCTAGGTCCTATAGGTTCGAATCCT
>BMAU01020553.1:0-271795 GCA_019973935.1 Trichonephila clavipes | reverse complement strand
GGCCTCCCATCAATACTTATAAATGTATCAGTATTGCACAATTTAGTTGATCATTATTTCATCAATACTAACTTAAGATCAAGTTTAATAATTTCTAGTGACCCCCATATACAAAATGTAATACATAGGTATCTTGAAAATTTGCACAATTTAAAATTAAAGTCATACTGCAGCTTTAGCCTCAAACTGCGTTATTATTCAAAAAAACTCATTGTTATTGTATGGAAGGCGGTACGAGGAAAGATATCAATGAAGATTTAGTCGCAGATATTGAAAGTTTGAGAAGCACACAGATTTAGTATATCATTACTCAACAATATTAACATAATCTACAAGCTCGCTATCATAAGCTTTCAGCTACTACTACGGCCTTTGAAATTTATATAAATTTGAGATTTATAATACTAATATAGATGTATATTTTATGCCTAATATGAGCTAAATAGACAGTAAATTTTAATATGTTTTAAAATCTCATATTTTTATACCTTCATACTATATAACAATATTTTTTTTCACATTTGCAATTTTCCAACTAATGGATGAAGAAATCAAACAGAAGATGACGTGTGAAACATAGCCTTATGTGCAAATGCGCATTATACAAGGTGTAACAATTAAATTCCCTAACTGCGCATGTCCTAGCCGTTAGGCTTGGTGGGAATGGAAGTTGACCTTGATATTTCCGGATCCATTCCTTTATCTAGTTCAGTTTTTTTTAATTCCTTGTTGGAGAAAGACATTGTTCTGGTGAATTTTCGCGATCAGGATAAATGTAAAACACAAGCTGTGCATAAATTTGAATTTCCTTGTGAAATTTAAAAAAAAAGATAACAAAATTCCGACTGGATGTTTTAAACTGCTAAATGGATGTTTAGAGATAATTACACTTCGCACAATCAAAATTTTGAATGACACAAATGATTTTTGAGGATCGTGAGGTTGTTGAAGATGATGAATGTTCTTGTCAATCTGTGACATCAAATAACAGGTGATGTTCATTGTTTTGTTCGATATTAATGGCATCATCATGATTGAATGGGTAACTCGAGGCCCAACGGTAAAACTGCAGTACTACATTAAGGTACTGAGAAAGTTTTGAGAAAGAGTGTGGAAGAAAAAGCAAGATCTGTACATCAACAACACGGGAGGTTTGCACCAAGACAACGCTTCGGTGCCCAACGCTCTTTTTGTGAAACAGTTCTTGGGGGATAAACGTATTACTATGTTCAAGCTACCATCGTACTCATCAGATCTTGCATCATATGACTTTTACCTGTTCCTTAAAGTGAAAAATGCATTGATGGGAACTCATTTTAATTCTATTGGTGAAGGTAAAAATGGTACATATATTGAAGATGGTGGCACCTAATGAGCTGCAGCACTACTTTGAACCGTAGAAAATTTGTATGCGACAATGTATTGATAAGGAAGAGGAGTATGTTGAATGTGATTAAAAGATATTCGTACATTGTTTCCAATAAAGCAAATTTTTAAGACTTGTACACTTATTTCATTTACACAGTTGTATTTAATCCTTAATTACTGGATTATTTAAACATTACATTGAAGAAAAATCCACTTATACAAATTTAGATATCATGCAGTTTATACAAGATTATTTGAGTTGGCTATATCTGGAATACATTTTAGTACATGAATTATTAGTTATTAAAACGCTTTTGTGTGTTTAATCTTACTATGTTCTTGTGACTTCGAATAAATACCATTATTAGCTAATGGGATAGACACAAGTTTAAAAAGAACGGTTAAGAGAATTACATGTATGGATAAATTCGGAACTCAAAGCTTCAATAGAATATATCTTTTTATGTTTTAAATTTTAATCTTGTGTGATTATTTTTTAAATTTCTTTTTTTTCTAATTTCTTATTATTTGACTTAATTATATCATTTCTTGTTTGATTGTAAATGCTCTATCCAGAATTTTTGATTTTAAAAGTAATAAAAGATATTTTTTTAAAAAAAGAAAAAATCGAGCTGAAAAATTAACTTTTCAAAAATGAACAACAATCTTATTTTGAACCATTTTTCAATATTGTTGTATTAATAAATATACATGCAACTCAAATGAGATTTAGTACTTAAAAACATTTCACATTTCACACAAACTTTCTATACTTACGTTACACATTAAAATATTCCTTGCGAGTTGCCTTGATATTTTTATGTAGTTTAATGTTTTTAATTTTTAAATTTATAATTAATAAATCTTTAGTTAATTCTTTTAGTAATGTTTTACGTTTTGATCTCTGGAGTCCACTCTTATTTCTATATTTAAGTACTTCCATAGACTTAGGAAAAACTACGAATTATCCATTAGTTAGGGATTAATCTTAAATACTTGCTTCGTGTTCAAGGATATAAAAAACAAAATTATTTAAATACTTTGAAATTGACTTTTTGAAATATAGTATTATAAAAAAGCAAATCAACTTTTTTTTTACGTTTTAATTTTAGCTCAATAACTACGTTTCAAGCAAGCGATATTTTGAAATTATGCATATATATATATATATATATATATATATATATATATATATAATACATATATACTCAGTAACATTGAAAATAGCGACCCAAGAAGAAAGCATCGGATTGAAATGAAATTTAATACACATAATGACACAGATGAGAGATTCACTTGATTTCAAAATCAAGAAAATTACACGAATACAGGGTGTACAACGATACAATTACTGGGCAACTTCAATAGCGCGTTGGACCACCTCCAGCTGCAATACATGCCGCCACACGGTCCGGCATTGAGTTGATTAGACACCTTATGTTGTCCTGAGGCATATGGGCCCACAAATCTTGAACAGCCAACTCTAAATAATGCACAGAGTGACACGATGGCATCTGCCGTTTTAGCTGATCCCAAACTTTCTCTACAGAGGACAAATCGGGGGAGCAGGCCGGCCATGTAAGAGTCTGAAAATGACGTAGGAAGTCTTGATCAACTCATGCTGTATGCGCACGAGCATTATCTTGCTGGAAAATTGTCCCTGGGAGACCATTTAGGAAAGGTCCTACTTGGGGTCGAAAAATATCATTAACGTAACGTGGACCCGTTAAGGTTTCATGCATCACAATTAAAGTGGACCGGCTATCATAGGCTTTGGGCCTCCAGACCATTACACCAGCTATGTGGGCAGTGTGACGTAGAATAGTGTAGGAGGAATTGTACCGCTCACCAGGGCGCCGCCACACCCGTACACGGTTATCATCTGTTTCTAAAACAAAACGGGATTCATCACTAAACACATCCTTTTGCCAATCTGTGACATTCCACATTGATCTGGCTTGGCGCCACTGTAGACGCAGTTGCCAAAGTTCTGCTGTTAAAGGGAGTGCAGGGAAAGGGTGCTTGGATTTAAGATTTGTTTCTGCAAGGTATCTGAAAATTGTTTGTGGAACAATTGCTACGCCTACGTCTGCTCATATCGTTGAACGAGTAAATTTAGGGTCCACAAGTGCTTGTCGCACGATCATTGGATCATCTCTCCTCGTGATCTTCCTGGTCGCTCCAGACCAGATTTTCCGCGCGAGAGTACCTTCTCGTGCCCACTGCTCCCAAAAATTTCTAACGGCACTCTCCGAACGATCCACTTGTCCAGCAACACGGCGCGTTTACCAGTCTGCAATTTTCATCCCGATGATCAGGCCTCTCTGAAACTCGCTCAACTGTGAGAAATTTCTTCTAGCACGTTTACCTGGCATGTTTCGCTTACCAAAGTCTTCCTACAATCGGCTAGTAATCGTCACGTTTATGAATCTTCGAATTTCCGCTGGCTTATATAGCACCCTCTTTCTGATTGTAGAGCCACCTCGGCGTGTATGAGCATGCGTATTGGCACAAAACTTGGATCATTTGCATATCACATTACGCTGTACTTATTTGCAAAGTTTCGCGATTGTACTTGGCTTCCTTCTTGGGTCGCTATTTTCAATGTTCCTGAGTATATATATCTATCTATCTATCTATCTATCTATCTATATCTATCTATATATATATATATATATATATATATATATATATATATATATATATATATATATATATATATATATATATATATATATATATATATATATATATATATATATATATATATATATAAATTAATGTTACAGAATAAACTGATAAACTGAATCCGAATTGGAGTCTTTATTAAATATAGAATTGAATTTTTCGTATCATGCTTCGAAAACGCAACTTAGAAATAAAAAGTATTCTAATATCCATTAGGATTATTCGTCATGTCTGTTCAATATACATGTTTTCCCGCATTTCGATTTAGTTATGATTTCTAGAATATGATAAAGTGATAAAAGTGTTATGTTATATATGTATTTTCTTTATAGGTATTTCTTTCTTTGTAACGAACATTTCTACTTATATGTTGTCATATTAAATCCTTTGTAAAAAAAACATAGAACATTTCATAAGATGAAAGTAAGTTGTACATTACTTCTTTACTGTAAGAAGTTTTTTTAAAGGGATATAAAATATCAAAAAGGAGTGCAATCAAAATTCAGGAAATATATTTATTCATATTTTTTAAAATTATGCTTCAGTTTATTTTAGAATTTCTAAGTATTTGTAGCAATAATAAAATAAATACTTGAGATTTATATTACATTGAAATATAAATATCAATACGAAATGTGTTGAAGGACTCAAAGCTCGTTTATTTTCTTTTAAGGTTTCTAAATTCGAATTTTCTGCTTGCATGAACATAAATTAGAAATCTACTACAATTTAATAATTTGAAAGAAAAATTCGACTTAACAACTTTTTTTTTCTTAGGGTAAATAAATAAGATATTAGAATATATGAAAAATTTATGAGAAAAATACCTAAAAGCGCTAGGTAATATATAAATGCTTATATGGAAATTTTACTTTACAACAGTTTCGTGAAGTATTCAGTGTTATACGAAAACACACCCCGTTAAGTGATTAAAGCGCAAGTAACATAATTTTTTTAAAGTCAATTCCTACTTAGGTCAACAAAGGAATTTTTTTTATTTTAGTTAATTAAATTTAATTAATGAATTAATATTTGAAAGAAAAAACTGTATAAGCGTCATGTGTCATCCACTACAAGTTTAAAAAATATATTTCAAGCCACAAAATATTCGTTAGGAAAACTTACTGTCGTAATCTGTTGGTGCTAGCTCTAACGTTGTCAGAAATAACACAGAACAAATTTAAAATTAAAAAAATAATTAATTCATTAAAATTTGAAGAAAAACTGAATTAATGATTCTGATGAATAATTGATTTATGATGAATTAATTAATTCATTAAAATTTGAAAAAACTGAACACTGCAAGCTTAAAAAAAGCTTTGAACTTCAGTGGATGAAAAAAAAAGTATTTTAATAACGATTGAAAATTTGAACAAGGCATACATACATATATATATATAGGGAGATAATGTACTAAGAGTAGGAATTGAAAAGTAAAAGGAGTACAAGAGAGAAAGAGAAGAACTTAAATTACAAATATTGAGTGATACGAAAGAAACGGCAAACATAGCAAAGAAAACAGACTATTTATAAATATCCATCTGAACTTGATATTTGTCTGTTATTTTATGCAAATTCAGAAATATGATGACAAGTACTTCAAACATTATCATATGAAATATTAGTTTTGTGATTTTCTGACTAATTGCAATTATGTATAAGGTATCCGACTACGTTCGGAACCGTGATTTTGCAAAAGCGTATAAATTGATAATATTTATGATATTTAGTGTCACTTAGATTAGAAAACATATATAAAATTGTTTTAAGTCATCTCAAAGTGTGCGGCGCGCCCCTCTGGGCGGTGCGATAACCCTGCAAGGGGGGCGCGAGCATATCGAAAATTTAATGATTAAAAAAAAAACCGGAAAGAAGTGAAACAAAATACTTTTTCCATAATAAAAGAAATACACAACAACACTGATATAATTTATGTTTATCATCTGGCGTTCTTCTGTTTTAACATAAAATATTACTCGTTAAAAGAAAAACGAAACTCAGACCCTGAGAAAAAAAATTCTAAGAAGATAAACATTTCATCACTGTAATTATTATTGAAATACTGTATATTAGCTGTAGAAAGAAAAGGAAGACATGATTCACTTTTCAGCCAGGCAGCATAATACATTTGCTGGTCATTTATTTAATTGACCTTCACACTTACTGGTAGGGTTTCTACATTAGTTCCATCCCATCTTTTATGTATTTGTTTTTCGCAAGGGGAAAATTGAAGTAATAGGGAAATTGTAAATAATGAAGAGTTTTACGATATTTGGAAAAGAATTGATTGATTTTTGAAGGATTATTTGGCTAAGATTTATTTTTACGAGTAATCTCAAACATATAAAGCATAGTGAAAAACGTCATAATCCTTTTTAGAGCATCCGTATTTTTTTCTGAATACACTTATAACCAGGCAGCGGTGGCATCTGTGATCTGTATTGAAGGAAGTTGAAACTGATGCATATTATTCATGATTGAGAAACACGATGAACATGAAACGAAAGGAAAAATTTCAATGGCTTCCTAAAGAACTCCATCAACTGAAATATGAAGCCATAAGTGTACCTCAAGGTTCAGTTCGACTTGTCAAAAAGACACAAGAAAGAAAAAGTTCAACTTGCTATTTGTTGATCACCAAAGGTGTCACGAGTTCGAGCACAGTACCACTAAAGACCCGTCGTGAAAGGGAGAGGTGCCCGTTAAATCTGTAAAGAGCTCAAACGTCCTCTAGTTGGAATAGTGTGGTAGTTAAAAGAGGCCAGCTCAAGTATCGTCCTCGTCAACCATGGTTCAAAATTACGAGGTCCGTCTCTAAAAGCCCTCGTGTAGCTGAACAGTGCGACGTTAATATTCACTCACTCAATCATTAATGCTCATTAAAACTACAATTACTTGAACAAAATATGACAGCTTTCCCAGCAAGTAACATTTCTGTAATATTAGTGAAAAGTATCTTTGCTTTTCGTCCTTTATTAAGGTCTTTCACTTGTCAATCATTTTAGTTCAGTTTTATTGACTTTTTCTCAAATCATCAAAGAAAGATTAAACATTCCTTGAAAGCCGGTAAGTATACTTTCTCTTAATTAAATTATTCACTGGAATTCCAATTTGTATCGTGTAGAGTAAAAATAATTATAAATAAATGATGGGGGTGACTCAGTTCCCCCGCACTACCATCAGCGTTAGTATCGAGTGCGCACCTGCTCCCGGGTTAAAACATTTTGAAGTCTTCTCGCTTTAAATATTAAAAAGTAACACAATTATTCTTCGTAGGAATTTTATATTATTTTTCATTACTTAACATTAATTCTAAATGCTAGTTCTGTGATGCTTAAAATTACAGTTCTTTTTAAACAGTTATTTACAATTATAGCATTTATCTAAATAAAAATCATTTTACATTTTTGTATACTATGTCGTGCACGCAGTATTACTCTCCTTACAGTTAAGCTATTATATCAAGACTAATGTTACATTTTTTTTAAAAAATTAACTCGTGCGAAGAGCCGGTGTTTCAGCCAGTATACGTTTAATGTATCAGTACTGAAGAAGGTATTTTATAAATAATTTCTTAATACTAAATTAATTTAAGTTTAATAATTATCAGTGACTTCCATGGGCTTGTCTTGTAGAGCAAAGTTTTTCAAAGAAAGGTTTAATATCAGATATTGACACTGAGTTATTTTTCTTTATTTATCTGAGATCTATATTTTGTCTTCAAAGCAGCCACCGCAGAAAATCCTGTTTAACATAGGTAGGATTTTCAAAATGGTAATAGTATACGAAGTGCTTTTATTTTCAGTGCAGAAATTATGATTGAAAATTGGGTCGCCAGTATTGAAAGTTTGAGAAACACTGGTGTACTATAAAATAATTATAAAAAAGGATTGGGGTGACTCAATAACCCCGCTGGACCATTAGTATCGAGTGCGCGCCTGCTTCAGGTTAAAACATGTTGAAGTCTTTTTTGCTTTAAATATTAAAAATAATACAATTATTCTTCATCTGAATTTTATATTATTGTTCATTATTCAACATCAATTCTAAATGATAATTCTGTAAGGCTTAAAATTATAGTTCGCTTTAAACTAATTATAATTTGAGAAATGATTTAAAAAATCATTTTTTGTAAACATTGTCGCGCACTTGGCTTTACTCTCCTTACAAAATTCAGCGATTATTTCAATAATGTTTTATTTTCTTATAAATGAACTCGTGCAAGCGGGTACTTCAGCCGGTATACTTTTAATGTATCAGTGCTCCATAGTAGTTTATAACTAATTAATTAATACTAAATTAAGAACAAGTTTAATAAATATTAATGACTTCCATGGGCTTGTCTTGCAAAGCGAAGTTTTTATAAGGAATGCTTTTATGATTAGAAATTGACCCTCTGAGTTCTTTTTTCTATATTTAGCAGATATCTATATTTTGTCTTCTAAGCAGCCACCGTATTTTGCAATAAATCCAATTTAAAAATTAGAGAAAGAAAAAACAACACACATAATAATTATCCTATTATTTTATATATTTATTTATTACTTAAAAGTAGTATACAAAATTTAATACTTATGTTACTAATTTGTATGGTTTATAATTAAGATCGCCTTTTGTAGCTTTAGCATCAAAGTTCATTATTATTGCATTCAGTGCATTATTAATGTATAAGGGGGCGCGATAAAAATTGTGATCAAAAAGGGGGCGAGTATTGAAAGTTTGAGAAGCACTGGTTTTAAGTATATTATTGCAATAACAAATTATTTAATTACAATATTTTGACTAAAAATGAACATAAAATGACCAATTTTCAAAATATTCTAATTTTATGAATAAAGCTTCTATTATAATAATATTTTGTCTCTACATAGCTCAGACATCAGTACAGAGCCTGAATTAGAATTTTTTTTTGAAAAATACAACTTAGAAGCGGATTTATCCATATTTTACTACAACAGAGGGGAGAAATTTTACGAAAAAAACGCCGATAATTATATCAGTTGGTAGTAACTATGAAAATAATATGAATTTTTCAAAAAAAAAAAAGTCCTAGTTTAGACTCTCTGAAGAAGTCTTTATTTTATACAAGCAAAACATAATTAATATAGAAGCATTTTTTATATGAGAACGTTTTGAAAAACTAATATTCTAAGTTCATTCTTTGCTAAAATATTGTATTTAAATAAGTTTTTTTTGTCATAATGTTCTTAAACCCATTTTATTTATGTATGATAATCTACACTACTGGCCACCGTAATTGCAACACCCTGAAGGAAGCACACAAGTAACATGAAATTTACAACATGAGATACGCAAATGATTAGAATTTCAGAGCAGATAGCGCAGGCGCGATTCTGTCGCGCCACCTCAAAGCGCTATTTAAGGCACGGAGATTTCGACAATTTCAAGTTCAGCAATTGGGTTTTTCTTGCTTTTTTTTCAAAAAACGACCAGTTATATCTCGTAGAAAACAGCGATCAGCTTTTGATCAAGTATCCGAGTTCGACAGAGGAAGTATAGTCGCCTACCGAGATTGTGGATTTTCTTTCAGAGAAATCGGTAGGCGTGTTGGTCGAATCTGTAATGCGGATTTGTGACCGATGGATGCAGGACGGTACGACTGACCGACGTGGTCAATTGCATCCGCCTCAGTGCACCACTTCATGTGAGGACAGGCAAATTGTGCGCATGGCAGTGACGGATCGCTCAGTCACATCACGAACCGTAGCACAGCATATTGAGTCTGTAACGCATCATCCACTGTCTGCGCGTACCATTCGACGCCGTTTTCAGCAGAGTGGTCTGTCCGCAAGACGTGCATTGCTTGGTCTACCCTTGACGTAGAACCACGGACATCTTCACCGCCAATGGTGTGATGAAAGAAGAATATGGGCGGCAGAATGGAAGGAAGTTGTCTTTACTGACAAGTCACGCATCTGTCTGCAACACCGCGAAATTCGGAGTTGAGTCAGAAGACACCGCGGTGAGAAGATGCTGAACAGCTGCGTTATGCATTCCTGCGCTGTTCATGCACTGGGTACTATGGTATGGGCGGTATTGGATATGACTCTCTTACTCCTCTTGTACGCATATCCGATACTTTAAACAGACAGCGCTACATCTCCGAGGTGCTGGAGAAAGTTGTCCTTCCTTACCTTCAGTGTTTGGCGACAGCCATAATTCAACAGTAGAATGCGTGACCACTCGTGACACCAAATTGAATTGCTTCCCTGACCGGCTCGCTCTCCGGATCTTTCGCTGATAGAAAACATGTGGTCCATGGTTGCTCAACGATTGACCCAGATTTTACACCCCAGGTGCCACGCCAGATCTACTTTGGCAACGTGTGGAAGCTGCTTGGTCTGCTGTACCCCAAGAACACATCCAAAATCTCTTTGAATCAATGCCGAGGCGTATAATAGCGGTGATCTCCGACAATGATGGCTACTCTGGCTAATGATTTTGGCAGGAACCCCACTTCACATAAGTTTATAAATTTAATCATTTGATACTTGGTCAACATGTTATCTACAAAATAAATTTTGTTGTGCTATCTCTTGTCTTTGTTGGCGTTGCATTTACGGTGACCAGCAGTGTAAGTGACACTAAACATCATTATCCATTTATGTGCTTTTTCAAAATCATATTTTCAAGCGTAGTACGATACCTTAATACTTATGAAAACAATGGTACAAAGATAACGTCATGAGTATGAATTACGATGGTGAGCAGTTGGGAGATTGGAGGCAAGTGAATCTCAAGTGGAGGTAGCAAGATATTTCAATGTGTCCCCAAAAAATGGTTTCTGGATATGGGAATCGTTGTTCCAGGAGATTGGAAAAGTATTTAAAACAGATATACTTCGCTCATGAACCAACATAAAATGGAATTTCCACTAATTGATTTATCTGCAAGGCATAATAGGGGGCCCCTAAACGATCTAAAGGAGTTTTTGTACCTCAGTTGTGAGGTATAATGATAATTTCAGGTCACTGGAGAGACTGCTTGATATGGTGCAGAGAGCATCATTCTTGGATAGGGAAACAATGGGACTGATGGACAATTGGTGAAGATTCGGTCTGAACATTATTTCTCGATGTGTTCACATACAGAAAGAACCAAATGGATTCTCAATCATTCTTCCCAAATCATAGTAATGGTCTTCTTTGGAGGTGGTTGTGTTATGGTCTTGTTCGGCGTGATATTTAACGGACGTAAAGAGCTACACGTCTTGTAGAGGAGTACCTTGACTTCTCTACAAGACCAAGTACCTTGACTTCTCTGAGGTATAGAATGAAATTCTACAGACTATTCAGAGGGACAGTTGTCATCCAGTTCATTTGAATTGGAGATAACGCTCATCCGCATAGAGCTTGGTTATTCGAGGTATATCTTGGGACTGAGTACGAGTATACACAAGGGACTGTTATGAACTGGCGACATCTGTTGCCAACAGTTGAAATAGGGATGTATTTTCTATATTCTACATACTGTTTCCACCTGGAACACCAAATTTTTGGCCTTGCCTAAGCTTTTGTGCAAAAAAGGCTTTTTACAACCATTTATCAACGGTTAAATAATAAGATATTTGTTACTGATTTTAAGTTATCCCAGGTTCTAAATGAACAAGTAACACATTTAAGAGTATTTGTCTAGCTTTAATTTAAGGTATCCGATTATACGTTCGGAACCGTGATTTTCAAAAGCGCATAAGTGGATAACTTTCATGATATTTAGTGTCACTTAGATTAGAATATATGAATAAAATTGTTTTAAGGACAATTTGACAAAAGATTTATTTAAATACAATATTTTGGCAAAAAATTAACTTAGAATAATCTTTTTCCCAAATGTTCTCCTTTTGTGAAAAATTCTTCTATTAGAATAATATTTTGCCTGTATAAAGCTCATACCTCTGTTAACAGGCTCAACTAGAAAGTTTTGAAATATATAACTTAGAAGTGGGTTTATTCATATTTTACGATAACAGAGGAGAGCAATTTTAAGAAAAAAACGCGAATAATTATTTCAATTGGTGGTAACTCTGAAAATAATGTGAATTTTTCAAAAATTCTCGTTGAGCCTCTGTAGAGAGGTCTGAGCTATATACAGGCAAATATTATTATAATAGAACCATTTTTAAAAAAGGAGAGCATTTGAGAAAAAAGGTTATTCTAAGTTAATTTTTTGCCCAAATAATATATTTAAATAAATTTTTTTTTGTCAAAATGTCCTTAAAACATTTTTATGCATGTATTCGAATCTTAATGACACTAAATATCATGAAAATTATCCTTTTATGCGCTTTTTGAAAATCACAGTTCCGAACGTAGTCGGATACCTTAATTTGTAGTGATATTTGTTCTTGTGTTGAGGACGCTGAAACTCCGGTATATGTATCGATGTATTGTTAGTAACAATTTGTTACTTATATTTTTGTAAAAGAGAACATTTTCAAAAATGGCTCAAACGTTTAGGTTTTTCCTGGCCATCTATATTGTGTTTGTTGGCCAATTATTTAGAAAGTTTTAATGTCTTAAGAAAATTTGTTTACTGTACAGATTCAAAAATTGTTTTTGTGCCTTTCCTCTTTATATTTGCGTAGTTCTACCCTTTCATTTATATTTTATATTTTTATCTTAATCTTAAATGTATTTTAATGTTGTTTTAATTTATCGTAAAATTCGGCGTTTAACGCGCACTTGTACTTTCAAGCTGCATTTTTTAATTTTAAGGTATATTCACCGTATAACGCGCATTCTCTTTCTTGCGAAGGGACCTGTAATAGATGTGCGCAATGTTATTATGTTTTAAAACCTTTTTCTCGAAGTATTACTTCAGAAATTTGAAAAAAATGGTATATTTCTAGAAAAACAACCCTTTAATTTAATAAGGTATGACATATTTTTTTTAAATAAAAAGTGTTTTGATCTTTGTAGAAGTCTAATTTTTTTATGCATATCTCTCTTTCTTTTATTTTTGAAGCTATCATTTTTATGACTGGCGTATAACTCGCCCTGGAAAATTTCAATCTTATTTTTTGTGTTAAATGTGTGCGTTATACGCCGGATTTTATGATATATAATTGTGTTACTACTTACGTCTCTAAGCTTCATGTTATGCAATGGGGAGTATGAATAGTTTTGTATATAAATTACCGTAAATCCGGCGTATAACGCGCACTTTTCGCACAAAAATAAGATCGAAACTTAAGTGTGCGTGTTATACGCTGGGTGTAAACACGATACCTTTAAAAATGAGAAAATGAATAAAGATAAATTTTTTAATTCTACACGTATCTAAATACGGTTTATTTAATAGAAATATCTTGTATTATGAACTATAAAAGCATTGCAATTCTAGAAGAAAACTACTTTTTCAAAGGTCTGGGATAATACCTCAAATAAACGGTTTCAGAATGTGTGTAAGAGCAATGCATACTAATATTTCAAATTTCCCCGTAAAAAGGGGGTGCGCTTTATATGATGAATATAGCTAAAAATTAAAATAAAGTAAGCTTGAAAGAGTATAAGTGCGTGTTGTACACCGGTAATTAAAAATCCCTTGTATTTAGCGAAGGTATCAGTAAAATTTAATGAATGCCGAAGAAACATGTTCAATAGAGCCAATTGAAATATAAATAGCAAGTAAACATGTAATATTCATATTTTTATAAAGCCAATTAAGTATTGAAGTGACTTAGTAGTTTTAGGTTTGAATGAAATCTCTTAAAACCTTGCATTTGATAAGAGAACATTCATCGCGTGATGCAAACATTAGCATTACGAACTTTTGGATAAACATTATGCACATAACATGGGAGGCCAACTCATTAGACCAACAATACTTAACCTGCGGCCCATCAAGCCTTTTTAATTGGCCCGGTCATGGCCCACTGCTTTGAGAAATTTACTTATTTAAGAACATTGCATTAAAATTTTGGTGGGAAATTTTTTGTTAAGAAAACAGATATATCAATTTTGCTTTTCGCTCTCGGTGTCGTTCGGGTACGAATTAATATTCATTTTCTATTTGGAACGGTTACGGTTAGTGATAACGGACAACAGTGGAACAGCGAGAATTTTGTGGGTGGAACTTATTTTTTACTATTTTTCATATCTTGCAAGTGAAAAATATTCGGAGAAAATATATCGTTTTAAGACGATTGAGAGGTTGACTATTTTGTAGTAAAAAACACAGATGGATCAGTAATTGTTTGATTTGCCACGAAAGTGCTGTATTTAAAAAAATACCAATAAACACAGGAATCATTCAATGACACTTTTCTTCGAAGATCTCTTTCAAGAACTGATGAATAGGCTTCTTGAAAAATCTTTGAAACATCAACGAAGTGTTTTGTCAGTGGTAGCATCACAGCGGTAACAAAGATATCCAATGAAGTTTGTTATATTATTGGTAATCATATGAAACCGTTTACTGATGCAAATTGGAAGTTGTGTTTCTTAAATGCTTCTAGTTTAGTGTAAGTGACAAATATATATACATATATATATATATATATATATATATATATATATATATATATATATATATATATATATATATATATATATATATATATATATATATATATATATATATATATATATACATATATATACATATACACAAATATATACACGAAATTATAAAAATAAACAGATTGTAATAAACCTAAGATAACTATAAATAGGTAGAAGGCACGGTAGTATAATGACAAACTCCTGGCATTAGGAACCAGGATTGCAGGTTTAAACATGTTTTGCGGTCAACCAACCTAATATATATATATATATATATAGCAGTAAATAAATTAAAATAAGACTAATAAATCCTAAAAGATCTTAAGAACAAACCGAAAGAACCAAGAACATGGAACCATTACAAATCAAAAAAGAGAAATTTAGCTAGAGTGGATAACACTATTATGGTTTTCCGAGCTGCCTCTGGCTTAGGACAGTGAAACAGGGTTAAACAGTGTTTTGTGAGACCTCAACCTTCCCCTTCAGCGGAAACTTTCGACATTATAGCATAGGTGATAAACCAAGGCAAAGGCTTCAAAACCCACGAGGGTGAATATAACATCAATAGAACAGAATTGGAAAATTAAATTACTATAGGAATCCGGTTGAAATAGACAAATATAAATATGTATAAACAGAAATATTTGCAATAGAGGTTAATAATGATTATGACCATAAGTAATAATAATGAAAATTTGCGAAGAAACTAAAATCTTACCTGATGTATACCGATTCCAAGAGTACACTAACACCAAGCACAAAAAAACAGCATAACTAAGAATAATGGCGCCATCTATATATTTTTAATAATATATATATATATATATATATATATATATATGTATATATATATATATATATATATATGTATGTATGTATATATATATATAAATATAAATATATATATAAATATAAATACATATATATACTTATATATATATATATATATGTATATATATATACACTGCTGGACAATTGCTAAGGGCGGATCACAAATTGCTATGTAGCTTAACATTAAGCGAGACATGAGGCCTAGTAGGATAAAATACAGTTGCCACACTGTTCAGACATTAGAATAAAGAATATTTATTGTTCTGGAAAGTACAAAACCTGTGAAACATCTGAAAGAAAAAAGTTCATTTGATCTGCGTACGGAGAAATGGAACAATGCATCTAAAAGTCAGCAGGCACCTTAAAGAAAAAAGTATCAGTACGGGATATGTCCACCGTGGAGTGTGATGCAACATTCCACACGTCGTACCATACTTTGCACAACATTATCCAGCAGCTGTTGAGGCAATTTATCCCATTCCTCTGTGAGTGCACGGATGAGGGTGTTCTTGTTTGTCGGAGGATAGTTTCGACCAGCAACTTGCCTCCCCAAAGCATCCCACACATTTTCAATGGGGTTTAGATCTGGAGAACGCGCTGGCCATACGAGACGTTAAATACCCTCGCTGTCTAGACAATCCTGAACAGCGAGTGTTCGATGACATGTTGCGTTGTCGTCCATAAAAACAAATTTATCACCGACAGCACCACGGAAAAGACGAACATGAGGAAGTAGAACTTCATCAATGTATTGGTGGCCCGTCATAGTCCCATTCGCAACCACATGTAGGCGCGTGCGGCCATTGATCATGATGCCGGTTCACACCATGATACTGCATGTCGGATATCGGTCCTTTTCCTGGATATTTTCTGGACGATAAGCAGTACCGCTCTCGCGCCAGATCAGTTGGCGTCTACAATCCGATGACAGACTGAACCTACTCTCGTCTGAGAATAGTACGCATGTCCAGTTCTGTTGAGTCCAATTGTGATGCTCACGACACCATTGCAAACTGGCAGTACGCTGCTGTCTGGTCAATGGGACAAACACAACAGGTCTGCGTGCGTATAGTCCTCCTCCCCTCAAATGTCTGGCAACAGTTTTTCGGGAGATCTGCTTTCCTGAGGCAGCAAGAAACTGACTTGCCACCTGCTGAGCTGTGGTACGCTTGTTCCCTTTTGCTCATAGGACGATATATCTGTCTTCTGCAGGCGTCGTACTTCTAACACGACCTCCTCCGTGCCGTCTACTACACATTCCAGTAGTTTTAAATGACTTCCACAGCCGTGAAACAACGCTGTGAGCGATGTCGAACTCCCTGGCAACATCTGTTATTTTTCGCCCTTCTTCGATCTTTCCAATAATTCGGCTACGCATAAAATCATCTATGTGATGACGGGAACACATGCCAAAAATTTTAAGTTCGTCTATTAAATCTTTCCTGTAAAACTTTGACTTGAAACAACAACTGTCCACACGTGTCAAAACCTTTAAAGCTCTTATGAACGCTATCACGTGATGAACAGACGTGGAAAAAAAATTGCATACTCATACTTCTTCTTACTAATATCCCGCACTTATTCTAATTTTCCACATTTTGCTTCCTTTCATTTTGTGGTTGCTATGGATGATAGTGTTATCCGTCCTTAGCAATTGTCCAGCAGTGTATTTATACATATATATAAATATATATATAAATATAAATACATATATATACATATATATAAATATATATATAAATATAAATATATAAATATATATAAATATAAATACATATATATACATATATATAAATATATATATAAATATAAATACATATATATATATATATATATATATATACATATATATAAATATTAATTGAAAAAAGCAAAACAGGAGTTATAATACTGTGATCAATTTTTCACATTTTAAATTTCTGATGTTATCTAAGTCTTAAAGCACCCCCCCCCCCTTGAGTTTATCCTCATGTTGCGGTTCCCGTGAAATAACTAACATATGTCTGCGGCACCTCAGAAAACATTTTGAGTACCCCTGCATTAAACCATATACTTTATGACTTTGAGAAGAGTGTTTATTTTAACCACCAACCTACTGGTCCACAACTACCGCACAAAGGAATCTCTCTTCAGGCTAGACTTTAAGTGCTCTTCTATCTGTCTTTTTGCTAGTCACTTGTAGAAGTAGTTTGTAAATATCAATTGTAGTCTCACAATAAAAAAAAATTGCTTTGTGACGAGTGTGTACGGCCCTTTATCACTAATACTCTTGGGCGTCTTTGGGGATTGTAAATTTGCGTATATTTCCAACCAGCTCTAAAAGGAGAAACCGGGATATGCACATGAATCAAAGTAACTAAGTAGATTGTTGTAAGTTAGCAGTAAGAAGGCTATTGAGCCCAGATATACATTAACGGAGTTCTTAGAATATTCAAGTGATTGTGTGAGTAGTTTCTGGCTGATTATCAGGCAGCGATCTACATTGGGAAAGTTTGAGCTGACTAGAAAGGAGTGAAGTAGTAAAAGTTAGGTGATATTTAAATTTCAACTATCGGATCATAAGAGTAAATATATAATAGAGTTAGTGGAAAGTTAATTATTGCTAGTAATTCAAATTGCATATATCTCTCGGTTCTCTTTTTCCGGTAAACCCGTTCGATATTGAGTTTAATAGTTGATTAGTATCCTATTTCGTGATTTAATTTAATAGTAAAGTTCAATCCCATTGACGTAAACATATTTATTCATCTTTGCATTTAGAAGGTTGATAATTGATTCAAGTGAATAAATATAATTTGTTATTGCAAAAATGTTGTCTGCTAGGTCTTTATTTACCGCAATTCAATCTTGGGGGGGTCCCACATCTTGGAATCTTAACAGTTACGTACAGTTAATTCTCTTTTAACACAGTATAATACTACTTTGTTTCACTCATGTGTAAGACACATGTCAGTGCTTCTCAAACTTTTTAATGCTTGTACACCATCTATTTTGTCGCTTGTCGCGCCCCCTACAACTTATCACTTCTACGAGTTCTCTGAAACTGAGAGGACGTACTCTCTCTATCCCAGTCGTCCCGTCGTAGAAAGTGTTCCTTTTCACATTAAGTGCCTCTTTGTCTAATTTTACTTTACTCTTAAATTCATTGTTAAATTGTTATTGCTATTTACCTATGTTAATCATAATAAATCTTTGTTTGTTATGGATTAAAGTTTTATTTCTCTCTCTTGAGTACTATCGACGTTAATTTTATTGTCGGCATCCCGCCGTCTTTAGACTACCACCCCCTATTCTCAGCTTGCGACAAAATATTCAGTCCTAATTTTCATCACGCCCCTCTCCGTTTAATAACAATATACTGAATGCAATAATGATGTACGATAAAATTAAAGCTACAACACGACTTTAATTACAAACCGTACAAAGTATCAACACACGTATTAAGTTTTGTATATAATTTTGTATATGACAGCCTATGGAAAACCCACTAGTAATTATTTAACAAGTTCGCAACTTTGTTTTGATAAATTAATTATCAAATACATTCTGCAGTACTGATAGATTTTTCAGTGTAAATGTGTCAGAATAAATTTCGTTTTGCTTATTTTCAGTAAAAAATTAATAATTTTTTTTGGTAGTAACCTTTTGTTTTCGACGTTTTGATATACAGTCGAACCTCCATATTACGAACCTCTATATTGTGAATTTTTCTGTATAGCGAACTTTTTCCTGGAACCAAGAACATTTCACGTTTTTCTTCGTAAAATAACCTCCCCATAGCGAAATGCATTTTTTTTATGTAACGGACTTTTTCTCTTGTGATTTTATTTTTTCCCTACCTTTTTTTTTCAAGGAATTTTTTCTATTAAGTCATTTTATGGAGTTCATAAATCTTAAACTAGTTTTATTAGGAATCTAGCTCTCTCTGAGAACAATAGAACTCTGGGCTTCTCATCCACGAAGTACAACCTTTACCCCCATCATCCAGCTCACTGGAAACATCTTCGATATCCCCTTTCACCCTCAGAGGAGTTGCCTCGTGTCCCAGTGTCCCTGAACTAGTATCCGTTCTTCTGTAGTGTTGATCCGTCATTCTGGCAACTTCGTTTTTGTAGCTCGAAAATGTGAAAACGTATGTGTTATAGAGCATCAAAGAAAAAAAAATTCTTTAGGAAGGGGATATAAGCACCAAGTAACTTTCTTTGCAATTTTTCTTTCCTTTTGATAGGTAAGATATATAAAATAAACATTATTTACTTACAAAAAGGTGTGAATAATTACTTTTTTTAATATATAGTGTTTGTGAATTTAAAATTTTCTTTCTTTGGTTTATAAAGAAAATTGAAAGATGAAACTTTATGTAACGAATTTTCCATATAACGAAATTTTCTTCGATATTTAGCGACTTCGTTATATAAAAATCCGACTATACTTGCACTCCCTACCGCAGAATTATCCCGCATCTCTAGGAGGGGCTCACCCCACGGTTTGTAAAACGCTGACATAATCAAAGACAAGTATTTCTAATGAATTTATGTTTCCCTTTGGCAGCTATTACATATATATAAATATCTTTATTTCCTCAAAAATAACTAAATAAAAAATATATGTTCTGAAAATAGAACAGATAATACGGCTACTAAAGTAAAATTATGCAAATATTAAAGTAAAGGTTCTCTTGCTCAGTAAAACCAAGGAATAATATCTTGTGTGATTAAGAAATCATAAAAATAATTTTATGATAGCTCAAAAACTAAAGATTGTGCTATAAACCTTACAAATATAAAATATCTCATGTTAATAAATAGGAATGAGTGTTTTTTTTATGTTAAAAGGAATTCTGTACTTTTGTGTCTAAGTGGATAGGAAGTTATTTTATAATAAAATGAAATGAAAGAGCAGATAAATTTTATTTTTATAAGATACACATTATACTAAAAGTTAACATCTTGCATAATTGAACTCATGAAAGGATATTACTTAAAATATTGACACAACGACTGATTAATATCATATACGAAACAGAAAGTAAGGATGTATTTTCAATTTTAAATCTTTACATAGCAGGTCTTAAAATTGATAAGTTTTAGAAACTCAAATAACTCCTTATTGAATGCAAACATAGTTTCAAAAAGTGTTTCAGTAACATTTATCGAGTATAGCACTTAGTATAATAATAAAGGGTGTTTTTTTAGAGGTATAGAACTTTAAATTGCAATAAAACAACGATGTATTATTCGATTGCCATGAAATTTTTTTATTCGAAAGATACTCTTGTGGCATTACATTTTAAATATGATTTCTGGCATAGGACTGCCACGGCTTGCTCGGATGTAGACCAATCTGGACGTCCAATTTTCGATAACTTTTTCTAACATTTGTGTCCGTATATCGGCAATAACACGGCGAATGTTGTCTTCCAAATGGTCAAGCGTTTGTGGCTTATCCGCTTAGACCAATGACTTTACATAGCCCCACAGAAAATAGTCTAGCGGTGTTAAATCACAAGATCTTTGATGCCATTTCACAGGTCCAAAACGTGAAATTAGGCAGTCACCAAACGTGTCTTTCAATAAATCGATTTTGGCACGAACTGTGTGACATGTTGCGCCATCTTGTTGGAACCACAGCTACTGGACATCATGATTGTTCAATTCAGGAATGAAAAAGTTAGTAATCATGGCTCTATACCGATCCCCATTGACTGTAACGTTGTGGCCTTCATCGTTTTTGAAGAAGTACGGACCAATGATTCCACCAGCCCATAAAGCGCACCAAACAGTCAGTTTTTTTCTGGATGTAACGGTGTTTCGACATACACTTGTGGTTAAGGTATCCGTACACCTTCGAAGAAAATTTTTTTAAAACTGTAATATTTGCTATTAAAATATTTTTTACTGATGAAATATAACTTAAAACTATGAAAAATACATTTAATATGTTACTTGTAGTACATAAAAAATTGAGGGAGTAAAGCATAGTGTAAATAGTAATTAAATTGATTATTAGAATAACGCACATAACTGAAATGTAAACAAACATATCCCTTTTCTGTAAATTTGATGATGATCATTATAACATTTTTAGGGCTGGTACTTTTTCCTGATGATAATCAATTTATTACAATTTTTATCAAGTTTCGAGTAAAAGAACATTGAAAATCCTTAAAAAATTATTACGAGCATGATATTAACCTTAGTTACTAAAAACATATCAACTATATAATTATGAAAGTAGTAGGGGTTCTTTAAATCTATAAAACAAATATATTTATAAAATTTGAATTAATTTGGTTCACAACTTTTCTGATATTTACGTTGTAAGATGTCAATACGTTAAACAAATTCATTTTGAGATAAATCAGAAATAAACTTTGAACTGCAAATTTTAATATTAAACACAATTTGATATACTTAAAATGCTCCTGATTTATAAATAACACCTTCTTTACTCTCTAAAACAGTGATTTTTTTCCCCTTGTAGCTCTTAAAATTTTTCTATGCTGCTTTACATTTGGTGTTGAATGTCGTTCTGCGTCGTTAATTCTATTGATGTCAAGATGTTTGTATGCTTTTAAAGTAAAATAACCAGGAGTTATATTAAGTTTTTTAAAAATTTCAACACAACCCTTGTATCCATCATTAAATTGGATCACAGCATCCAATGCACCAGATTTTAAAATTTTGAGGCACACGAAAACTTCCTTGGGTACTCTCTGCCATATAACGCCATTTAAACACTCGTTTAAATTTTTGTGTTTTGCCATGCAGGCATTTAGTAAGCAGTTCTTTGGTACACAACTCTAAATATGTAGGCTTAGTCGTGTTTAGTACTTCATTTGATAAGCCTTTATATTTTTCGTTTGGCTTTTTTGCCACAAGACAGTGCTCGCTGGTAGTAGCACCAACTATCTTTTCCGATGGGACACTGCCCATGCATCGGTTTCTCGACACTTGATGAGCAATGAAACAAAGCCGCAATAACATTTTGCTGAAGACCGGATAAGTTTCCAACATTGCTACGAACAGCAATCCATAATAGTTTTGCAATCGGTCAATAAAAGAGTCGGTGAGTTTGCCTTTACCAGACAGATTTTTATTTTTAGACTTTAGTTTGCGCAATCTCGCACCTACTCTCTTTTGAACATGATCAATGCATTCATATTTTGTGACGCTATCCTTCCCATAAGTATCTTTGACACTGATAAAGCCCTTAGAGTCCCCGTCACCATAATAATGTGCATATTTAAAGCCTCGTTTGACAATAGAACGTTGGAAGATTCTCGTAGCACCAACAGCTTCCATTTTTAACGCAAAACCTTGAAAATTGCTATGGCACGTGATCTGCTGCAAAAGTTTCCGACTCAATGCTTCTAGGCATTTTAGAAATCTTTCTGCAGGTGGGACAATATGACGACATTATATATTTCAATGTCTACTACTTTACCAGTGTCAACTGACAAAGCTGCGACACACCCATTCATGGAAGAGTAACCTCTACGCTGCCACGTTCCATCAACTGAAATGCCACATTCAACAATTTTATTTTTAGTAGGATGTAGCACTAACAGTTCAGAAGCTGCTTTTTGTGCAATGATAGTTCACTAACATGTTTATTCTCATGATTAGTGTATGCAGTTTTACTGAGCCTGGGTAAATTTAACGTACCACATAATTTAAACCCAGCAGAAAACATTTCCCAATTTGTCTCATACCATACAAATCTTGTATTTACTTAGGACAGTTTAAAGTTTTCTTTGAACTAGAAAACCCTGAGTAAAAGTCACAATGTTTACACCTGATAACAAAATTTGAGCACAAACCATATGTGGAATCCTCAGAAAGCAGGATACCTTCTTCGAAACATTTTTGGGCAGCAAAGTTCTAAAATCAAATTTAAAGGACTTCCATATCAATTATTCTGTTACCAGTAAGTGGTTTACGTTGATATTCTGCTATTTCTTCATCAAAGGCAGCAGGTATTTAATTTTTGAAGAACTGGCGTTGGTAGATGTTGCGCTGCTATTTTTTGAATGTTTAATGGTAGATCCATTTACTAGAAATTGGCATTTTCTCTTTTTTGCACTAACTCTATGTTTAGCATTACCCATTTTAAATGACAAAAATTAAAATTTTCTGCTATAAAAAGGATTAAACAAAAGCTTATAAAGAGCTACGCAATCATAAGCAAATGTAAACAAACAGTAAAGCACTCTATTTTCTTGCCAGATTCTAGATAAAAAATATAAATAAAAACCTGTTGCCAATTATATTCTTGATAATTCTGAAAACTCAAATTCATATTTTAAAAAGTTTAAATTTCTTACTTTTTGCATATTTAAACGATACTTTGAAAAATAAAAATGTCAACAAACATTTTTTCTACTTCGCAATGCAGACTTGTACTTCCGGGTTCAAAAAGGTGGTATCGAATGAAACTCAAATCCCCATAACTTAAGTTCTAAATAAGATAGAAACAAAATTTAAACACCATTTGAAAGAAAAAGTTCAGATTTTCAAATAACATTTAAATTAAAAAATCGAAAAAAAATTTGACGAAAATGACGTTTTGAAGGTGTACGGATACCTAAGATTCACTCCAAATGCGGCCGTTTTGTTTGTTGACGTAGCCATTCAACCAGAAGTGCACTTCATCGCTAAACAAAATTCGCTTATGAAAATCGGGAACAACAGCAATCTCGTTTTGGGCTTATTCGGCGAATCTACGCCTTGCTGGATGATCGTTTTGATGAATTGCCAACCCAAACTGAGAATAAATCACTTGACAGCTGTTAAATTGGTCGCCATCTTGGAAAGTAATGCCAACTTAAACTTCTATACTTGGGAAAAAAACACTCTTTAGCATTGCACATGCGCAGTTCAGGTTTCTTCGTAAAAAAGAGGGTGCGCGTTATATGGCGAATACATCTGAAAATTATAAAATTCTACTTGAAAGTATAAGTTTGCGTTATGTGGATGTAGGCGTTATACGTCGCATTTTACGTAAAATTTTACATTGCATCAATACTATTTGGCTAAATTAAAAGGTATAGAAATGTGATTTTTAAAAGTCATCATTTTTTCTTTTAATTTCTTTTCCCTTTACACTTGTTTTCCCAATTCCTACTATTAGCTCACACTCTCTATGTATTTATCTTGGTAGAATTTTCAATCGTGAATAAAACACATTTTAAATCGCTCAATTGAGCTGAAATTTCATACACATGATTATTTTTGATGGCGATACAGTAATTTAATTAAAATTAATAAAAATTAATTAATTCAAACTAATCATTCAAAGAATTACAAATGCAACCACGTTGGCATCATTTTTGGCGACTAATGTCAAAGCTTGAAAAGTTTTTTTTGCATTTTAAAGCCCTCATTTGAGCTGAAAATTTCTATACACTATGCTTTTGGGTAAAATACGATAATTTAATTATAATTAAGTAAAATTAATTTATTTAAACTAATTATTTAAATAATTACAGATACAGCCACGTTAGTTTCATTTTTAGCGACTTGTGTCAAAACTTTAAAATATCATTTTCTCACGTTTTAAAGCATTTAGTAGAACTGAAATTTTGTAGACACGATTGTTTTGGATGACAATACGATACTTTAATGATACTTCATAAAAATTAATTACCACTTAATGTTGTGATTCTGTCATACGTATATATAAATTTATATTAATTGTAACTATTTAATAAAAGGTAGGTAAAATAAAATGTTCCTCTTGTATGATCTAAGCAGGAATTAAAAAATTTAAAAATAAAAAGTAAAACTTTCTTTATTAATTATTCATTAACGTTGCATCTTCAAGCTATGCTAAGGCTATTTGCAATATACCTCATTAATCTCAGATATGTTTAAGATAGGAAGTGGACACTTGAATCGTTAATTAATTCACTTTACGGCATCAACTTATACGGCACAGCTATAAACAACAAAACGGCAGAAAAGAACTTAACATTCCAAACAAACTTAATTTCTTCTTTTAGCAATTGAAGTGTTATCAGCGCAGAGAGAGAGAGAGAGAGAGAGAGAGAGAAAACTTATCCATGTGTTCTGTTAGAAAAAAATGGCACCTTCATTTGAGCCTTTCGTAAACTATAAATTACTCCTTTTCACGAAAAGCGGATGATCACGAATACTTCCTCTAGGGGGTGTCATTTACCCCCAGAGGAAAGCGTTTAAGGTTCATGCATCAAGATTAAAGCTCGCTCCAACTATTGCAGAAGGTTTCCTCTATTGATCGCCATCTGTTGTGAGGTATCTTTTCATTTGTCTTCCGGTCGTGAAAATCAGTGTCAGAATTCTTCATTCCTATCTTTAGATTCTCTGTCACAGAGCCATGCTTTTCAGATTTTGCAGAGTTATTCACACATTGATTTCTTCAAAGAGAAGATATAGGACTATAGTAACAGAGTGGCAAAATTTATAAATGCGTATGACTTTGGGTTTTGGATAGTAAAAGTTCCATACCAGGATTTTTTGTCTTAGTACAATGTTTCTCAAACTGTAGGGCGCGCACCCCTTGGGGGGGCGTGAGAACTCTACAAGGATGGCGCGAGCCTATGGAATAGTCGAGAACAAAAGATTATTTAAAAAATTATTAATTTACTGAAAGTAATCAAACAAAATACATTCTGACATGATAAAAAATAAAATACACATTTACGCTGATATATTACACTTATAAATATATCAGTGCAACACATTGTATTTTATAATTAATTTAACAATTCTAAGTTAAAAACAAGTTTATTAATTACCAGTGACCCCCCCCATGGGTTTGTCATATATATAATTTATAAGAAAAATTAACACTTATCTTGATAATTTTTGTGCGGTTTATAATTAAACCTTGACTGCCGATCATAAGTTTCGTAATTCGCAACCCACTGCCAACCGTTTTCTACGTAGGCACGCGTATGTAATGTATTGGGGGAGGAGGGAGGAATTAAGGAGCGAAAATAATCTGGAATAAGTAAATCCTTAGCAAACAATGCAAAGGTTCTTTTATTGCATTCTGAAGACTTGGAATAATTTTACGAATAGCAGTGCACAGAAAAAATTGTATTTCGCAAAGACGTATATATACGTATGGAGAAATAAAGGCTTTGGCTCAGAGAGACGTTTATATATACGGGGGGCTTAAGAGGTTAAAGTCGTATCCTAGTTTTACCGTCAAAGTATAGTATTATTGAATTCAGTACATTGTTATTGTATAGGGCGGGGGTGCGATGAAAATAATGATTGAATATTGAGCCGAGAGTATTGCAACTTTGAGAAGCAATGTCTTAATACAACCGTAATAGAAATCTTAGAAAAAAGAAAGAAACAAAACACAGATGTTTCTTCCTTATTTGCCAGTTTTATTAGAGAGTAAAAGATAATTTGAAGCTCAGAAGTTATAACAGCATGTAAAGAATCACAAAAAAGTAAAGGAGCATCTTATTGATAAAAGACAGTGCTTCTCAAACTTTCAATACTTGCGACCCAATTTTTAATCATAATTTTCATCGATCCCCCAGACAATAGCAATGTATTAAATGCAATAATAATGTACTTTGATCCTAAAACTTTAATGCGATCTTAATTATAAAGCACTCAAATTACCAAAATAAGTATTAAACTTTGTAAATGTTACTTTCAAGTAATAGATATTTTAGGTAAGTTATTTTTAAGTAATATGTACCGCGTAAAATCCGGAGCGTGTAACGCTCACCTATACTTTCAAGATGATTTTTAAAATGTTTAAGCATATTCGTCGTATAACGCGCATAAGGTTTTCAACGAAGAAATCTTAACTATTAATATACATTTCTTTCGTGTTTTGATGCCATTTATTTGATACATTATTCCAGACTTTTGAAAAAAATAATATACTTCTAGAACTACAACTCTTTTAGTTCATAAGGCCAGTCGTTTCATTTAAATAAATAGTGTTTCGATACATGAAGATGTAATTTTTTTTTTATGCTCATTGCTTTTGTTAGTTTTAAAGCTCCCATTTTTATACCCGGCGTATAACACGCACCCTTAAATTTCGATCCAATTTTCTGTGTTCAAAGTGCGCATTATACGCCGGCTTTTACGGTATTTTAAGTAAATTACTTTTAAGTAATACGAAAAGTATTACTTAGCTTTTCTTTTCTAATTTTAGAATTGGATCATATAAAAATAAAAGAACAACGTATATTTTTATTATGTCAGAATGTATTTTGTTTTGCTTCCTTTTAAACTATTATGATTTTTAAAAATCCTCCTCTATTCTCGGCTTTTTGATATGCTCACGCCCCCCTCCCCCCTCGTAGGATTATCACCCCCCCTTAGGAGGCGTGCCCCACAGTTTGAGAAATACTGATTTAATGTATCCGAATACGTTCGGAGTACTTTTTAACAAAATAACTTATTTAAACATTATAAATGCTATTTTAGTGCTCGATACAAATAAATACCAGTATTTAACTAACAACATGTAAAATAATTTATTTAGTTTTTACAAAAATCACAATCATAAGTGAAATTTTAGCGATATTTTTGAAAAACTTCAAAGCAATTAGAGAAAAAAGTATTACATATGTTAGTAAAAATATTAATAAAACAAATTAGATGCATTTATCTAGAAAATGCACTAAAATTTTAATGTCTTATTAAAATTTGAAAATTTTACAGTGATTGAGTAAACATTTTAAGAAATGTTACATTCATTATGAGACCATTATTTAAATAACAAGCCATAACTCAAAAAGTATTTGTACAATAAGAAATATTTTAGTACATTCTCAGGAAAATAACATAAATACCAGGTTCAAAAGGTTTTAAAGTAATAAATTCGTAACCTTTTATGTTATCACACTTTCCATGATAAATTTTAAGTAATTTAAATGCCCACTTCTCTGCTAGATGAAAGACCCACTTCCAGTTCTTATAAAACGGATTGTAACTTGGCCTCTAGGTAGCGTAGAATTAAAACTAAGTATGTTTCGTAAAACCAAAATATAGCTCTATTCAATTAAATAATAAAACAAAAATTGAATTTCTTTCTTTTGACCAAATTTTCTCATTTTCAACGTGTTCGGATACCTTAAATCCCAAGAACGTGTAATTATCACTATTCCGTCTGTGGTACTATTACAATTTTTCAAATGCGTTTTTAAAAAAAACATAATGCATCATTTGTATTGTCATTATGTATGGAACGTAATTATCTGCAAAAATTACCACCTGTCGAAAACGCTCTTTCGGCCTCTACGCTAGTTGATGGTACTTTTAGAAATGCGTGAGATACTTTTTTCTAGTACATACCTCTTAATCCCTCATCTTCAAATTAATCGATTTCTCTTCCGATGCTTTTGGATATAGCTGATTCCTGCATTGTATTTTGGTTTGTTGAATTTTTATTTTAGTTATCGCTAATTCTAATTTTTGTTCGAGAAACAATTCCTTCTCACTGTCGATATTAATGTCATCATCAACTTCGATAACTATACCGAATTTTTCTGAATGTGAATAGGTTAGTAGGTAAAAAAAGAATTAAGACAATTTACTATGAGCCTGTTAAAATTTAAATTGGTTAGTGGCTTTTCTTCTTTTTCATTTTTGTTTTTAAAATTCTTATAATGATGTAAATACCATGAGACATTTTCTATTTCTGTCCTTTCTTTTGTGCTATTTTTCAATGTACTATATCCTTCTTAAGATATGGATGTATTGTGTTCTTTCAGTGGCTGCAACATGAAAGTTATTGCTTCATTAGTGTTAAGGCTACACAATACCCTAAAAATTTCATTTTTACCGAAAATTATTTTTTGCATGTTTTGTTGACCCATATCATTGAGATGCTTGCCACGAAATTTCAGATCTGTCAGCAAATTAGTTTTTAAGATATTTGAAGTTTTATGAGCTATGGCTTTGGTTTCGGTTTCCTTTTAAAGCATTTTTTCACACTTAAGTTGAATTAATTAAAAACATTTTTGAGCTTTTAGTTTGAAATGGTTATTAATTCCAATTTTCATTACTAAAATCATTTCTGCTTGATTATGTTTTGAGTTTTTTGAGTTCTCATAATTAATTAATAAAGATTAATTTCATGGCCAATTTTTGCTTTAAAAATGGTTTAACTTAAAAGCTTTATCATTAATTTTTCCTGTAGAGAAAATGCCATGACAAATTCGTTCTGGGTTTCTGTGAGAAACAATATTTCGAAGAGAAGGAATACTACTGAAAATGATGTATCTAAAAATTAGTCTTCAGCTGATTCTGCAATTTGACTTCCGAATACAAGTATTCTGAATTCAAATGCTGCAGACATAACTAAATATTTCTTTCCTGTACCAAACTACGTTATGTTAAACATATTGTAGTACAATATTTTAGTCGTACGACAAGAGTTAAAGCTTCCTAAACTGCCTCAATTTAAAACTAAAAAAATAAATTTTATGAGCAAACCTGACTGTTTTTAGCTTAAGTTAGTATCATTATTATTTTGTACAGAAATGCTTCGTGTTTCAAAACTGTTGTTAAATATTAGGTTAAGATAAAGCTGAATAAACTGACGTCTTAACAAATGCTATCAATATTATGCAAAAATATATTTTGAATTAAAAATATAATTTTCAGTCATATTTAATAAAAATAATGTTTTAATGTAGAACATACATTGGGGGGGGGAAATAACATATTAAAAATTAGAGTTTTACGGGCATTATATAAGTTTTTGTTTTATGACTTTAAAAACTTTAAATGCATTTTTATCAGACTTTTAATTTTGAAAGTAATTTATAAGTATTTTCTAATCCCTAAGGCTTTTTCCTATTCAAGATAGAGCCTTGAATTTTTTTTGTGTATACTCCCAAATGTATGTTCTATAAAAGTTAGTATGGATTTAGGGCTTTTTTAGAACTCTTGTTATTTTTCTAAAAAATGCTAAAATTGATATTTTAAAATTTTCATGTTTTTTCCAAGTTTTTCTAGAAAAATAATTATTAAAAATCAACAAGGGAATAGATTTTCAAATCCATACTAAATATTGTTTGTAATAATTTAAGAATCATAAATAACTTAAAATTACTAAAAGTTTTTAAAAATTGAGTATTTTATAAGTTTGAAAAAACTTCAAAAATTCCTAATTTTTTAAAATTGTAAAATAATGGCTAGTCAAACTGACTTTTTACTTACAGAATCAGCTTAATAATAGAATCTAAATATAAAACATCAATTATTTTTAATAACTGTCTCCAAAAATTTTTTTTTCAAAAAGGGTACCGTGTAGCCAGCCTTAAATTAGAATCCCTCCGCCATAATGCCTAGCCAGTTTTATTGGAAAAAGTCAATACACTATCGGAATTCACTATCGGAAAAAAAATTTATAGGTTTAAGTCGCTCATTGCTTTGTGGATTGAATGTTTCAGTTTCAAGAATCGTTCTATTATTAGGAATAAACTGTTATAACGTATGTTAGAATCTAATATTAACACATGTTCTGTTTCTAGTAAATACCGAAAAAACGGTATTTAAACTTGTGAATACCAGGTATTAAAAATGTACAAAGGACTCAAAATACCGGTATTCGGTGTCCCGGTATAACGGTATTGCATTCCCTACTTTGGGTATTCAGATAAGTAAACTTTAATAAAAGGTGAAAAAAACATACGCTTAATAAAATTTTACATTGCTTCAAGTAGGAATTTCAACATTTTTTTTATTCTTTTAAAGAAATATAATTCATAAATTAGATGTTTACAAACTTTTGTCAAACATAAGCAATCTCATTTTCAACCTTTTATAGGGCCATTCTTATAAGTATTTATAAAACTGGCCCCGTAAAGTTTAACCTTTTAAAGCTTAGCATTGTTATATTGAAATAATTTTGAGTTGAGATTCATTTATGAAAATAGATTCATTTGGCTTCTTACGTGAAATTATTCCAATTTTGAAGATAGTTTTTTTTTGTAAAACGTTTATTTCCCACCACCCATTGGTTGCTTTTCGGGGGTTGGGCATATTATGTTTTGTGGCATATTATGTTTGGAATAAATTAATTGTGGCACGAGCTGTGTGACATGTTGCGCTGTCTTGTTGGAACCACAGCTCCTGGACATCATGATTGTTCAATTCAGGAATGAAAAGTCAGTAATCATGGCTCTATACCGATCACCTTTGACTGTAACGTTGTGGCCTCCATCGTTTTTGAAGAAGGATTCCACCAGACCATAAAGCGCACCAAACAGTCAGTTTTTCTGGATGTAACGGTGTTTCGACATACACTTGTGGATTAGCTTCAATCCAAATGCGGCAGTTTTGTTTGTTGACGTCGCCATTCAACCAGAAGTGCGCTTCATCGCTAAACAAAATTCGCTTATGAAGTCGTCGAAAATTGGACGTCCAGATTGGACTACATCCGAGCCAGCCGTGGCAGTCATATGCCAGAAATCATATTTAAAATGTAATGCCACAAGATTATCTTTCTTTGGAATAAAAAAACATTCATGTCAATCTAATAATACATCGTTGTTTTATTACAATTTAAAGTTCTATACCTTTAGAAAAAAACCCTTTATTTATTTTAGTTCAAAAATACACGATATTTATACAATAAAATTTGTAAATATTAAAATCTACAAAAATAACTATAAATAAGTATATTTTGCGTTCCTTAAAATTTCATAAAAACATGTTCAAAACATACTGGAACAAATTTGTCGTTCACTTTTTTCATGTGCTTAAGTAGAGTACAAACTGCAACGTCTATATGTTTCTTGTAACGTTGGGATATAGTCTCCAATTTTAATCAATTATCTTTAATAATGTTTTCACCGCTCAAGAAATTTGTAAGCCGTTCTTTGCGTTTGTGACTTTGAAATCCTGAAACTAGTTGCCACGTTATTTAAAGTCTAAAATTTTGATTGGTATTGAGATCCTGAATTTATATTCTACTTGCTTCCAGTGAAGTGAATGAAGGCCTTGACTATTGCCAGATCAATTAGGAAGTATAGGATTCGATACCATTATTTTTAGAAACGTCATACAGTTTCATATCTTTCCTGAAGGTGATCAAAGTGATCAACGCCTCCCATTATCTCAATACATCATAGGTGAGAAAATAACTTTCAATTGTCATTTTAAAATTAAAGAAGTTGGCGGGAAGTATACTTCCATTATCTTATAAAGTGTAAAATTCCTTAACGTCTTTGAATTTCATAATTCTTTGATATATACTGTATTTTCATTGTACATTATAAATCTGATTTGTTCTGTGATCCTTAAAATTTGTTTAATTATTAGTTTTGATCCAAACACTCGTGCTTGGATTCTTGACCATTTGGGGCCAAGCCTCCCAGTACTGATCGATGACGTCTTCAGTTCGGTATTCCTAGAGTTCACAGTACATTGGAGCAGGTGGTCGCCATCCAATCTGGCATGGCCGCAGAGAGGGCAGGTTTCATCAGCAGCCACTTCAAGTCAGTGGAGGTATACTCCCAAAAAATGTCTGGTGGTTAAGCAAAAATATCCAAAAGCCTCGGATCTGTCGATGTGCTTTGGGATGAGTCCCACAGCGACCAGGGTTTCCCATGGCTTTCCAAGCCTCTTGGGATTTGGGGTCACAAAAGTACATTTGTCAATGTGATGGAATATAATGCTTTGGTCTTTTGAGGGTCAAGGGGACTTCCGATTGAGACAACTCTACTATCTGCTTGGCTTTGTTGGCTCTCTCATTGCTGAGGATCTCAAAAATAATTGGGGAACCCACTGGATAGCCACAGTTCAGCCATGCATAATGAGCTCTACAATTTTAGTTCGACATTGAATTGTTTTAACCATAAAATGCTATCCTTTGAAAAACTTGCGGGAATGGTAACCATTCGTCTCCCAGACGACATGAGTTTTAGCAAGCTTAAAGCTCATTTTAAAAGTTAATAAAAAAAACATTTCACTCATGCAGATGATTTAATGACATCCAATCTTCACATAAGAAAGAAAGAAAATTTTATTTATTTTCGAAGCAATCTTTACGCATTTTAGCGTGATGCTCTATACACATTGCTTTAGAACATGACAAACAAAATTTTCGAGTCATTCTACGTAACTTACATGGGCAAAAGGCACAAATTTTACTGTTTTTAGTTTAAAATTGTTCAGGTAATTCAATGTTCTGCTCGAATTTCAAAAGTTCACAAATAATTGTCTTTGTTGATCGGGTCAAAATTGATACATTTATACGTTTCTTCAACTAAGGTGCAAATGAGATCTTCACTTAGCTTTATCGCTAACTTTCTTCCAAATAACACTTTTTAATACTGTCGAGCCATATTATGCACATATATAACATATGCATTAACTAAACTAATATTTATCATGCTATCTGTAATTTCATGATTTTGAAATTCAATAAAATTTTCATTTTCTGATTGATTCTCAGAAATAAAATTATTATCATCACTTAACTTTTAATAACTCTCAGGTTTATCCCAAAAGTTTGTGATGTTTCTCCCCTTGGAAGTACATCTCTCGAAGTATCAGCGTGAGCTAGAGGTGTAGGATTAGCGAAAGAACTAGGATCAAATATTATCTTAATATGATTTTATTAAGATATTCAACTTAAACCTTTAACAAATTAAATTATAATAATTAATATAGAAAATCTACGATGTGTTAAAAATACGCAACACACAATAAGACTTAATCTAATTCAGAGTACTATCAATAAACGAACCGCCTAATCTCCGATTCTAATATTAAATAATCAATCCTACCTTATTACAGCTTGGAGTAACGATCAATTTTGTCTTTGTATGCAATGGTATGCAACTTGGCTGATTCCTTCTATTCGATCACTAATAATATGAATTCATGTCACGCAAAACTCAGTCGGTCTTGAACCACGAACTGTAATAACCATCAACTGCCACAAACTAACATCAAATGTCAAACATTATCTTACATAGCCATCACGCTTACTCTAAGTACCTATATTTAAACATTTGTTCATTTGCATCTTTTCATTCACACTTCACTTCTTGGATTTGGTTGGAAAATAGTTGCCATTAATTCTGGCCCAAAGAACCCAAAGGACTTGTTAAAGAAAAGTCGCGTGAGACGTCACAAGTAAAACAAAAAAAACTAAGACAAATTCTCAATTCCAATCGTTACTGCTACCCATTCGTCTCTCAGACTAAAATTGTTCTAAAAATACTATATGTGAAAATACTTTGAGAAAAAAGAAACATCATTATCTGTAGTAGCCAAGGTCATATGGAGGTACTGAGTAGTACATTATATTTCCTGTTTGATTTGGAGGGGAGGGTAGAAGGTTATTTGTTATAGCCGTAGTCTGCTAGGCGAATGGGCAGCATTCTAGGGTTAAGCAAATTACAATTGGTGTGTTACTGTTTAAGGCTGAAATATGAGCTTTGGAGTCGATGAAGAAGATAATTTTTGTACCAGCTTTGCTAGCAACTAGTTATTGTGTTGTAATTTAACAGACAGCCGAGACATCACTATCTTAATTGGTGGCGTTTTTCCCCATAACGAATGAGTCCTCTAAAAGCCAACAGAACCATCCCGCCACGCCTCGCCTCCGTTTGTTTGCTGTAGATATGAACCGCCAGTATAGATATAGAGCCACTCATTTGCGGGATATTTTTGTTCGATGGTCTACTGTAAAATATATCATTTTAAAACTTTCACAAATTTCACGTTTTGTTTCTGGGTACTGTACTAATTCTTAAGAAGTAATTTCACATAGAGGATACGATACGGAATTGTATCATTTTTTATCTTACGGAATAAAATGAAACTTGTACACACACAGAGTGTTTTTTTTTCAGGTATAGAAGTTTAAATTGGCATTACTTTCCAAGATGGCGACCGATTTAACAGCTGTCAAGTGATTTATTCTCAGTTTGGTTTGGCAATTAATCATGAATACACTCACGCCTGAACAACGCTTTCAAATTGTGCAATTTTATTTCGAAAATAATGGTCGCGCGCGATTTTCATAAGCGAATTTTGTTTAGCGATGAAGCGCACTTCTGGTTGATTGACTACGTCAACAAACAAAACTGCCGCATTTGGAGTGAAGCTAATCCACAAGTGTATATCGAAACACCTTTACATCCAGAAAAACTGACTGTTTGGTGCGCTTTATGGGCTGGTGGAATCCTTCTTCAAAAACGATGAAGGCCACAATGTTACAGTCAATGGTGGTCGGTATAGAGCCATGATTACTAACTTTTCATTCCTGAATTGAACAATCATGATGTCCAGGAGCTGTGGTTCCAACAAGACGGCGCAACATGTCACACAGCTCGTGCCACATTTATTTTATTGAAAGACACGTTTGGTGACCGCCTAATTTCACGTTTTGGACCTGTGAATTGGCCTCCAAGATCTTGTGATTTAACACCGCTAGACTATTTTTTGTGGGGCTATGTAAAGTCATTGGTGTATGCGGATACGCCACAAACGCTTTACCATTTGGAAGACAACATTCGCCGTGTTATTGCCGATATACGGCCACAAATGTTGGAAAATCATCGAAAATTGGACGTCCAGATTGGACTACATCCGAGACAGCCGTGGCAGTCCTATGCCAGAAATCATATTTAAAATGTAATGCCACAAGATTACCTTTCGAATAAAAAAAATTCATGTCAATCGAATAATACATCGTTGTTTTATTGCAATTTAAAGTTATATACCTCTCAAAAAACACCCTTTACTTGTAATTTTCAAAGAAGCTTAGAATGGAACATCTTTAGCCGCCATTTAACGTGCATCTGTTTAAAACCATATACTTGACAGTGTAAAATTGTATATACTGTTTATTTTTCCCCTTAAGTGTACTAGAAAAAAATATTGTTCAGAAAAAAAAATTATGCAAAGCAGATGAAGTTAAATTATTTTGTGAAGATTTAAGAAAAATATCAAATTTCGAATGCTTTATAAGGATAACTTTTTAAAATGAATAAAAAACTTTTTGATGCAAGTAAATAAACTCTAAATGAACTACAAGCCCTTCATTAAATGCAGATCTGTTATTCATTACGCTCAAATAGTATCCGATATATTTTGTAATCTGCATAATCATAAAGTTCCCCTGATAAAAAATTCTACCAAAATAATGTTTACACAAATTATTTTCGAACTTAGATCTTAAAGTTTACACTCAAAGTGACATTGCTTTTACTAATAATTCCAAATGTATTCACTCTAAATTTTAGAACGAGTGTTTTCGGAAATTGCAAAGTTTCCAAGTAGCATATTTAGATTAGTTACATTTTTAATAGCAATTAACATTCTAAAACATAATACCCTATATGACTAAGCAAAACTTTTGAAACTCAAATGTCTTGATGTTAAATATTGTGATATTTATCTATTAATTAATATGTTTCACAAGATATAAAGTAGCATGTTTGATTTTTAAGTTTCTTAATTACTATTCAGAATTCTTAAGTTCTAATAAGTAGGTAGATGGGTATTAAATGAGAAGTAGGGTGAATGAAGATCTGTTATTATAAATTATTTATTTATTTAAGTCTAAACAAATTCTTAAAACTATATGATATGTATAGTCTATAATACAATGATTCTGAAAGTGGTCCATATCAACCCTCGGGAATCTGTAAAGTCGTGCAAGAGGTGCACATCAACGCTAAAGTCGTTTGGGAGTCCATGAGTTGTAAAATTGTGCCTATGTTAGTGACTGACATTCAAGCAGATCGTGACTTTAATTTTCAAAGAATATTTAATCAAGTGGAAAGCAGAGTTTATACCTACTATTTTACTCATCTATTTACCAAATTTAATGAAGTTAATTTGAAATTTCAAGGTGATAGCATAATTGTATTAAAACAAGGACCATTTCAGCGTTTCTTTCCAGCAGTAATCTAAAGAAGAAGAATATTGGAGGCCACGAATTTCCCCAATTTTTCAGAGATTATCTGACAGGACGTTATAATCTACGTTCAACATGTAAATGTTCTTTATACAAGTTTTGAAACTAGGTTTGAGAATGCTTTGACTATGATCATACTACAGGGGTAATGGAATCCATATAGGGTCAGATTGAAAAAAAAAACTTTCACATTAAAATAGGAATTGATCGGTAACGGCAGTAGAGCGGTGATCATAAAGTAAATTTTAGAAACGGATGTCACCATTTTTGGCTTTAAATTACTTGCCTGTTATTTGTCCCGAGTTATAGAATGTCATCAGAAAGCTTCCTAGTGAAAAGGAGTTTCAGCGTGGTTGCCTACCTCTAAAAAAAAACAAACAAGACTATACACTAGTTACAGAGAACGTTTTTGGTTAAACCTGACAAGATTGAAATGGAATTTTGAACATTTGTTATTGAAGCACCAAATTTGACCTCCCGTTGAAGCATTTGTTTGTTGTTCAGCTATTTTATTCAAGTTATTTTATATTTTAAATAAATTTTAGTTTAGTTAATTAACATGTGATTTTCTTAAGTTTTAAATACAGTATTTAACAATAGTTAGAAATTCAACTCTTTTAATGGAAGTAGTAGTACCAGCTGTCAAAAAGACATTTATGTTGATTAATTTGTAAAAATTAAGTATTAGGTAATCAAGGGTAAAAACCGAAAAAAATGGCAAGGGGTCTAAGAGACAGAAAAGTTTAGGATCCTCTGCTCTAATACAAACGACACTAAATATATAAATATATAATATTTCTTGCGAATTGTAATGCTAATTGTAAGACGTGGTGAGTGGATATTATTATTGTAGTATTTACGAGGCAATATTCTAAGTTAGTAATCCAGTTTATTGGACATAGCGACAAGAAGACACAGAACAGAGGAACTTAAAATACTACGCGCTGTAGCCTACTACATGCTGAAGGCAGACAGATACAGAAGAGGCGGAATTTCCAGGGATCGCACAATTTATACCAAGAGGGTAATCACATGATCTGGTTGTATGGATGGATATAATCCCATAAGTCCTCGTTAGGTGGGGAGCTAGTTGAAATAATTCAACGGTTGTCCTGTAGGACTGTACGATACATAAATCAAAAGCTATTATTGGAATTATTACACACACACACACTTACACACACACACACACACACACACACACACACACACACACACACACACACACACACACACACACACACACACACACACACACACACACACACACACACACACACACACACACACACACACATATATATATATATATATATATATATATATATATATATATATATATATATATATATATATATATAAGGGACATTCAAACGAAACCCGACCACTAGTAGAAAGTATTGGTGATAATTTTATCAACTCAAAAATGTAGTTATACGCAGTAGACATACTCGAAAATAGTCATCAAAAGTGTTGGCACATTTATTCCATTGCAACATTAGCTGGTCGATTCCATCTTTGAAGACGCTAGTAGTCTGTTGTCAGATCCAGGCCTGGGTCCAGACGCACACTTCGTCGCCCGTTATGAATCGTTGTCCTCGAATAGCTCGTTTTAGAGATCCAAAAACATGAAAATCATACGGTGAAAGGTCTAGACTGTACGAAGGATGTTCCAGCTTTTCCCACCGAAAACGCTGCAGGGGTGTATTCATAGTATTGACCGTGTATGGGTGGGCATTATCATGCAGGCGAATAACGCCATTGGACAACATGCCTGGCTCGTTTAAGGCTCTATAATGTGGCTTAATGACGCTATGTATTGATTATGGTTTTCCGTTCCAGAACTTGGCAATCCGAGGACCTTGTGGTCAAAAAAGTTGCATATCATGACCTTACTAGAACTGATGGCATGGCCTTTGATTTCGTTGGAGGTGGGGAAGTCGCGTGTTTCCACTGCCTGATCTGACGTTTGCTTTCCAGTTCAAAATGGTAACACTATGCTGCAGCAGAAAGCCGTATTCCCCTTCATAATCACGTTGCTGATCACTAAAAGACAGCGCCATTCGAATATTGCGCCGTACGGCGGTCAGTTGGTGGGGAATCCCCTCCGCACATTTTTTTCAAAAATTCAAGTGTTGATGCATTTTAGTGTGAGTGGTGCCCAGGTTAATATCAGTTCTCGATAGATCTCGTCTACGAGGATTATGTGGTTGTTCAAGATCAAATCATTCACTTTCAGTGTGATGACACGATGAGACTGTCGAATTTTTTGCGCCATTCAACAACAGTTGAGCGACACAGACTGTATTCGCCGTACACAACCTTCATCAGTCGATGTCTTTCACTGCCTCCAACTCCCTTCGATGCTAAAAAACGAATCGCTTCTCGTTATTTATTTTTACTCGCCTGCATGTTCAGTAGTGAGTGATAACTTGTGTGACCACCTTTTCTTCAACGTGAAACCACATTCTCGCTATGAAAAATCAAAGGTTGCGCACGTGTCAGTATCCCTACAGATAGGTGGTGCCAACATACATGCAGTTACGTGGTGCCACCTTACGTGCAATGCAAAGTTAGACGCACTGATCATGTTTCATTTGAATGGACCAAATATATATGTAGGAAGGGAGGATTCGATCTAAGTACCTTCCGTTCCGAATGCAAATACTTTATCGACCACGCCAAAATGATGATCTTCGCATGATGTTTGGTACTAGTGTATATGGATATCACACAGCAACATACCCCTAGGGCAGTGATTTGGCGAATAGGTGAATGAACGATATCAAATTCATGGCGAGCATGTGATCAGTTGCGTCACTTGGTGGTTTGCGTCATTTGTTACAGACGACTTTGTGTGACGGCTTAACTGCGTCATTTGTGTCTGACGGCTTTGTGTCATTTGTGTCTGACGGCTTAGTTTCTTTTGCGGTGGATAGATGGCGCCACGACTGTGGTGCTTGAAGGGTGCGGTTCTTTTGCACGACCAGGGTCACCAATGAAGGAAGGGAGGATTCAATCCGAGTTCCTTCCATTCCGAATGCAAGTGCTTTATCGAACACGCCAAGACAGTCGTCTTTGCGTGATGCTTGGTACTAGTGTTTATAGATATCACACCACCATATATGGCGGTATATATATATATATATATATATATATATATATATATATATATATATATATATATATATATATATATATATATATATATATATATATATATATAAACATACAATTCCTTTATTCGCCTTTGCGAAATAATGGTTCTGAACGTAGTCAGTCCTATTAAAGAATTTATCTCTCAATACAAAAATAAAATAATTAAATAAATATAAAAAAAAAAAAAAAATGAAACTTGTAAGATATATTAAACTTTTTATGTATCCGATGCGTGAAACGCAGAACTTAAAAAAGAAAAAAACCGAACCAAATCATAAAGCCATCGATTATCGAAGAAGAGAAAAAGCATCGAGTTCTAAAATAAATTGATTTAGAAATCGAGATTTCTGTCATTCATGAGTGAGTGCACTCTTTTACCCCCACTTTAAGGGCAAAATTAATCAAGCATTCTTCCCATTGCTTCCTTACAGCTCGCTATTTCAGAACATTACATCTTCATTACCGAGGAATGGCAACGAGTCGTCAGTCCTTATATCTTTGGAAAATGGCTTTCTCTTGGTTTTCATTGGGTGGGATTTCAGAGAAGAATGAAACTAGGGGGAAAAGAAACTATTGGAACATTTCGACATTTAATGTTACGGAAATGGGAAAATGGGTCCATTGGGTGTTTTGGTTATTCTAAACAGCTAGAAAGAATGTCTTTAATAAAAAAGTACGTTTTGTGATGTTTGTATTATGTGAAAGGTTATTTTCCTTTTTTTTTAAGATAATGGCAATATCTAAGAACTGTTTTAAGTTGCATTTATAATATAGATGCTGACAAAAATTAAGGCTGCTAAAACATACTAATAAGATTATTTTATTACCTTTTTTTAAAAAAAAGATTCATTTTTATTACTATGATCTATTGGATTATTCAATTTTATTGATACAGAAATTTGGTACTTACAGGGCGATTATAATTTAAGTCTGAATATCAAAAAATGTTGAGAAATAAAATTATTATTCAGTTATTTATTCATTTCTTGTAAAACTCTACATCTTTTTTCGTAATTTATTCAGAAATAAAAGAATACGCAGAGTGATTTTCAAATCTATTGATATAAACATTAAGCAAACCAGGACATCATACGCATTCAAAAATCGGTTTTTCAATTTTATTATTAAAAAATAGCGCATATTTTTCTGAATCTCAAAATTTATAACACTTATATGTTCGTTGATAAAATAACCTTTAAATATGAAAAAAGTAATTGATAAAATACAAGCAAACGTTTTCAAATAATAAGTTTTTTTTCCCTTTTTCTTCAAAGCGTACATTTTGCTTTTCACTAGAAAAAATCAACTATTGCACTATATAGTTCCAAATCATTATACTTCTATACAGGATACATGTGTATATAGTGAACCTATTTTTTTAATCGAAGTAGTACATTGTTTTGTAAGAGCTCATTTTATGTATGAAAAGGGGAGAAAAAATAAAAAAAAAATTAAAAATTACAAAGTTTTAATAATTTTTTAAAGAAACTGTCTCAGTATTTTACTAAAAAAATAGATTCATTCTATTTTGTGTATTATTTTATATATGTTCAAAAATATTTCACATATCTATAAGAGGTACTTCTTCAAAAAATGGTACCTAAGCATAAGCATGTATTATGCGATCTCAAAATTTATGTCCAGCATAAATTAATCAGAAAAAAAAACATTTTTTAATTGAACAAATTATTTTTGTACTTCCACAAAATGATTAAAAATATCTTGATTAAGATCACACAAAATCAAATATCTATTGGAAATTTTTAAAGATATATGTCTCATAAACAAAAAGTCTTATTTTTGGCATTTTACTCTTTTAAGCATGTCCTGGTACCCTTAAGGATGCCAGATAGAAACTCTGTTTTAAAAAGAAATTTAAAACACTTTTAATTTAGTTGGTGCTACAACTTATATTGCATTTGTGAAACAAAGAATGTTGTAATTTTTTTACCCAATAAGTATAATATATATGTATATATATATTTATATATATATATATATATATGTATATATATATATATATATATATATAATTTTTTTGAATATACATATACTATATTCAAAATCTTATTTGGGTTTATTGTTGCTTAAAAGCATTGAGGAAAGGTAGAAAATGAATTGATGGACCTTAAATTTTCTTGGGATATTAACTTTTGGGGCGATCTGTTATTGTATGTTATTTTTTTCCTGTCGATTGTGTGCTATTTACGGCTTTGTTTCTGAGTCAATACAAACGATTTTTCTAATATTTAGGATTTTTTTATGTAATGCATCTAACACTATTCCTATGATGTTTTATGCTTGTAGAATATTTTATTTTATTTATGTAAGTTTATGTCTTACCAAGTTTTTCAGTTAATTAAAAAAATCACTTAATGTAAATAGTGCGAAACGGTAAAAAATGTATTAAAATAAAAGTCAATTATTAATAAGGTACAGTTATTTGAAAATTATATTCTGTGGGGTGTTAAATTTAAAATGCATTTATTGCACTTATTAAATTAAATACCAAACTCCATTTGTTTTGATAAAATTTAATGTATATAATTTATTATATGTATTATATTGTAGCGCACATGATAAATTTTATGCATGAATTTATAATAGTTTTAGCACAGAAATACATATTTTTGATAGATTTTGAAGGATAAAAAGGTCAAAGAGAGTGAGAGAGAGAGAGAATGTGGTTGGCATATCATGAGTTCTAACCTTATTGTCACTGAAACCCTTCCGTGTAGAAGAGCTGATGCCCATTAAATTGGTTTAGTCACAAAGACAACACATTGGTTGTGAAACTTTGGAGAGGAGGTTCCAGCTCCGGTTCGGCCTCATCACTTTAATTTGGTTCAAAATTGTATGGTCTATCGGTGATAGAGCTTTTGTATTATTTTATAGTTTGGTGTAAATAAACACTTATTTAGATAATAATGAAATGAATAGAAACCAATAAAGAGATAAATTTAGTTGTTAATCATATGGTAATTAAACATTTATTCAGAAAATGTAGTTTCAAAAACAAAAATTATCAATAATGGTTTGGCTCTCTTCTGACTCTGAAATAAGCTACAATCCGGCTGAGCATTCCCTTGTAAATTTGGTAAACATTTTCCTGCTGAATTATTTTCCCATACACGTTACAATTTGCGAGTTAGATAGGAGACATTCAGGGACAATTGGAGATACCAGCTCATTAGAGTCCAAATGTGCTTTATTGGAAAGAGGTCAGTAATGAATGATGTAAATACATTTTTAAGACAAAAATGGAATGACTTTAATAATGAGAGAGGGGCAAAATAATTTAATATTTAACTTTTAAAAACAAGTAATATAAAAAAATTCAATTGAATTCTACTTATAGGTCAACAAAGAAAAAATTTATTTTATTTAGTTTTTATTAACAATTATACAATTAATATAAATATGAATAAACATTTGACAGAATCACAATATTAAGTGGCAAAGCAGAAAGTGATTTTCCTTGCAATTATCCCTTTTCCTTTCAGTACATGGTGTTGGACTATTATTTTTGTTTGTTACTATTTATTCATTCATAAATAATTTCCTCAGAAATTAGGTCATCTCATGTACTATTCGAAACTACGATCTTAGGATCAGAAGTCCAACGTGCTATCCATTGCGCTACAGGGACCCAACGAGCGATTATTCTTTTGTGTATATTGTGTTGGACTATTATTTTTGTTTGTTACTATTCATTAATTACATAAATTTAATTAATGAATTAATATTTGAAAACAACTGCTTAGCATCAAATGTCATCCACTACAAGTTTCAAAAAATGTGTTTCACTTTGAATGGAGGAATAGAAAGTATTTTATTGCCGACTGAAAATTTAAACAAGATATATATATATATATATATATATATATATATATATTCCTATTATGTCGAAAATTTCTGCTGTAAAGGGGAAGGTGGATCCATAAAGCATTGCCTAACCTTAAATCACTGGCCTTATTCATCGACAGCTCTAAAAATCATAATAGGTCTCCTGTTTAGTTCAAAGACTCTTTTTGTATTCACATTTGCTGTATCTCTTGATCTCCAATCTTCTTTCTTCTTACAACTTTTTCACTTGATATCTTATCTTATTTTATTTTACTATGTATATAGGGAGATAGTGAACTAATACAAGGAATTGAGCAAATCTAAAGAGTTAAATATTTCATTTTCGCATTTGGTACTTTTGAGAGACTATTACAATTTTTGTGATGTTAACAAATTATATCTATGTTTGAGTATTCCTCAATGACAGTGGCGTAACGTGCCCCCCGCATCCCCCCATCACGGGGAATGGCAGGAATCTTGGGAGCCCAAAGCCTGAGTGTCGACAAGCAATGTATTGCTTGTAAAATTCAACATGGGGCCCCAAACCTGACTTTGCAGGGAGTCCGTAATGTTCTCCGTTATGCCACTGCTCAATTATCTTATTTAATTTACTTTTACTGAAATAAAATCTCCCCAATTCACTTCAGTTTCTTCATTGCAAACGAGAACTAGATTAAAATCTAAAATGTTTGATCAGAATGAAATGAAAAATGTATATTCGACTCTCCGTAAATGTTGCTTGAAAAGAAATTTTTAAGATTGGATTTGTTTCGAGATTATATATATATATATATATATATATATATATATATATATATATATATAAAAGTTCTTTTTCTCCTTAAAGAGTACTATTTCCTTTTTAAAGGAATTTCTTTTTTGAAACTGGATAGAGAACTAAGTTTCTATTTTTTTTATTTTATGTTTATCTACCGTAATTTTTTTTTCATAGTTTATAAAGACATTGGAAGAAACGTTCAGTAAGTGATTAGATATTTGTGATATTTTAGACTTTTAAAGTCTTCGTAAAAATTGTACCAAATGTTTTTTCCCTGCTTTATTTAAACTATTGAATCAATTGTTCGTAAAATATAAAATATAATATTAATAAGTGAAATTACAATTTACATTTGATAAAATATATTAGAGTTTCTCAAAATTATATAAGAACAAGTGCATTAAAATTGTCTATATTTTTAATAGTGAGGTGTGATTAATATAAAGCAAATCAATTACGTATTATAAACCATAAATTTAAGGGGTTACTTCAGTGTTTCTCAAACTGTGGGTTGCGCCCCCTTGGGGGTGGGATAACCTGACAAGTGTGGCGCGAGCATTTCAAAAAATAAAAAATAAAAGATTTGAAAAATTGCAAATTTACTGAAAGGAAGCAAAACAAAATACATTCAAACATATTAAAAAAGTAAAATGCACATTTACATTGATATAATATACTCATAAATGCATCTGCGTTGCACAATGTATTTGACAATTAATTTATCAATATTAAGTTAAGAGCAAGATTAATAATTACTCGCGACTCTCATGGGCTTGGCATATACAAAATTATGTAAAAATTTTAATACTTGTCTTGATAATTTGTACAGTTTATAATTAAAGTCATAATGTAGCTTTATCATGTAGTTTTTAGTACGTTATTTTTTGAAATCAATACATTATTTAATGGAGGGAGGCTCAATGAAAATTATGATTGAAAATTGGGTCGCAAGTATTGAAAGTTTGAGAAGCACTGGGTTACTCATTTTATTAACACAAATTTAATACGTAATTTTTTTAAATAACATGGGATACACATGCATTTATACGGTAAAAAAATTGTATCAAATATACTAATATACAAATTGTATAAGTATTTTTGTCATATACATAGGTTTAAATAATTTATATGCTGAAAATATGTTTTAGTTAGTTAACGGAATTCATCAATACAATGTTACTGCTTAAGATGAGTAGGAAACCTCTATATACTGACAATGTTAAATTGGCGGTTTTCGATGAACCTTTTTCTCAAAATCTGTTTTATGTACATGCTTGAAATTTTTCATGCAATTAAAGCGTTCCTTTTTCTTTATAGAGGAATGAGTTTTTAGCTCATTTTGAATTTTTTCACAATTTCAAAAATATTTTATCAAACATAGTGAAATTTGACACATTTTTTCACATAAAGAAATTCGTAAAAAACAAATCTTTGAGTTTTTTACAAAAAGCTCATTTTAGTATGTATTAGCTATCATTATAAATAAATCATAAAAAATTTACATACCTGTGAACCTTTAGTTTCTGAGGAAAGAAACATTATAAATCAAAATTTACATTTTGAAATAAATTGATTTCAATGTATACAATGAGACTTTTAATCTGCAAGGAACTAAAAAAATAAAAGGCTCAATTTACAAATATAAATACATGTTTTGGTTTATATCAGATGTTCAACTTTTAAGGAAAAACGAAGTAATTTGCTTAGATTTTTCGCCATTCAAATGAGCGGGGCCCAGTTTCAACGATTATTTATAAAAAGGTTTTAAGAGCTTCTAATTACCCCAGCGGTTACAGCAAGGTATTTTTAAAAACTTTCAAATCTAAACAATTTATAAATGAAAAAAATTTAAATTTTCAAAGACATAAGATTTTAGCTTTCCAACACCCCTTAATAATTTTTAATGATACTTTTGATATATTTTTAATGGAATTTTTGGATATACATATCGATATAACAGATGAATCAAAAGTTCATTCAAATTTAAATATTCATAAAAGAGGAAAAAATTATGATAAAGCAACGAAGTTTGCAAGAAATAATTCTTTTAGCTCAAAAACATTTTTAGTTAAAATAATCACCAGTAGAGGTGTCTGAGAAAATGGGAAACTATACTCAGGACAACGGTACGTTCCATTTATTTATTCTTGCAATAATAATTTCTCAACATAACCTCCAGAACATTGTGCAACACAATCCACTAATGCTGCTCACATCACACATTACAATTAAAAGCAACATATCGGGATGAATTTCAAAAACATCTCGAAACTGATGGAATTTCTTTATTTTCCATAGCCTCAAATTCAATTAGAATGAGGTCGGCTGAGCATGGTGGTCATGTGATTTTGAATTCTCAACCAATCACTGTTCTTACCTAAGATAATTAATAGAAATCGCTTTTACTAGATTGACATTGTTTGAAGGTGCACCATTCTGAATGAAACTTGTTACAGACGACACAGGTCTTTACAGACGTTACAGACACGTTACAGATGGCACGACTAAAAATACTTTTAATGCTAAACAAAAACCTGACTTCCTTTTGAACCCTTCTTGTAAATTTCACTTTCTTACATGATTTATTATTATTTTTTTTTACTTGGCCCATACGGTAAAAAGTAAATGTATAAATTAAAGTTTCATTTAAGGCAGAGGTTCCCAAGCTTTTTTGCCTCATTGGCCTCTTGACAGGTTTTTCGGTTTGGGGTAGACCCCTACTTACCTAATATTAAATATTTGCAAATTCATCAACTCAAATGTGTTTTTGACAGCAGGTATAAAGCTGCATTCTTAAAAAGGTTTAAATTTTGAACTGTAGTGAAGTATAGTGTTTAAAAATTAAGAAAACACATGTTAATTAATTAAATTAAAATTTAATTAATTAATTCACATGTGTTTCTTAATTTTTAAACATTATTTTATGCATTAATTAAATTAAAATTTAATTAATGCATAAAATAAGTGGTAAATAAAATAACTGAACAACTTACTAATGCTTTTAGTGGGATGGATGAATTTGGGCATGCAATAACAAATTTTCCTTATTTGGCATCAATCTTGTCAGGTTTAACCCTTAATATCTCCTCGGTTAACAGTTCAAAGTCTTTTCTTTTTTTTGGAGAATGGCAAGCACAATGAAGAAATCCGTCTCGATCGGAAAAACAATTAGAAAATTTCTAAAGATGTTCCAGAATATGGAATAAATAACAGGTATATTTTTTAAAGCAAAAATTATTGGCATCCGTTTATAAACTTAACTTTAAGATCTTAGTTAGTGCCTATTCCTAGCGTCTAGTTCTTGTAAAAAATCTGACTTATTCTTTCAAAGTGACCATATGATTTCATCGCCTATTGTGGTATTACGAGAGCCAAAACATTTTTAAACCTAGTTTGAAAATCCAAAAAAACAGCATTTAAATGTTGAACGTAGGTCCCCTTTTTCCTGGCAGATTGTCCGTGACAATTGTGAAACTGGGAAAATGTGAGATTTCCAAAATTATACTCTTTAGCTTAATTCTGGCACACACAAGAAAGGCTGAAATGTGCCCCTTGTTTTTAAAAAAAATGCATTGTCACCTTGAAACTGCAAATAAACCTCATTAACTTTAGTAAATAAATCTATTAAATAGGTAAGTCAGGTTTCCACTTGATTAAATTTCCTTTTAAAATTAAAATCACAATCTGGTTTAAGGAGAGCAATTATCGTGGACCCCCATTTACACTTCATAGACCTCCAAGTTATTTTTTCGCTGGCGTGGATCCCTTGGAGGTCGTCGTAGACCCCTGGGGGTCGATATAGACCACTTTGGGAAACGCTCATTTAAGGCATTACAGGACTCTTAAATTGAAAATTTTCAATTTTTTGAACAAAATATATGTTAAAGCTTCATTATTTCTGAGCATTTTGGTACCAAAATTGTGTTGATACTGTTAAAACTTCCGAAGTTACTGAGAAATAAGTAGTGAAACTTAAGCGAAAACTATATTTCTTTTTTACCTTTAACTTCCTTTTTCGCAAAACAAAAAAAATTAGCTCGAGCAAGATTTCTCAGAAACTATTCGTAATATCAATGTGAAATTTTATACACGTGTTCAAAGTAAGCACCAATTATACACCAATTTTCAAAAAACAACTTAATAAAAAGTTTTTCTTTTGAATTTTAATTTATTTTTTCCTTAAAATTTTCGTTATAATTGTAATTAGAAAATATTTTTTTCTCTCTAAATTTCTTAAAAATTACAATGTTTTCAAAAGTGAACATTTCTATACCAAGTAAAATTAATTTTGTAAATTTTGTTCAGTTTTGTACTTCAGAATGCACTATCTGGCCAAAAGTATCCGGAAACCCAGTGGTATGGACTTAGAGCGTCCTGCGGCATATATTAATATGATGTTGGTCCCTTTTTTGCATGGATGACAGCCTGCACCCGTTTTGGAAGACTTTCCACCAATTTTTGATAGGTGACCATAGGAATTGCCTTCCAGGCGTCCATCACAGCTGAAGGGAGTGCTTGCAGTGAGGATGGTCGATTTGGCTGGCTACGTAAGCTGCGCTCTAATTCATCCCAAAGGTGTTCTATGGGATTTAGATCGGGGCTCTGAGAAGGCCAGTCCAGTTTTTAAACACCCATTTCTTCAAACCACGTCTGTGCAAGCCTCAATATGTGAATGGAGCAGTTATCCTGCTAGAAGAGAAATGTGCCTTCCTCGAAATATTGCCATAGAGATGGGAGTGCAGCATTGTCCAGAGTTTCCACATACATCTCAGAGTTCATCTTTCCAATATAAGGAACTGACGAACCCAGGTCAAACCACGAGAACCCCCCACATCATTATGCTTCCACTACCAAACTTAACAGTCGACTCAATGCAGTCACTAAAGAAACGTTCACCGGGCATCCGTCAAACCTGGACGCGTCCATCCGACTGCCAGACTGTAAAGCGAGATTCATTAGTCCAAAGAACAGTTTTCCACATGTCCACAGTCCAATGACGGTGAGCTGTACACCATTTCAATTAATGCTTCGCATTCTGTGGAGTGATATCTGGCTTGTGAGTGGCTGCGCGACCATAGAATCGCAAGTTTTTTAACTCTCGATGGACAGTCCTGCTGCTAATACAAAATTCCTGATGAACTTTGGAACTCCTGAGAAATTTCCACCAACGAGGGCTTGCGATTTTGTTTCACTACCCTTTTCGGAGTTCTGCGGCTGCGTTCACCAAGTATTTTCGGCCTACCAGTTCGTTTTTTTGCCGTTTCACTACTTCGACGTTTCTACTTCACAATTACATCACTCACAGTGGATTTAGGCTTCTGTAGAATGTCCGCAATCTCTAGAACTGATTTCCCACAAAAGTGGCATCCCACTATACAGCCACGATCAAACTCACTCAAGACCATGGTTTAAATCTATGATGTCCCTCGCCGATTACCCTCTAATATTTTAAAATTTTATGGTTAATAAGTAGCTATAATAAATCAACCAAACGTAAATTAACGGAAGTTTTCTTCTTTTTATATCATTTTTGAAGGAAAAAAAATATCTATCTACCGTTTTGTTTATTTCTCACAGCGTATTCGCTGTCGGATTTCGATGAGGTTTAAATTTCGAAGTTCGAATATTCTATGTTGATTTTTTTAAAAAAAGTTATTTAAAAATTCATTTTTTGAACGTCCAAAGATACTATCCCCTTTAATTTCTTTGAAATTCAGAAACTTTAAGGAGACCGAATATCCATGCAGAAAAAATACACTTTCTTCTTGAAAGAAGTTGCCAAGCGCATTTCGAATTTTCAGACGAAAATATTTACTAGCGGTTTGCATTTAAGCTTGGCTGATTTCAAACATATATTTCTTGGTATGAAAATATAGGTGATTTCTTTAGAGTATAAAATGTGTAAAAATGATATATTTTACTTTTTTGCTCACACGAGTATCTTTTTTTGTTTGTTTTTTTATTGATAGAATATGAAATGGGGAAAAGGAAGGAAAAAAAATACTTCATAGAGAGGAATCAGTTTTGTGGGAATATAGAAATATCATTCAGCATTTTTACGTTTTCTGATCTATTGCCTGGTTTTATATGTAAATCAGTGTTTCTCAATCGCTTAATACTGGGGTCCATATTTTCAATCAGTATTTTCATCGTACACCCCTCCATAAAATTACAATGTATTTAATGCTATAATAATTAGTCTTATTTTTTTTGCCTTTTCCTTGTGGTATGTTTTGTGACAATGTATTTTTATTGTGAATTACAATTACTGCGTATTTATTTATTTCTGTAATACAGTGGTTCTGAAACTTTCAATATTGGTGACTCAATTTTCAATAATATTTTCATCGCCTTTCTCCATACAATGATAATGCATTGAATGTTATAGTAACGTACTTTGATCCTAAAGCTACAGTACGAACTTAATTATAAACTGCACACATTATCAACACAAGTATTAAATTTTCTATATGTTACTCTTAAGTAATATATTTTTAAGTTGTAAGTTATAGGATAAATTTTATGTTATTTTTCAAAAGTTCGGATTGTATTTAGTTTTGCCTTCCTTTCAGTAAATTTCTAAGTTTTTAAATAATCCTTTATTTTCGACTATTCTATATGTTCACGCCCATCTCATAAGGTTATATTTCCCCCCTCTAGGGGGTGGAGAAACGTTGATATAGATATTTCTTGCATTTGATTGCAGTAAAAATAAAACAATTATAAAATGTTAATACTCAATAGCGATAGGAGTAGAAATTAGATTTCATTACCTGAATATATTAATCAAATACTACTTTTCAACATCAATTGTTCTGCTAACTGTTTTCGTAACTGAAGAGCAAGAAATTAATAAAACATATTAATTTTCCATAATATTACTCCCAACGGGTGGCCATGGTAGTCTGGTGGTCATGGTAACGAACTCGTGGTTGATGTTGTTGGGTCACCGGTTTGAACTCTCATGATGCTGGAGAACTACCGGGAAAATAGGCTGATGTCCATTAAATCTTTCATGGATAAAGTCCTCACAATGGCATAGTGTGGAATATATGAAGGGGGTTCCCAGCTCAGTTGCCGTCCTCGTTACTTCACCGTAGTCAAAAACAAAAAGGCTCGTCACTTGTAGTCCCCGTGATGATTAAAGTTGATGTTAATGAACACTTACTCATTTTACTTGTTAATATAGTGGAGTCCCGAAAACTCGACCACCGATACCTGGCAGTTCGAATAACTCGGGCACACCCCTCCAGGTCCATCATACTCCCTCTCCACCACCAAATGTCGTTCAACATGATGATACAGAAGATATAAACTTTTTCGACCTTCTGAAAAAATTCCTGGATGGGCACACAGAAGCCGATGAAAAGGGCATTGAAAAGCGGTTCTTAAACAATACCGAAGAAATATTATGTCTTATGCAGAAATTGTTTATGTTGTCATAGTTAATGAAAATATGTCGGAGAATGATGAAGACGTTAACTTTCAGACATCGCGTGAATTCCTGAAATATCCCATAGTGAGACATTAGACTGTCAAACCACCCTTCGGTATTTTGAACAACAAGGTGCATCGGTAATGGGCTTAATCTTTCTTCATCGTCATCGTCAGAAGCAGCACGCAGTACGAAAAACAACGGGGGGAAATTATGTATTCATTTTTAAAAATATTGAACAGTTTTTGCGTAGTTTGTTTTTAACTTTTTGATAGGCAGCTTTATGCCTTCATGAAGTGTTTTTCGAAAGTGTATCTCATCAATTAATTTATTGAGTATCATATATTCATTAATTTTCATTTTCATGCAGTAAATGCTCTGTGCCTTCACAAAGTACGAATTTTTCCTTTATTTGAGGTATCCGACTACGTTCAGAACCGCGATTTTGCAAAAAATGGATAATGGATTTTGCGTATAAATCTTTATTATTTATGATATTTAGTATTATTTAGATTAGAAAATTTATATAAAATTGTCTTAAGAATATTATTACAATAACAAATTACTTAAATACAATATTTTGACAAAAAATAAACATAGAATGACCCATTTTCAAAACATTCTCCTTTTGCGGAAAATGCTACTATTGTAATAAGATTTTTCTTGTATATAGCTCAGACATCTTTTCAGAGGCTTAACTAGAATTTTTTAAATATATAACTTAGAAGTGAGTTTATCCATGTTTTACGACAACAGAGGGGTGAAATTTTAAGGAAAAAACGCCGATAACTATTTCAATTGGTTGTAACTCTGAAAATAATGGGAATTTTTCAAAACTTATAGTTAAACCTCTGTACAGAGATCTGAGCTATATATAGGCAAAATATTATTATAATAGAGGCATTTTTTACAAAAGAAGAACATTTTGAAAAAAAGGTTATTCTAAGTTAATTTTTTACCGAAATATTGTATTTAAATAATTTTTTTTTGTCAAAATGTCCATAAATCAATTTTATAGATGTGTTTTTACTTAAGTGACACTAAATATCATAAAAAGTTATCCATTTATGCGCTTTTTTAAAATCACGGTTTCGAATGTAGTCGGATACCTTAATGGTGTGTTCGGACGTGTATATTCTTAAGTAAACATTACATATATGTGCAGTTCAAAATTTTATAATTCAAACACTCGTATTTATTCTTTTTTATCTCTATTCTCGATAACCAACAATTTTACAACCTCAATTACCTTTCGGTCTCAATGAGACTGAGTTTTCGAGACTCAACTGTATAGTTTTACATTTTTATCACACCCATTTCATGTTAACCATAATACAGTAAAACATTTTCTTATGCGGTAGATAAAGACTGTCTACAGATAAACCGTAGAATACATTTTCGAAAACTTTTTATAAATACTTACATATAACAAGAAACTTTGTCAACATAATACATAATTTTTTTATGCGGCAGAGAGGTACCACATAAAAAAGTCGCACTTAGAAAATACATGAAATATTTTCGAAATACATGAGAGGAGCTTCCAAAAATAAAAATCAACAATTTAAATACAAAAAAATATTTTATTTTTCATCCTATACATGAAGAAATTTTCAATATGCATGTACATAAATGACTGTTAATCGTCGTAATCTAAAACGCGTGTAAAATCACCTCCGTCGCTTGAAGATATAATTTAAACTGATTTACTTTTTGGCACCATAAAGTAAGTAATAAGTTTTGGCAATTAGGTGACGGTAGGTTGGTCAGTTGCTTGTAAACAACATAATAAACAGATATGTATGATCTCTTTTTGGAATTTCCTACTCTATTCGGAAATGGTATCTATTTAAAAAAAAATTCCGATTTGTTGGAAAGCTGTATTCTTGCATATATTTTATCCACTCTCAAAGGTATCCGTTACTTTTTTTCCGTGTATATAATTGATCAAAGTATTGATAATGTCACCGTCATTGATAAATTCATCTCCAATAAAGTGCGTGTTGTGCTGCTAGCACGTTGAGAGAGCGGCACAGTGGGGAAGAATCACTGATCTATATACATAGCAAATTTATACAGAACATTCTAATTAATATTTAAAATATGTTGTGATTTTATTTGAATTGTTTTGTTAAAAGATTCAGTTTAAAAAAGATGCATAACCTCATATAAAGAACAAACTAACTTTATTAAGGTACAAGTACATTTATTTGATAATGATCTAACTATGTTATAGTGCTCCTGAATTTTTTATGGATAGCACCACATACTTGTTCAAAATATTCCTAGAAGTATCTGAGAATGAATTAAAAAATTAAAGTGAATAAATCATAAGAAAGTGGTTCAAAATCCCCAAATATATCTTTTTCCATCTCAGTACAGAAGTTATACGAGCAAGGTCTATCTTGGAGAAAGTTTTGGTTTAAGCTTAACAATTTAATGAGCAAACAGTCGCTGCGATGTCTAGACTTCCGAGTAAACCGTTTGGATATGCACAGACTGCCGCTTATTGAGTCCTTAGATGTTACAGTTAGTTAGGTTAAGACATAATTAAAGATTTAATATAAGTTCGATAGTTGATATTGATGAAAGTAGAGGAGTGTGTTGTTAAAAATGTAATAAGGTATTAAGCTAAAAAATTCTGAAAATATGTAAATATTTGAAGCGAATTTTAAAAGTATTTTAATTTGTAATTAAATAATTATTTAATTTTTAGTTGCATTTTTTTGTATTCAAATTTGTAACTGAATTATAAAATTTAATAAGGTGATTTAATAAGTACCCGGCCTGACCGAGAGATGGCGTAAGTTGTTTAAAAACTATCACTGTGTATTAGAATATACGCAATTTATAAATCATTTGTTTAATGTTTGATGACGCCATGCTGTTTAGTGTTAATTTGGCAGTCAACAATAATGAACGTTTACAGTGAATTTGTGAGGATGGAGAAAATTTTTCATCGTTATGTTATACAATACTTTTAATTGCAAGGCCTCAGCCCAACCAATATATACGCTGAACTAGATTCTACTCTGGGCGAGTCTGCTCCTTCGTTTACAACAGTAAAAAATTGGGTGGCAAAGTTTAAGCAAGGCCGTACGGGCTGACAAGCATCGCAGTGGTCGACCAAATGAGGTGAAGACTCCAGGAATGGTGAAGAAAATTCACTGGATTATCTTTGACTGAAAGTGCGCAAGCTAGCAGATGTAATAGGCATTTAAAACAGTACGCTATATAGCATATTATCTGAAAATTTGGACATAAGAAAGCTCTACGCAAGGTGGTTGCCTCGTTAGCTCACACTCGAGCAAAAACTGTGTCATAAAGATGTTTCAATGGAGAGTTTAGAGCGAAACTTCACCGCCACAAAGCAGAACTTTTGTGCCATTTTATTACCATAGATGAAACATGTGTCCATCACTTCACACCCGAGAGCAAAGAACAATCAAAACAATAAGCTGTAATGGGAGAACTGGCTCCAAAGAAGGGGAAGTCCGTTTCCCCTGCAGGCAAGTTTATGGCAGCGGTTTTTTGGGAAGCTCGTGGGATAATTTCCATTGACTATCTTTAAAAATAATACAAAAAAAAATCAAGACAATTCCTACTTTGACTTTGTTGAATAGAATATATTTTATTTGCGATCGAAAATTTTAATAAGATATATATATATATATATATATATATATATATATAGCATGATTTGTGTTTGTGTGTGTGTGTGTGTCTGTATTGTTGTAGCTAAGCACAGCAGGTTTTGTTGAAAAACAGGTTTTGGACGCCTACTTTTGTCTTTGTTTTAACAGTTATATTGCTACAACAATAGAGACGAATCTAAGTTGGCGTCAAAAACCAGTAATTAATTTAATTACGTTTAAATAATTAATTAATATTTGAAAAAACTGTACTAACATCAAGTGTCATCCACTACAAGTTTAAAAAAATATTTGAACTTGATTGGAGGAATAGATAGTATTTTATTAACGAGATTGAACATTTTCACAAGATAAATAAATATATAAATATATAGAAAGTATGAGCTAAAAGCAGGAATTGAAAAAAATCTATCAATGGCGAGGATTATGCGAACTTATTGCAACGTTTGTGTGACGAAATTAAGGAAACATGGGCACGTTTTGGCCCAGAAGAAAGGGTTGTTTCATAATGACAATGCACCTGCTCACAAATCCGTTATTGTAATGGCCAAAATCAATGAATTAAAGTTTGAATTTATACCTCATGGAGCCTATTGACCAAATTTAAACCCCTCGGGTTATTTACGATTTGCAAACCGGAAACAATGGCTCAGTGGTTAAGTGGTCAGATTTTCCAACGATGGAGAAGCGATGTCTGCAGCTATTGGCAATTTTGAGGAGCAAAGCCGTTCTTATTATGAAAAGGATATCGAACTTTTTTAACATCGCTGGGAAAAGTGTAAAGAGCTGAAAAGGAAGTATAATAAAAAAAATAAATACATTTTTTTCCAAAATTTTTGTGTTTTCTTTGTTATGTCGGGTACTTGTAGGACCACCCTCGTGCAATGCACTTTAAGTAATATAAAATAATAAAATGTGAATAATTTTTATAAAAATACGTACCAAAATGAAAGATAAACCATGAATTGCTTTCTGATTTAAAACTATAAAGATGGTAATTTTGGATCTTTATTTTGGTTTTTTAAGATTTTTTGAAACCCAGACAGAGCCTAATTTAAATAAAATTTATAAAATTAACTGATTTTTTAGTACATTTTATTGAAATCCTACAATAATTCTATTCAACAGCCTTAAAAATAAAAAAAAAATTGACATTGTTCTTAAATTTGTAGGAGAAAAAATAGTTTAGATTAGAGGGCTGTAATTTTTCCTGGAAGTTTTTTTTTATTTCAATTCACCAATCTATATATTGCAAGATTTATATAAGATCTTTTATGATAACGAAATAGATTTTCTTATAAAAATATCTTAAAAAGACAAGATCATCATTTGTCAAATTGTGGGGTGCCCCCCCCCTACGGGGCGTTGCAGCTCTGTGAGAGGGGCATGAGCTTATTGAAAACTAAAAAACAAAATAATATTTTTAAAATGTTATTTATTTACTGAAAGTAAACAAACAAAATACATTCTGACATAACAAAAAATAAATAAACATTTACACGGATATAATACTCTTACAAATGTATCAATACTGTACAATGTATTTTATAATTAATTTAAAAAAAACTAAGTTTAGAATAAGTTTAATAATTACCAATGAGCCCATATGCTTCTCATATATAAAGTTATATACAAAAAATTATCATTTTATTTTAATAATTTGTATTGCTTATAATTAATCCATCAACGGCCGATTAAAAAATACGTCATTCGTTCACTAATGCTAACGTTTTCCGCGTAGACGTGCGTATGCGATGTTTTGGATTGGTGAAGAGGAAAAGAAAGAGGATGAAAAAGTAAATACTCTGAAATAGTTAAATCCTTCATAAACACTGCAAAGGGCTGTTTATTGCATTCCAAAGCCTTCCGAATAACGAAAAGACGTATATATACGTCCAAACCAATTGATACTTTGACAGCGAGATGTTTATGAAAGCTGGTGGCACTTAACATGTTAAAGTCGTATTTGTAGCTTTAGCGTCAAAGAATAGCACTTTTGAATTCAATACATGATTATTGTCCGAGTGAGACGTAAAAAAAATTATGATTGAATATTGGGTCGCCAATTTGAAAGTTTGTGAATCACTGAACTAGATAAAAAATGACTCCAAATAAAAAATATAGAGAGAGAGAGATTCCATAGAGTCATAATGAAAATTAACTTTCTAATTTCCATCAGTTGCTTAAACTGATTTAAAAGTTTGTTCCTTAAACATTTGTTCCAAAACATTTAAGAATATTTCGAATATGATGTTCAAAAATTTCTCTCTTAATTAAGTCTTGATGGCTACAAATTGTTGGAAATTTATGTTTATACAGAATGATCTATTATTTCCCCAACCCGTAGGAGCTCATTTTTAAGAGTAATTAGGAGTTTTAATTTCCCTATCAAAAGTGTTTTTCTTTATGTAGGAATTCATCTCTCTTGTGTGTGTGTAAGCAGGTATGAATCTTCCCCAGGATGCTTAAGTGGTCTTTATTTTTGACAATATCTTTCGACATTCCACTTCGTTTTCTTTGTTTCTCGCTTTATAGATACATCTATAGAGTTCTTTTAGATTAGAAATACACGTTTTCTTCTTCTAAATTTGTGGCCAAATACGACCCTTGAGTTTTTAATACGAACGAGGGATTGGGTAAATGTTTACGTTGCCTTATTCAACTACACGAGGGCTTTTGGCGACTGACGTCGTAATTTCTAATCATTGACAAGTGTAGAGGACCACACCGGAGCTGGCACCCCCTCTCCTAACTTACACACCACACCAACGGAAGGACACATTTGAGTTCTCAAACTTTTGCACAGTGGATCTTCAGCAGTACTAGGTTCGAACTCATGACACATTAGCCACGAGTTCGCTATATAAACCACCAGGCTACCGCAGCCGCATAATCCAAACGAGCCTAAGCTATTAAACTCATATCTTTTGGTTGTGGTCCGTGGTAGCTTAGTCGTTATGGTCATGTATTTGTTGCCGTTGTGTCATGATTCCAAGCCCTAGTACCAGTCAAATCCCTGTGGCAGTTGTAGCCTAGTGGTCAAGGTAACGGACTCATAGCTGGCGTTTCATGAGTTCCAGCGTAACACTACTGATGACCCATCGTACAGAGGGAGTCGATGCAAGTTACGTAAGTCGAGGCTTTAAGTCCTCTTGTTGGCGTGGGGTGCAGGTTAGGAGAGAGGATGTCAACTAAAATGTCGTCCTCGCCACTTGAGCGTAGTTTCAAATTACGAGGTCCGTCACCCAAAGCCCTTGAATAGCTGAATAGTGCAAAGTTAATATTCAATCACTCACGCCACTCAAGACCCTTTGTGCAGAGGAAGCTACAGCACGTTAAATCTGTCGAAGCTCAAATCCTCCAATTGGCATAATGTGGAAGTAGCTCAAATGTTGCCATCATTATTTGATCATGGTTCAAAATTAGGAGGTCCGTTGCCAATAGCCGTCGAGTTGCTTTATAATGCGAGGTTAATAAACACAGCACTCACTCAAAAATTTAATTATTTTTATAGAATTTAGCAAACATTTGCCATAAGGATAAATCATTTATGTTACAATAAAGCAATAAATGTCAATGCTCGGAATCTACATTTTCCAATTAAAACAATGTTCACATGTCACGTGTTATAATAGACAAACATTTCAATATTAGCAAATGTTTATTAGTTTTATTCGAAAATTCTTATTAACTTGGTGTGAAGACATTTTAAAATTTACTTTCTTATATTGTAACATGATTTTATATATATATATATATATATATATATAAATATATATAAATCAATCACAAATTAATAATAGATTAAAAATTGAAATTACATAATATAAAGGGTGTTTTTTTTGAGAGGTATAGAACTTAAAATTGCAATGAAACAACGATGCATTATTCGATTGACATAATTTTTTTTATTCGAAAAATAATCTTGTGGCATTACATTTTAAATATGGTTTCTGGCATAGGACTGCCACGGCTGGCTCGGATGTAATCCAATCTGGACGTCCAATTTTCGATGACTTTTTCCAACATTTGTGGCCGTATATCGGCAATAACACGGCGAATGTTGTCTTCCAAATGGTCAAGCGTTTGTGGCTTATCCGCATAGACCAATGGCTTTACATAGCCCCACAGAAAAAAGTCTAGCGGTGTTAAATCACAAGATCTTGGAGGCCAATTCACAGGTCCAAAACGTGAAATTAGGCGGTCACCAAACGTGTCTTTCAATAAATCGATTTTGGCACGAACTGTGTGACATGTTGCGCCATCTTGTTGGAACCACAGCTACTGGACATCATGATTGTTCAATTCTGGAATGAAAGAGTTAGTAATCATGGCTCTATACCGATCACCATTGACTGTAACGTTGTGGCATTCATCGTTTTTGAAGAAGTACGGACCAAGGATTCCACTAGCCCATAAAACGCACCAAACAGTCAGTTTTTCTGGATATAACGGTGTTTCGATATACACTTGTGGTTAAGCTTCAGTCCAAATGCGGCAGTTTTGTTTGTTGACGTAGCCATTCAACTAGAAGTGCGCTTCATCGCTAAACAAAATTCGCTTATGAAAATCGACCATTATTTTCGAAATAAAATTTCACAATTTGAAAGATTTGTTCAGGCGTGAGTCTATTCATGATGATTTGCCAAACCAAACTGAGAATAAATCACTTGACAGCTGTTAAATCGGTCGCCATCTTGGAAAGTAATGCCAACTTAAACTTCTATACCTGGAAAAAAAACACTCTGTATAACTACTCTTTATTCAAATACAAAATATTCTTATATTAATAGTATGTTATTTAGGCTTCAATATGGTACATGAAATATTAAATTATATTTTTGTATACACAAATAACTTATTTTGGGGTTTTAATATATACATTTCTTCGAACACAATATGTACTAGTTTGTTCCATGTTTCATTCTATATTATTTCCTTTTAATCTATAATTGTATTATACTTTAAAGAACTGTTAAATTGTTCAAATTTTAGGAGCACCTTATGATAAATATATATGTATTTTATGTCTGTGAGGGTCTATATTATTCAGGAGTTTCTATCAATTTACTTATTTATAGTTGAATCAATTCTATTCTTTTACTCGTTGGGATGTTCTTAAAAAGGCTTTAAGAGTTTTTATCTGAATATATCATTTTTCTTTAGAAATGACGAATTAACATCAATGTTTACATCAATCAGTCAGACTTAAGGAATCTTGATATTGACGAATTCATACCGCAAACCGTTGCGTGCGAAACTGTCGAGTTTGGGGTCTACAATCAATCCCGGTCACGAAACTTATCAGCGATTTCTCTCGAGATTTCTGCGCATCTTCCCTTAATCCAATAATCTGTCATCAAACCATAATATTGGATTGATAGAGTAAGCTTTGTGGAGACTTCTTCTTTACTTCATGAACCTGTGATGGAATTGATGCTATTTTTGATTCTGGAGACCGTCTATCGCGTGAGAAATATTCACCTTGTTTTTTTTATCAATGGGAAGCACTCTATTTTTTAATCTTATACATTAGATAATGAAAGTATTTATTGATTTAGATAGCTCTTTTTTAAATAAAAAAATTTGTTAGATGCATATTATTTATATACAGCATGGATATGGATCTACGTATGAATAAATTTAAGTTTAATCATTAACTTTAATCGTACATTTTTATGTCTTTCTTAATCTTAATTCAGTGAAATACATGATATAAGTGTTCCACCAGTACCAGTTGAGAAATTCCAAATAGAAATCTCTCTTTCTCTCTCTCACTTTCTCTTTATTTTTCTTTTTTTCTCTCTCTCACTTTCTCTTTATTTCTCTCTCTCTCTTTTTATTTCTCTCTCTTTCTCTCTTTTTATATCTCTCTTTATTTCTCTCTTTCTATCTCTCCCCCTCTCTCTTTCAATCAGTCTCTCTTTCCATCTCTCTATTTCTCTCCCATTGTTTCTTTCTTTCGCTCTTTCTCTCTTTGTCTTTATTTTTCTTTGCTTCTTCTCTCTCATTTTCTCTTTCTTCTTATCACACACTCGTTATCTCTCTTTTTCAATTTCTGTCTGTCCTTATCCCCCACTTTCTACCCATCTTTCTGTCTCTCCCTTTTTATTACTTTTTCACTCTTATCATTTCTTAGTTATCTACATAATGTTTTAAAATCGTATCTCTACATTCAGTCCTTAAGTAATTATAACTCTCCTTGTTTTTGTTTCATACTATTCAAACAATTGTGATTTTTAATTATATTCACAAAGAAATAGAAATTATTATGTATATTCATTTCGAATTTAAATTTAAATTCTAATAAGCATTTGCGTTTTTTCTACGAATAAATTTTTAATGTCTGTTATATTAGAATTAGGTTATTTAAAAAATAATAACAATAAATTAATTACAAATATAAATTTTAAAAAATACATCGCAGATAATCTGACACCTTAAGAAAATGGGACGTTTCTTTCGCAAATTAACAAATAATCAATAATAAATTAGCATCTAAAAAGAAAAGAAGGAATCAACATACATACAAGATACAGAAAATGTTCGATTTAATGAAATTATTTTGATCATAAAGTAGCAGTATTTATAACAGATAAAACAACAAGGACCTAAAAGGACCGACTCAGAGATCGAGATTTCTGCCATTCATGAGAGAGTACATCCTCTTCTACCACATCTTAGAATTAATCAAGCGCTCTTCCACTCTCTTCCTTTCAGTTCACCATTTCGGAAATCTATTGTCGAACATTATATCTTCATTATCAAACAGTCTCAACGAGCAGTCAGCCCTTGAATCTTTGGAGAATGACTCTCTCTGCTTCCATTGAGGATGATTTCAGAGAGGAAGAAAGAAACAAGAAAAATAGCGTCACCGCTCTAACGATTCTTTCTTTCTTTTCTTTTTTTGCTGTAGAAGTGCAGAGGAAATTGGTCCATTGGGTATACTGATAATGGTTTATTTAAAGAGTCTTGTATAGAGAGAACATGACTTGTTTTATGTAAAGGAGGAATATTTCCTTTCATGATATTTTAATGTAAGGATACGTTTCATTATTGAACTGATCTCCTATACTGTAAAATCCGGCGTTTAACACTCAGTTTGAATACAAAATATCAGATCAAAATTTGAGGGTGTGTGTTGTAAGCCGGGTATAAAAATAAGAGCTTTAAAAATAAACAAGTAATATAAAAAATTGGTCAAATCCTACTTAGGTCAACAAAGAAAAATTTTATTTTAGTGATTTTTTATTAATAGTTACATTTAATATAAATATGAAATCCTATGACATTATCGCAATATTAAGTGACAAAATAGATAGCTATTTTCCTGGCAATTTTCCATTTTCTTTCTATACAGTGGGTTGGAATATTATGTTTCGTTTTTCACTAATTATTCATTAGTTAAATTTAATTATTCTAATAAAATAGTACAGTAAAAAAAGAAATTACATTCTCAGAAATTCGGCCATCCCAGGTGGGATTCGAATCCACAATTTTGGAATAGAAACCCAACGTGTTATGCATTGCGCTACGGGGACACACTGAATGATTTCCCTTTCTAAATATGCTGTTTGGCTACTAATTTTGTTTTTTACTATTTCTTTCAATTTAATTAATGAATAAATATTCGAAAAAATGTATTAAAATCTATGTAGTGACATCAACTACAGGTTTAAATATATATTGATGCGAGGCCATAGTAATAAATTATTAGTTTAAGTAACACAAGTTCGGTATTTGTAAATCGCATCATGGCCAATGTTAATAAATATAATTAACTCGATTAATTAATTGTTACTAACTACAAACTCGATTAAATACTCATTTCGTTTAAAATACAGTTAAATTTATAGATACATGAGTAAAACTTAGGTTTACAAAAAAATAATGAATAAAGAAAAACTTAGCTGTGTATATGGAGGAGTAATGGCAAGGCGGATTGTGGCTCCCGGGTTGGGGTTGGCGAGCACTCAGTACTTTAATCGTCTGCCTGACATTATTCGGAAAGAGAGAGTGCTTAAAATTCGGGTGCGCTCCCTTATAAGGAGAACCCATTCACTCCTAAATCCTTGAGACAAACTCTTTAATGTCCTTTGAATTACGTATCTAATTCGACAATCCCCATCACGCCGGGTTACAAGTCATGAAATTCATGCGTTCACTGAACTCAGAAAAGAGCTGGAATCCCTTGACACTCCCCACCGAAAGAATTTCAACTCGTCCGGTCAAGGGGGACTCGTATATAAATTGCTAGAAAGTAAGGGACCCTTTCTAGCATCCCATCAATATATATATATGATGAATCCCTAACACTTCAAGTGTCAGTTGGAGTAAAACCACCAGTACAACTCAATCCGCCTCCCACACAAGGACTTTGACTTCTATTCCGGCGAACTTACAGTGGCTACGGTAGCCGAGTGGTATACATATCGAATCATGGCGTCCCCTGCCACGAGTTCGAGCCCAGTACCACTAAAGACACACCATGTAGGGCAGCGAACCACGTTAAATCTGTCGAAAGCTGAAACGTCCTCCCGTTGGTGTGGTGTGGTGTGGAGAGGTGGGTGCCAGCTCAGGTGTCGTCCAAGTCACCTGACCATGGTTCAAAATTATGTGATCCGTCACCAAAAGCGTCCGTGTATTTGAACAGTGCGCCGTTAATATTCAATCAATCAATCAACCAACTGGTGAACTTACGAAGAACCACGTGAATGAACGACGCACTGGCTCCTGTTTGACGTTAAAAATAGCACTCGTTTTGTCATAGCTAGGCGTACAGACTGCTTTGCTGAATATTGAAATAAAATATATGATAAACGGCTGCACGTTGCATTTCTCCTGTCAATCTAAGGATTACTCCAACACTTGATAAATATATATGAAGAGATAGAACTAATAGTAGGAATTGAAAAAAAGGATAAGCATAGAAAAAAATAGACTTCTATTATTATCGAAATACTGTTTATTTAAAAGACATGACACTTTTTACGAACTTACAAAGTTGTAATACTAAAATATACAATTTTTTCTAAAGCTTAAAAAGGTTCCTTCGTAAAAAGGTGGTGCGCGCTATACGGCGAATATGTTTAAACTAAAACTTACAGCTTGAAAGTATAGGTGCGCGGTATATTACGACAGTGTAATACATTTTTGGTGCTACATATTCGTGGTGTTTTCTGAAATGGATAATGGTATTGTTGAAAACATACGTTTGGTCTCGATGATGATAAAAATACATCTCAACCAATTGAATTTGTGTTAAATACTTAGTTGTAATTTATTTTAATTCTACGTATATATTTTTTTTAAATTATCATCAAAAAATAACTTAAAAATTTTAGTAACGTATGAGTAAGAAACCAACAATAACGGCAATTTATTTTTGTTATTTTTTTCAAGTTTGCATTTTTATTGAACTCTACAGTGTAGTTCCCCTCAAAGTATTCTCCAAATGCATTGATACACTTGTCGTAAAGATTTCCCACTACTCAAAACTATTCTGGAATTCTTGCGGCAGGATATTGTTCAAAACCATTATGGCAGAGCTTCTCGAAGTTTCAATGTTCGCGACCCAATATTCAATCATAATTTTAGTCGCCCCCTCAAACAATAACAATGTATTGAATTCAATAATATACTTTGATGATAAAACTACGATACGTCTTTAACCTCTTAAGCGCTACCGGAGAGTATAAACGTCTTTGTCTGCCAAAGCGTCAAATTCCCGGGACGTGTATATACGTCTTTCCAAAGTTAGACCTTTTCTGCACACTGCTTTCCATAAAATTATTCTGAAGGCTTTGTGATGCAATAAAACGACTTTGTGAATGTTTACGAAGCATTTATTTATTTCAGATTATTTGCTTCTTTATCCACCCCCACTCAATATATCACATACGTGCGTCTACTTTGAATGGGAAATGAATCGCGCGTAACTTTTAATCTGCAGTTAAAGGGTTTATCTGTTATAAACCGTACAAAATTTATCAAGATAAGTGTTGATTTTTGTATGTGATTTTATATATGATAGGCCCCATAGGGTCAATGGTAATTATTTAACTTGTTCTTAACTTAGTCTTGTTAAATTAATTATAAAAACATTATGTAGCACTGATACATTTATAAGTATAATATATATATATATATATATGCATAAAAATTCGTATTTTATATTTACTATGTCAGAATGTATTTTGTTTATTTACTTTCACTAAATTAATGATTTTTGCATATTCTTTTGTTTTCGACGTTTCAATATGCTCGCACCCCCTTGTAGAGTCATCATGCCCCTCAAGGGAAGGGCGTCTCACAGTTTAAGAAACACTGCATTAGGGTCTTTTCCTTGACTTCATCCACATCCAGGAATCGCTTTCCTTTTGACCTACTTTTCATTCGAGGAAATAAAGATAAAATTTCTGACTTCGCTAAATTGAAAGAGTAGGGTGGATGAGGCACAAATATTATGTTATGGTTTGTCACAAACTGTCAAACTATCAAAGCTGTGTGGGTTGGAACATCGTCGTGAACGTGCTCAGTGACATGTTTGCTTCCTTAGAAACTTTGTCAATGTTCGACGATTTTCATGAATTGCACGTTTGATTTTGGCAATAGGTTTCTTTCTGTCAGAGAATACCCTGGACCAGGGGCAGCTCTAGGGCCGGAGAAACCGGACCCCTGGCCGAGGAGGCAAATTCTAAAGGCGAAATTTAGCTTGAATTTGAAAAAAAAAATAATTCTTTTTGTAACAAAAAAATTTGATATATTTTCTGAAATAATCTTGGGTGTGAATGTAGTATATCGTTCATTGTATCTTAATTCCTTATTTTGTATGTATGTTTAATGTCGTTTTTCTTTTTTAAAGTTTGAAGTGGGATTATATGTTCCATTATGACATTTGACATGTTTACACGTCTTTCCCTAGTAACTTTCTCCCCATTTTAGAGTGGGATCACTACTGACGTTTATTTGATCCATACGACGTCCGGTGTCAGCCATCCAAAAGGGGACAGGGACAATAAAAGGTTTTCTGGACAGAGAGTAACGGAAAATGTTTTATTTTAGTCTTGAATGCTGTGACTATAAGTTAAAATTAAAGTTTGTGATCTCCACCATCATAGACTCTCTTTAGAAGAAATTGGCATGCTGAAATGGGCGATTATTTCTCTTACATTTTTCTCGTTTGAATAAACAACATGTAATTATGCCCTAATTTTGAATTTTTTTTGTATTTAATTATATATATATATATATATATATATATATATATATATATATATATATATATATATATATATAAGATAATAAAGTGAAATAAGATACCAAATGAAAAACCTGTATAACTACAATGCCAAAAAAGAAAGGAATTGGTGTTCAAGAGTTATAAACAAATGTAGATAGAAAAAGAGCCATCGGACTAAATTTGAGACCTATTATGATTTCTAGAGCTGCCACTGAATTAGGCCATTGATTTAGGGTTAACCAATGCTTTATGGATCCACCTTCCCCGTACATCAGAAATTTTCGACATAAAAGATATATATATATAATATATATATATATATATATATATATATATATATATATATATATATATATATAATCTTGTTATGCTGCCTTTTTGTTCGCAAGAATTATTCTTGTTTTATAGGTGCGTATCTATATAGACAAATTATCTCTTTTTTAACTGTAGCTTTTTGCTTTAGGGAGATGAGCGTTTTTTTCCATTTTTGTCTGGGGCGGCAAAACTGCTATAGCCTGCCCTGCCTGGGCTTGGAGTGTCTTCAGTTGACATGCTGTCAGTCGTAGACCAGTAACTTTCTCAAAGTATCATCATTTAAGGTTAATCGAAGCATCCGAACTGCCTCGGCTGCAGTACTCTCTCCCCTAAAAGAATTCACGCTCAGTCGTTTTTCTTTGTTGTCTGCCATCTCTCTAATCCTCAAATGGTTTAAACAGGAACTCACACAACAGAGCACCACATGCAATTAACTTAAAATCAGACTGAAACCAGCTCCCTAATGGTTGGAAAATGCCCCCAACTAACACCATCTAACAGCAAATCTCATTACTACAAAGCAACAGTGCGGAACAGTTTGATTTCAGTTAGTTTTCTGTTCTCCGTCGTATGCATTGGAAACATTTTGCACTATCAAAAAGTTACACTTCTTTGAGGTTTTCTACGCTTTATTTAATGCTCTTCATGCTTTCTACATGAAGAATATTTCTAGGCATTCTTTATTGCTTATATTTGTAGAGCAGTCAATCCCAAACTGCGTTCCGTGAGACCCTGGAGCTCCATGATTCCATATCCAGGGGTCCATGAATCACAATCGAAAAATCGAGAAGAAATAAATATGTATTCAAAATGGATTCAAGTTCTCTATCAAGTTTATATAATTACACGTATGTATAGCTCGTCTTACTCATTAAAACCGAAGATATTATTTATATATAATTCTTTTATTCTAAACTTTTTAAATTTTTTTATAAGATCATAAATTAATATTAAAACGCTTTATCTTTATATATACCTACTTCCTACTAAACTCAGAATATTTTATAGTTTACTATCGCGAGTTTCACGAGATAATTTCTGCTCTTTAGTTAATAAAATACCTTGCAAAGCTAAATAGTTTTTTAATGGAAAACTCACAATTTTGTATTTGTGGTAAAAACACATATGATGAAGGAGAAGATACAACTTATCAACAGATTTGATATTATAATCTAAATTTTAACAAGAACAGGATCTAATTTTTAGGTTAAAAATTCATACGAAATGCACGGATTTTCTCATACAGCTATCAATATTTAATTGCCATTCAGAGTATTGTGTTTAAGTGAAATATATTTCTCTACGTGAATGGCTACAAAACAAAGTATAAAACAAATTAAACTCTGAAAAAGCAATGCGAGTGCACTTAATCTCAATAGACCTAGAAAGCTACGGTTTGTGAGAATACAATTAAAAAAAAATTAAATCACAGTTCCTACTTAGATCAACAAAGAAAATTTTATTTTAGATAATTTTTATTAAATAGTTACAATTAATATATAAATATATAAAAATTATTTTTTATATATATATATATATATATATATATATATATATATATATATATATATATATATATATATAAAGGGTGTTTTTTGAGAGGTATAGAACTTTAAATTGCAATAAAACAACGATGTATTATTCGATTGACATGAATTTTTTATTCGAAAGATAATCTTGTGGCATTACATTCTAAATATGATTTCTGGCATAGGACTGCCACGGCTGGCTCGGATGTAGTCCAATCTGGACGTCCAATTTTCGATGACTTTTTCTAACATTTGTGACCGTATATCGGCAGTAACACGGCGAATGTTGTCTTGCAAATGGTCAAGCGTTTGTGGCTTATCCGCATAGACCAATGACTTAACATAGCCCCACAGAATATAGTTTAGCGGTGTTAAATCACAAGATCTTGGAGGCCAATTCACAGGTCCAAAACGTGAAATTAGGCGGTCACCAAACGTGTCTTTCAATAAATCGATTGTGGCACGAGCTGTGTGACATGTTGCGCGGTCTTGTTGGAACCACAGCTCCTGGACATCATGATTGTTCAGTTCAGGAATGAAAAGGTTAGTAATCATGGCTCTATACCGAACACCATTGACTGTAACGTTGTGGCCTTCATCGTTTTTGAAGAAGGATTCCACCAGCCCATAAAGCACACCAAACAGTCAGTTTTTCTCGATGTAACGGTGTTTCGACATACACTTGTGGATTAGCTTGTAATGGTCCCTGGGGACCTCACTTTGAGAACTAGAATAATTATGAGACATAAATGAACTAGTAGCCATTTTTATAAATAACTTTCTTTATTTGGTTAATTTTCCCAAATAGAATCAAATAAACTTATTAACAGTAATTTTAATATTATGAGGTTTTAAAGGTAATATCCTTTAAATTAATTTATTTAATTAATGATCTAATTAATTAATTTATTAAATAATGATCACGCAGAAATTACCACGATAAGAGATCCCAGAGTTATATTTAATAATGTTCTTATTGAACATTTAACTTTAATCCGCCTCTTAAAACTTGAGTAAGACTTTAACTTCAAAAAGATATTTACCACTCGGAATCTCAATTCTTCATGAGGTTAATTTATATTCAACAACAATATTTCAATTCAAAATCACTATAACTCTATGTTTCAATGTCTATCTCCTACTGCTCTAACTTTACTATTTCGTTTGACTTAAATACTGAATCTAATCTGCATAATAAGGAATCCTGTTCGCTTTTTTGGAGTTGATTGGAAATAGGTAGGGAATTAAATTTCCCTAAAAAGGTCGGTTCAGAAGGTTAGTGATAAAGTTCCGTATAGATTCGTCACAATCCCCTCCAAAAAAGAAAACGGGATTTATTCGAAGGACTCAAATGTCCTGAAAATAAATTACGTAAATCCTATCTTTGTCTTACAGTACCGACGATATTAATTTCTAACTGTATATTATTGAAACATCTTCCGTAATGAAAAATGACAAAATTAAGAATTAGAATTAATTGCCAAACCTCATAATATTTTACAAGTTTAAATTAATCCCTGCACTCTATCCATTCGGCGAAGGGGCGTGGGAAAAACCACCCTAGTGGTGGCAAAAAACCAGCCCCATAGAGTATGACTTATACTTTATACAAAAAAATACAATACAATCTTCTGTGGCACTGGAACATCGAAGACTTCAGGGTCAGCTACCCTGAAAGATTGATATCCATTTGAGAAGTAGGTAAAAGTAGACATGAAGTTATACATTTGTTACATGAATGTCATACAATAAATATCTGGTTCCTTTGCCTTCTCATTCGAAAAACTTGATGCGCTAGTTAGTGTTAATGGTTAATCCTATCTAACTTCGCCGCGCTCTAAGGCACCAGATGTGAAACAAAACATACATAGAAACATACATAGCATATAATAATAATCATTTTGTAATAAACAAATAACACAAACAACCAAATGAATTGTCGCATCTTAGCGAAGTCATACATCGAAGTAAACAAATGCAAAATTTACAGATGTTTTCTCCAAAATACAAAAAAGTAACACAAAAGTCGTTTTTTTCTGTTATAGAAAAAACACACACAATGCAGTGTCCACTTTTGTCAGTCTTCTTAATTTTAGAGTCCGCCCGTGACTTGCTTTAATTGCAAAAATTCTTCATTTGTTCGTACCGCGAAGATAAAGAAACAATACAACCTGGATTTTGACTGTTAAATCCTATGCACTGGATCTCCATTCAACGCTTCCATACTGAGGCTTCTTCTGCGGAATGTGTTGCCAGGTATGCCGTTGATTTCGATGTTGTTGAGGTCTTCATGGATTCTGTCTTTTTTCTTGTATACGGCTCCGTAGATAGTATGGGCAAGGTCTCCTTGTATTGGTTTGATTCGACCGGACTGGTTTCTCCGCTTGTTCGTTGTGTCTTCTCGTTGTCGCTCTGGTTTGACGGGTCTGGTTATCACGTCCCTAACTTCCATTCGGGATCCACTTGTAGTCGTAGCAGTTCTGCGATCAGGCAACTTTGATGGACCTGTAATGGACTTTACTCCTGGTGAAGAGGTATTAGGTCTCTTAAATTTATAAGTTCTGGATGAGATCGAGGATGGAATCGACCTCTTGACTCCTTGCCTTTGTTCAGGAGCGTGTCTTTTCCGGTCCTGATGTTCAGATCCTTGTCGGGATCTCTTCTTACATATCTTGGACCGTTTTAAAGCTTGGTTCTTCGACGCAGTACTATTAATTTTACGTTTATTTCTGGGGATCTCCCGTGTGGTGTTACTCTGCCGTGATCTACACCCCTCACTTTCCTGACTAGAGGTTTTCCTATGCTCTTTAAACTGTCCTTGATGTGATCTATTCGACCCATGACTAACTTCTTGTTCGTCATATAGAGTTTCTACCGGACTATCCGAACTAATCGTGTCTGACTGACGAGGTCGGTACACTCGAACCTGATCAATATTAACAGTTATATTTCTTCCGTTTTTCCAAATAACTAAATTATTTCCTTTTATTTCTAAAACCTTATAGGGACCTTCAAACTTAGGCATAAATTTTCCCACCTGTTTCCTACCCGCAGAACTTAAGAAATGTGTTTGAAGTAAAACCAAATCGTTCACTTTGATGTGAACATCCTCCTTCTGAGATTGTAATGTTTTTCCCAAGACCTATGCTTTTTTTGCATATTTCGTCTTGCCTCATCGAATAATCTTTCGATGTTATTACCAACATATTTCGCATCCTCCGTAACATTTATGAGCTTGCTAAACGGAGTTATGATTTTCCTTCCCAAAAACAACTCAGCCGGAGTTTTATTTGTCGTCTCATTTACCGCCGTGCGCAATGCGAAAGCGAACTCGTGTAGAAATTGGTCCCAGTTTTCATGATTTTCTTCAACAAAAGAAGCTATCATTTGAACTAAATTTCTATTCACTCTCTCCGTGAGATTAGACTGTGGTCGGTACGTTACCGTTTTCATATGTTTGATGTCCAACCTGTGACTGAGATGTTCAAACACGTCAGAAATAAATTGGGGGCCGTTATCACTTATCAAAGAAATCGGAGCTCCGTAACGCGCTATATAGTTATTAAAAAAGGCATTAGCTATTGTCTGGGCTGAAGCTTTACGAAGAGGAATCAGCTCACACCACTTAGTGAAGTGGTCAGTTATAACTAATATGAATTTATATCTCTCGGGTCGGGATGCGGGGTAGGGGCCTACTAAGTCTAGCGTTACAATTTCATTTGGATATTTCGAAACTATAGGCATTAAACGACCAGCTGGTAGCGCGTTTTTATAATTAAACTTTTGACACCGGTCACAGGTTGAAACATATTCAAATATATATTTTCTCATAAATGGAAAATAGCACGTGTCACGAAGTTTAAGATATGTCTTCCTCTTTCCGAGATGTCCTGCCAATGGCAGATCATGAAATTCTTTCATTATATCTTTTCGAAGAGAACCAGGAATATAAACTCTTAGTTCTCCCAGATTAGAAAAATACTTCGCGTAAAAGAGGAGACCATTTATTAACTTGAAGTCCTGGGACCAACTCTCGCATACCGTCGCATTAACAGAACCGTCATCAGGGTTTTCTAAGTATCGATAAATATGTCCTAATTCAGGATCTTCCCTCTGTTCCTTAATGAATTGTTCACGGGAATTTATTGCGAGGGCTCTAAGAGCTGCGCACGAAATTTGCGACCCCTCGACACTGTCTACTGGATTTCTTGATAAAAGATCTGCGACCACGTTTTGAACACCAGGTCTGTGTTCCCATTCTATGTTAAACTCTGACAATTTCAATGCCCATCGGATCATCCTACTTGATAAATTCTTACCATTGGTTAACTTCGTTAACGCTGCGTGATCTGTAATCACTTTCACAGGTAGGGGTCCAAAATAAGTTTTAAACTTATTTAGAGCCCAAATTACCGCCAAACATTCTCTTTCGGTAACCGTATAATTACGTTCTGCTTTATTAAGGGTTCGAGACGCGAAAGCAATAGGTTTTTGATTTTGCTGAAGCACAGCACCAATTCCGACCCCACTTGCATCAGTGAATAAATTGAACTGTTCAGAAAAATTTGGTAATTGCAAAATCGGTGCCTCCGTTAGTGTGCGTTTGATCTGATCAAAAGAATCCTGTGCTTCTCCCGACCAGTTAAACTTCGCCCCCTTTTTCTTTAATTGGTACAATAGTTCGCATATATCTGCGTATCGCGGAATAAATTTTTGGTACCAACCCGTCATCCCTAAAAATTTTGACACTTCTCTGTTATTTTTGGGAGGTTTCATTTCCGTAATTGCCCGAATTTTCTTATTGTCAGTTTCGATTCCTTCTTTACTAATAATCAGGCCTAAATATTTGAGTTTGTCACAAGCGAAGTGACATTTTTCTTTATTTAACGTTAGCCCTGCGTCTCGTAATAAGGTAAAAACCTGAGTTAAATGATCTAGATGGTCTTTAAACGATGGTGATGTAATAATAACATCATCCATATAAACCAACACGAAACGCCCAATAACAGGTTTGAGAATAATGTCGATGGCCCGTTGGAAATTAGGTGCCGCCCCAGAAAGACCAAAAGGCATGCGTAGGAATGCAAAAGTGCCATTGCGAGTGATAAACGCTGTTTTTTCTATGTCCTTTGGACTAATCGCCAACTGAAAATAGCCACTTCTGAGATCTAGAGTGGACATAACGTTGGTGTGAGGGATATTGGTGAGTAAGTCATCAATAACCGGTAATGGATATCGAGGATATTTGGTAATTCCATTTAGTTTCCGATAATCGATCGCGAAACGATACGCCTCGGGAGAATCTGGAGGAAGGTCATTGTTCTTTCGAGTTAATACGACTGGAGATGCATAGGGCGAATTAATAGGACAAATTGTACCATCCCGTAACATCTTATCTATGTGATAATCAATAATGCCTTGTTTGACCCGGTCGTACTTGTATGGTCTCGACACTACCGGTCCTTTATCTCCAGTATCTATCTCATGATATACAACATGCGTTAATCCCGGTTGATCGGAAAATAACCCTTTAAAATTATTAAATAAGGCTTTTAATTGCTTCTGTTGCTCGTCATCAAGTTTCGATTCTGTGAGATCAATATCAACGAGTTTCTCCTCTTTAGGCGTTTGTTTGATCAGATGATCGGGAATGATTAAGGATTTCTGATCAAAATCTAATGTTAATCGCGACGCCTTCATAAAATCAATCCCCAAAATGCACTGATACTGCATGTTATCAAGTATATGGAATTCCCAGGGTTTCTGAAATTCCCTGATTCTAATTTGTAATTCGACTCTACCCAAATGATTGCACGGGGCTCCTTGTGCTGTCACGACTCTGTCTTTCGTCTTTTGACGAGGTCGGTATGAAAAATAATTGCGGTATACCTCCTCCGAAATAAAAGATTTCTCTGCTCCCGTGTCCCATAGTGCTGTAATAAAGGTTTCATTTAATAGAATAGGGACATACGGTAATTCGACTGGGGTCATTCTTATAGATGATACTCTGATAGGCCGATGATCCCAAACTGGAGGATTTTCCGTACCCGCGATCGATTACCCCCATATTCACATCGATCGCTTAAAAGTTTAAATTTCTACTTCGTTCATTTTGACCTCGAAATGAACTATTTCTCGACCCACTTTGTCGACCGCCTTGACTGTGGAATGGTTGATCCGATTGTCCATCTTGGCGTCTACCCTCGAATCTGCGATTATTTGTGAAACCTTGGTTTTCGAACCGATTAAATTCCCTTTGTGGTCGGCTATTATTGGCGTATCTCTCATTATTTCTGTTTTCCCTCCAATTTTCCTGTCTATGCCGGGTATTAAAACGATTGTTTTCATGAGGGCCTGAACTTCTAAATCCCTCACTCGAACCTCTGATTTGTCTATGCATAAAACGTTCTTCGTATTTATCAACGATTTGTAGGAGATTGGCAGTATTTCGTGGATGTCTAACTTCGACATAATCCAAAATTTGAGGTTCTAATCGACTAACGACGTGATCTATTAATTTTTCCTCCGACATTTCTAGTTTAAGGACTTTATGAATTTTCAACAATTCATAAATAAAGTCCGAAGGCTGTTGATCTCGTCTTTGTGATGAGGAATAAAATCGTGTTTCTAGTTCTGACTTGTTTCGACCACGGGAAATTGTTCCGACAATGCCTGTTTTAAGTGCGCGTAGTCTGTTGTCTTATCTTCAATGACTCTATAACCTAGAACTTCGAACCAGTCGAGTGCCCGTCCTTTGAGATGACCTTTCAAGTAAGCACATGCCAGTTGTGCAGGTATCTCATAATACGCGAGATTATGATCAATATTCTCCAAAAAACATCTATGTTCTCAATCCCCGAAAAATATTGTTCCGGAATGATTCTAAAACTGGATCCGACTCTATTCTCGGGATTTATACGTTGGGCGCCATTGTAATGGTCCCTGGGGACCTCACTTTGAGAACTAGAATAATTATGAGACATAAATGAACTAGTAGCCATTTTTATAAATAACTTTCTTTATTTGGTTAATTTTCCCAAATAGAATCAAATAAACTTATTAACAGTAATTTTAATATTATGAGGTTTTAAAGGTAATATCCTTTAAATTAACTTATTTAATTAATGATCTAATTAATTAATTTATTAAATAATGATCACGCAGAAATTACCACGATAAGAGATCCCAGAGTTATATTTAATAATGTTCTTATTGAACATTTAACTTTAATCCGCCTCTTAAAACTTGAGTAAGACTTTAACTTCAAAATGATATTTACCACTAGGAATCTCAATTCTTCATGAGGTTAATTTATATTCAACAACAATATTTCAATTCAAAATCACTATAACTCTATGTTTCAATGTCTATCTCCTACTGCTCTAACTTTATTATTTCGTTTGACTTAAATACTGAATCTAATCTGCATAATAAGGAATCCTGTTCGCTTTTTTTGGAGTTGATTGGAAATAGGTAGGGAATTAAATTTCCCTAAAAAGGTCGGTTCAGAAGGTTAGTGATAAAGTTCCGTATAGATTCGTCACAAGCTTCACTCCAAATGCGGCAATTTTGTTTGTTAACGTAGCCTTTCAACCAGAAGTGCGCTTCATCGCTAAACAAAATTCGCTTAAAAAAAATCAACCATTATTTTGGAAATAAAATTGCACAATTTGAAATTGTTGTTCAGACGTGAGTCTATTCATGATGAATTGCCAAACCAAACTGAGAATAAATCACTTGACAGCTGTTAAATTGGTCGCCATCTTGGAAAGAAATGCCAACTTAAACGTCTATACCTGGAAAAAACACTCCGAATATATATATATATATATATATATATATATTCCAATTTAACAGCTGTCAAGTGATTTATTCTCAGTTTGGTTTGGCAATTCATCATGAATAGACTCACGTCTGAACAACAATTTCAAATTGTGCAATTTTATTTCCAAAATAATGGTCGATTTTTATAAGCGAATTTTGTTTAGCGATGATTATTAAAAACTATTAAATAATATATATATATATATATATATATTATTTAATAGTTTTTAATAATCATTTTAGTCTATTAATTTTAATTAAATATAATTAAATTATCGTATTCTCATCCAAACCAATCGTGTATATAAAGTTTCATTTCAACTGAATGCTTTAAATCGTGAGAAAAAAAACCTTTTCATGCTTTGACACAAAAATCGCTAAAATGGTCACTAAGTCGTTAAAAACGATGCAAATCTGGTTGTATTTGTAATTCTTTGAATAATTAATTTTAATTTATTAATTTTTATGAAATATATTTAAATTACTCTTTTGTCTTCGAAAGTAATCCTGTGTGTAAAATTTTAGCTCAATTGAGCGCTTTAAAATGTATTTTATTAACGATTGAAAATTCCACCAAGATAAATTAATAAATGCATACATATATTGAAAGTGTGAGCTAATATTAGGAATTGAAAAAATAACTATGTATTCCAGTTATTAAATAATGGATGGATAAGTTAAACTTGGATCTTAAATTAATATTAAAAATTAGATTTTAATCTTTTAAAAAAGCAGTATTTCTTAATTGCCTTTACATAAAGTTCCCATAACATGTTGATGTATTTTAAATATTATTTTGAGATATATTCTTCGAAGTATGTGTGTGTGTATGGAATGGGATTTCACGAAAACACTTTTTAGTTCTAGGAGTTCCACGAAAGCTCCTTTAAGTTCTTGGGATTCCTTGAGGGGAAAAGTTTTTGATCCACTGCGAAGATAGATAGATACACGAAGATAGATAGATGAATTAATAAGGTATAACATTTATAGTATTTGTTCCATAAATAATTTTCTTTTTCAGCTTTTGTGGAGAAGTTATAACTAAGTAATATTATAATATTTGCTATATAGATTATGCTTAAGGCGACAAATTACGTGTGCCGTGTGATATCTATATATACCAGTACTAGTGACTATGCGAAGACGATCGTTTTGGCGCGATCGTTAAATTATTCTCTTACGAAACAGAAGTTGCTCATATAAAATCTTCCGTCCCTTATTGGTGAACCTGCACGTACAAAAGAACCGCACCTTTCGCGCGCAGCATTCGGGGCGCCATATATCCAGCGACAAAAGCAACTAAGCTGTCAGACATGTGATGCAATTAAGCCTTTACAACCCAATGCCGTCTCACACAAATGATGCAAACTACACAAGCCATCACGCACGAATGACGCAACCCACATAGGGACGCAACTGCTCACAAGCTTGCCACGAATATGGTATCATTCGTTCGCCTATTCACCGAATCACTGGCTTGGAGGTAGTGTGGCGGTGTGATATCTATATAAACCAGTACTAGTCATCCCGCGAAGACGATCACTTTGGCGCTATCGCTAAAGTACTCGCTTACGGAACGGAATGTACTCAGATCGAATCTTCTTCCTTCATACCTATCGGAAAATTTAATTAATTCTAAATTATTCCGCATACACGTACTTTTATGTGACCGTGGTGCCTGGTAGTTATAATTATGAACTCGTGGCCAGAATACTGGGGTTTCGAATCCTGGTGCCACTAAAGACCTGCCATGTAGAGTGCAGCCGATGCACGTTAAATCTGTTGAGTGTCAGTGTCCTCCCGAAGGTGTTATGTGGTAGAAAGAAGAGGCTGGTGCCAGCTTCTATGTCCTTCTCGTCACTTGATCATGGTTCATCAGAATTACAAGATTTGTTGCCAAAAGCCCTCGCGTTGTCTTATTAAATGACGGAAATGTATTTTACTCAAGTATTTTTAATATAGGAACTACATGCTCATTAGTTCTCGCTAATATTACTGTTTAATAGCCTCAAACCGGAATTTTTATATCTTATTTTCCTCTGATATTTTTTTAATTTTAATTCCTTAACTGTGTATTAAAAGTTGTGTGATTTTCTTCCAAGTGACACCATTTTCCCTCATTAATATTATGATCAAACCGACTTTTCATTGCGTATGACATGACGGTTTATCATTTGATAAGACGATTTTTATATTTTTTGAAGGGGGAAAAAACCCCTGATAAAATCAAATTCTAATTATTCTTTTTAAATGAAGAAATATTGAGTATTCTTCAGTATTTCCTTTCTAGAAAAAGTAAATATAATACTAAATTTTTTAAAAAGATTTGCTTTAGTATTGGATTACTTTATATAAAAAATGGTTATTTATACGTTTGTTAAAGTGATTAAAAAATTGGGTTGAACAAATTTAAGATTATAACATACTTTTACCTCTTTTCTTTGATTGATTGATTGATTTAATATTAACGTCGCACTGTTCAGCTACACGAGGGCTTTTGGCGACGGACCACGTAATTTTGAACCATGGTCAACTGACGTGGACGACACCTGAGCTGGCCCCCCTCTCCTATCTACCACACCACACCAACGGGAGGACGTTTCAACTCTCGACAGATTTAACGTGCATTGATGCCCTACACGGCGGGTCTTTAGTGGTACTGAACTCGAACTCGTGACAAGGCAAGCCACGGTCCGATACCTATACCACTCGGCTACCGCGGCCACTACTTCTTTTTTTTATATATATATAAACAGTTTTCGTGATGCTGTTTTTTTCAATTTTGACGTAGTTAATACAAGGATATATTTTTAAAATAAATTTATTCTTGATTACGAGAATAGTTTATTCGTAACATGAATACATAATACATGTTAAATTCAGTTTTACAATTTGAGCAATATGTATGAAGCGTTACATAATTTTTACGATATGGGTTTGTCTGCCGTTAGGTAGACAGGGGGTATCCCCTTAGTTATATTAAATAACACGCACTAATTTATTTCATGCCTTACCATATCTGGATAAGAAAGTCGATCAATTCAACTCAAGCCATTGGTATTTACATTTCAAGAAATGTATATCTCTTAGAAAGAAGTTCAATTTGCGGGAAATCGGGGTTTTTTCATTCAAATTAACAAGTATAACTGTTTCAACGACAATCTTACGCAAACGAAACAAATATTGACAATTTTAAAAGATTTCAAAACCTTAAATTGTTACAGTAGTCTGATCAGAAATATTTACATTGTAGTCTCATGAGAGGGGATGAAAGGAAATATCTTTCTTTCATATCTTTTTTCATTAAATCAGAAAAACGAAAGAAATGGAATCTTAGTCCAATCTGCTGGAAATCAAAAGTAGAAAAGTTAGAAGAAACAAACAGACAAAATAAATAGGTTAAAGAAAGCTTGATGAAAAAATATTGAATCAAAACGGGGAGCCAATCGATTGATGTTTTTTCGGTATATTTTATTTTCAAGCCATGTTTACTCAGTTAAAGATATATATTTCATTTTATTTTGATCAAACCTTTTCAACTGTAACTTAATTTTCTCCATCTATATGAGAAAAACTATAAAATACTGCAAAGTCATCCATGATAAAGTAAATAAGTATAAACATTCTAGATCATACTTGGAAATACTGTTTTCACACAATCAAAGGCTTATTGCCTTGCAAATAAAATAAAGGTGAACATATTTTAAGCAACTGAATAATAAAAGAAATTTAACGCAGCATACAATTTCTGTTGTTACAGCCTTCGAACAAAAAAATTATGGTTAAAATATCCGACTACGTTCGGAACCATGATTTTGCAAAAGCATATAAATGGATAATATTTATGATATTTTGTGTCACTTAGAGAACAGAGCACTGGTATAAAATTTTTAAAAGAATAGTATTGCAATAAAAAAATTATTTAAATACAATATTTTGACAAAAAATGAACATAGAATGACCAATTTTCAAAATATTCTCCTTTTGAGAAAAATGCATCTATTATAATAATATTTTGCCTGTATATGGCTTATATCTCTCTACAGAGGCTCAACTAGCATCTTTGAAAAATATTACTTAGAAGTGTGTTTATCCATGTTTTACGACAACAGAGGGGAGAAATTTTAAGAAAAAAACGCCGATGATTATTTCAAAATATTATTATAATAGAATCAGGCAAAATATTATTATAATAGAAGCATTTTTCTTAAAAGGAGAACATTTTGACAAAAAGGTTATTCTAAGTTAATTTTTTGCCGAAATATTGTATTTAAAAAATTTTTTTTTGTCAAAATGTCCTTAAAACAATTTTATACATGTATTCTAATGTAAGTGACACTAAATATTATGAGAATTATTCATTTATGTGCTTTTTTAAAATCAAGGTTCCGAACGTAGTCGCATACCTTAAGGTTCCGATTGTTAATAAAATAAAGGTCGAGATGAAAAAAAATGCAATATGCTTTGAAATAATAAACTATTATTCTGTGCCATTAAAAATTTAATTTAAATAAAGAGATGCCTGTATACAGGTGGATTCGTCACCAGACCGACACACTTGCAGGGTGTACAAAGGGTGCAGAGGTGACTCTGAATCCTCCTGAAATGTAAGGTCGCAAATAACATATTTACGAGCTATATTGCAAAGCATCAGAGAAGAATCAGCAGAAGCAGTAGCACATTAATGGGGCAAAAAGCAATTTGTTCACAGATCGTACTACAACAGGTGTTTAAATTTACTACCAAAAGTCGCATGGAAAGTCTGACAGTGGCACTGCATGGAATTCCTTACATTCAAGAAGATTCCAAGCATGAAGCGTGTCCTCCTGGCATCTACATAAATTCTAGCAATAAGGATGTGATGTTCATCCCCTTGGAAGTACATCTCTCGAAGTATCAGCGTGAGCTAGAGGTGTAGGATCAGCGAAAGAACTAGGATCAAACATTATCTTAATATGACATTATTAAGATATTCAACTTAAACTTTTAACAAATATAATTATAATAATTAATATGAGAGAATCTACGATGACTCAATACGCAACACACAATATATATATATATATATATATATATATATATATATATATATATATATATATATATATATATATGTTCATAATAAAATCTAATCCGATTCAGACCAATATCAATAAGCGAACCGCCTAATCTTCGATTCTAATATTAAATAATCAAACCTACCTTATTACAACTTGTAGAAGTGGCCACTTTTGTCTTTATATGCGATGGGACGCAACTTTACTAATAACATGAATCCACGTCCCGCAGAACTCATTCAAACTTGAAGCACGAACTGTAGTAACTATCAACTGCCACAAATCACATCAATTGTCTAACATTCCTTTGCATTGCCATCCCGCTTACTCTAAGATCCGATATTTAATGTCCGTTTATTTGCATATCTTATTCATATCTCATTTCTTGGATTTGGTTTTAAAAGAGTTGCCATTAATTCTGGCCCAAAAAACACAAAGGACTTGTTAAAGAAAACACGCGCAAGACGTCACATGGCAGCGTATCTCAAACTGTAGGACGTGCCCCATTTGGGAGGCGTGATAGCTCTACGAGTATTGCGCGAGCATATTGAAAAGTCGAAAATAAAAGTTTATTTAAAAATTATTAACTAAAAGTAAACAAACAAAATACTTTTTTATACACTCATGTCCATAAATTAAGGATAATTCAGAATCACACAGAAATTGTACTCCAAAATAAAAATTTCACCTGTATAATTATCACACACATCTCGAAGAAGAATATGCAAATTACAGGAAACCACCAGATGGCGCGGATAGTACGCCACAATGACAAGAGTGTAAGAGAGGTGTATAAAAGGAATGGTGGCAAAGAAGTAAAATTGTTCACAAGCACTTTAAAAACTTTTCAGTGCAATATCTGCATAGGAATGGCGAAAAGGAAGCATTTGGATGATTTTTTACGTGGTAGAATTATAGGATGACTGGAATGTGTACGTACCCAGCTGCAAGTATCCGAGGAACTGGGAATCACCCAGAGTGTCATCTCCAGCCTTTGGCAACGATTCCACGATGATGGTAATGTGAGTAGATGTTACAGCACGGGATCGCTTCCGAGTTCTAACGCCGAACGAAGACCGGTATTTCGCAGTTACTGCCAAAAGAAATAGACGGAGCACAGCATCAGACCTGTCTCGTTAGCTTTCTTCAGCTACCGGTACAACAGTTTCAAGGCAGACCATGTACAGACGCTTAGGGCACATTGGTCTATATGCTCGTAGGTCTGTCAGATGTGTTCCACTTGCCGCAACTCACTGTCGCCTGCTATTAACCTGGAGTAGAGAGCATGCATTGTGGACACCACAACAGTGATATTGTGTAATATTTACACACCAACGATTCCAGGTCTAGTTTGCAGTTTTATTCTCGCCGGACTTTAAAATGGAGAGCGCTAGGTACCCGTTACCACCAAGAGAACACCATTGAACTTCACCATTACGTTGGTGCAGGATGGCTCGTTTGGGGAGGAGTTATTCTTGGTTCCAGAACTGACCAGCATGTTCAGAGTGTAACGATGACAGGCCACATCTATTGGGATGTCATTCTGAAACAACATATACGTTTGTTTCGGGGCGCCATGGGTGCTGAATTTCTGTTTATGGATGACAACGCCCGTCCTCACCATGCAAACATTGTAGACGAATGCCTTCAATCGGAAGATATCACCCGCATGGATTGGCCAGCATACTCAACGGACTTGAATCCAAAAGAGCATGCATGGGATATGCTTGTCCGACGAATTGCAGCCTGCAACCCCCTCTCACATGTCTACCGGAACTTCGGAGGGCATCGCCTGATGAGTGGTGTAATATTCCTCAAGATCAGATTGATAATTTGATACTCAACATGCCGAGGCGTTGTAAGGCCTGTATTGCTTCGTCCGGGAAATATACTCCGTATTAACCATCATACTAACCATGTTTTACTGTTTTTTGTAAATAGGTTCTATTTTGAAATTTGCTCCAGGGAGTAAAAATTGCAATTTTTATTAACTGTGTCAAACATATAGCACCTTTTTTGCTCTTTACTCTTTGTTTAATAAATAGACTTTACAAATAAGTCAAATTTGTTTTGCTTCTTTTTCTTTCTTTGCCTGAACTTCATTATCCTTAATTTATGGACATGAGTGTATAATAAAAGAATGAATACACATTTACACTAATATAATACACTTATAAATGTATCAGTACCGTACACACTGTACAGTTTATTATTAATTTAACAATACTAAGTTAAGAACAAGTTTAATAATTATCAGTGACCCCATGGGCTTGTATTAACACTTATCTTGTTAATTTATACGGTTTATAATTAACTCCTTAACTGCCAATTCAGAGTTACGCGATTCGCTCCAAAATGCCACCGTTTACCACGTAGGCGAGCGTATTTTGATATTTCTTGATGGGTAGGGGAGGAGAAAAAATAAATAAGCAAATCCTGTGAAATAAGTAAATCCTTCGCAAACACTGTCAAGGTCCTTTTATTGCTTTCCAAAGCCTTTGGAATAATTTTATGGATAGCACTGCACAGAAAAGATCGTACTTTGGACAGGAAATTAATTCTTTGGCTGAGCGAGATGTTTATATACGTTGGTGACAGATAAAAGGTTAAAGTTGTACTGTAGCTTTAGTGTCAAAGTTTAGTATTATTGAATTCAATACATTGTTATTGTATGGAGGGGGCGCGAAGAAAATGATGATTGAATAGTGGGTAACTTATATTTAAAGTTTGAGAAGCACTGCAATAAGATCTTCATCTGAAGAAAAAGGTGCCCCATATACCAAAATCTTCATGTGACCCTAGAAGTCCATACATGATTGATCAGCTGATCTGGCAGGCGAATGAACCTCTGTCGAAATTTTACGATGACGTTTTATTGATAAGCAAAAGTTTCTTAATAGGGAAGAATACCACCTGAAGTGGCACAATCACAGAGGAAATTGTGCTGCATCAAGAAGTTTCGGTTAGGGCTTGTTGCAAGGAAATCAGATATGTCCTACATTGAAGAAAACCGAAGGGGGGTCGAACAAGTAGTCTACTAGAATTCTCGTCCAACCATTGAGCGAGAAACACTGTTGAAATGCAAGTGTTTGCAGACGATGAGTGTTTTCCAAAGCCCATACTTGATCTTTATGATGATTAATGCTTTTTCTCTACTTCTTTGTCCTATAGCATGCAACCACGACATTTGTGACCCTGTCTTTGTGTTTTCGTGTCATCTATGTACACCATACACACCCTGCAAGTTTGCCCCACTTGTAGCGAATCCCCTTTTATATATGTTTGTGTGTACGCAAGCGCGTAAGGGTAATTCAATTAAAATTTGTCCACATTTCTACTTCAAGATAATCTTTTTTTTCTACCGTAACTATTAGGATACTAGTCGTTATTTTTGTCCCTATTAAATCGCATTGTACTGTAGCTACAATCGCATGCGTCTACTTTTCATTTGTGCAATCCTTATATATTGCAGCAGTTGGTGTTCCATCAGTATGATGCCACACTAAAAAGTAATGCCAGTTCCCGGAGAATGTACTAGGCCTGCAGTGGTAAATACAAATCTGTAGCCCCATTGGGAAAGAAAAAAAAGAAAAAAAATCTTACTATGAAATATCCATTACTGTATTTAATCAAGACAGATTTTAGTTGTTTCATAACAAATACATTAAACCAGTCTAATAACAAAGTAATATTTATATTTATCTATGGCATTAAGAAATAGGAAAAAAGAGGCAAAAGAAAGAAATTTAAGCATCATCACCGAACCAAAGCTTTACGCAATTATTATTCTCTCTTCGCCTTTTTCTTCTGTGGTTGTTATTATCACTGCTCAGAGACCATGAACCCAATTTATGTGTTGATGATATACGACCAGCGAACCTTATCTCATCCTTCAAAAAACATTGAGTAGATTTCCCCATTATAATGTATTGTTCCTCATAAGAAATGTAAAGAATCGGTATCATACCTTACAAGAAATTCCTGGAATCAGAGAAAGGAATTCTGACACTGATTTCCATGGCCATAAGACAAATGGAAAGATGGTTCTTAACAAATAGCGATCGATGGTGAAAAACCTTCGGCAATAGTCGGAGCGAGTTTTAATCTTAATATATGACCGTAAGATACTTTCTTATAGATGATGTGAGAAACAATCAGTGTGGGCAGCATTTGAGAGATCGCCCTGCATTCGTGAGAAGGAGTAATTTATGGTTCTTGGATATACCAAATGGAAATAAAAGTTTTTCTTTGTGAAGGTGAAGTTTCGTATTTTCGTAGAAAAATTGGAGCAAGATTTTACAGGTATTTTGCTTTCAAAAAGACAATATCGCAATAAATTTTGACTTTTTGTAGGTGATTGATTTGCAATATGGGATATACTTTTTTGGATGAATGAAAGGAATCCTCTCCATGTTTGATATAATGAAATAATTTCAAGAAAGGTCTATTGAGAGAAAGTTTTCAAATTACGAAAATAGATAGATATAGTGGGGAAAAGAAGCATTAGTACTCCTGTTTTATTATTAAAAATTCATCAGTAAGATTTAGATTTTAGAAATTTTCAAAAACCTTTTAGTAATGGGAGTTATTTTACCCCAGGTATCTTAAAATTTTATATTTTTAAAACGTAGATTACAGCGAGAGGGATAACTCAGTCTTTATATTTTTCGAACGATGGAAAATTACAATAAAATGTAAGTTACAAATTTTGGATAAAGTAAGAAAAGTGTACATTATGTAATATTATAAATGGTGCTTACATATTATGCCATCGAACAATTTCATCTAGTTAAATGATGTCACCAGATGCATTGACCTAGGCACGTTTAAACACTAATAATAACAATAGCATCATTTGGCGAAGTCTTTTTAAGGGGGTCCGGCAATTCCATAGGAACCCATGTTAAATTACGTAAGTTTAAGTACCTTTTTCTCAGAAACTCTTGCTACTAATATATGACATTTTCACAATGGGTTATATGTACTGTCAATAAGACTGTAATGGAGGATTTTGTCTTTTTGTGAAAAATTAAAATAATTATGATTTTTTTTTAAAAAATGTCAAAATATTTTCCTTAAAATTTAGTTTAAAAATAAATTATCTAAAACTGTTCGCTAGATATATATTATTCCCTCCATTAAAATATGTAAACATGTTGAAAGTAAGTTCACTGACGTTTTGAGGATTCTACATTAATTGGTTTTTGAGAAAAATATCCATAAAGAGAAAAATACTGCATTTTGAGAAAACAGGTTTTAAAGTAAAAATTTGTAATTTGTCAATGAGAGTGGCCTACTTTTAAAAAATAAATAAAAAACTTCTAATTATCGCATTTCTTTGTACCATATATCATTTTAAGCAGAAATGTTTTAACTTTTAAAAAATGTAAAAAAGTCAAAATCGATAATTTTTCAAAAATTCATGTGCTTGACCCCCTTAATCGGCGATGCCTTACCGTTTGGTGACATTGGTCGATGGTATGATACGTAAGTGCCATACATGCAGGGTCTTCCGGGACACAAGAACTCGAATCAAGAAATGCCGGTCACAAAAATGTGACTATAATCACTAGGCTTTCTTGGTCCCTTAACTGATATCAAAAGATAAATACAAGACAAAATATTATACTTAGTTTAATTTATCGCACATAATTTTGCAATACAATACATTTATGGCAGATTTACGCATGCTGAATAAAGCTTGTATTTTTAGATTCTGTAAGTGTAAGATCAATTTGATGTATTAATTCACCATAACTTTATATTGTGAATTACTCCCATCAGAAATATTATTTTTTGAAAATTAGCAAATAATTAGTTAGTATTATGTCTTATTTATAGGTTTAACAGTATAATGCAAATAAATATTTTAATGATTAATCAAAAGATATGATTTGCTCATCAGAACCTCTTAGTCAAATACAAGGTTAAATGTATAAACTGAAAATAATTACATTCTAAATGATACAATACAAACAAAATCAATGACATTGACGTAAAAACAAAGCCGAATCACGTATACATGAGGAAAGAAAAATCCTTACGATAACAGATCACCCCAAAAGTTAATGTTCCAAGAAAATTTAAAATCCATCCATGTCCCCCCCTTCCACGTTTTCTCAATGTCTTTAGATTGATTTTTTTTCGCATGGGATGACAGGCTACCCGAGACAGTTTTGAACTATGTCTCTTTTGAAATGAAGTGAAACGAGTGACTTTTTTCCCCATAAACTGTTTGCTGGATCAGTGACCGTTTAGGAAAATCTCTCTTTCATTTCTAACTCTTTTCCATTTCGACATCGATTTCTCTATGATGTATTTTTTTCTACATTCGATGTAGATCAGAATGATGGAAACATTAAAAAAAAACTGCAAACAATGTGTTTTGTGAAGAATAACAATGGTTATAATATTAGAAAAAAACAATTAAATTTTCTGTATGGAATAAGTGATAAATGTAATTTGTGTATATGGTCACACACACACAAAGTGTTTTATCTTTTGAACAATTTTCATCAGTTTGATCAAAGTTACATTTTATATATGACTCATTAATGCCTTTGTGAATGTTATATAAGCAATATTTTCACTTCAGTTAAAAAATACATTTTTTGGAATTAAATCCTATTTTTGACTCTGGACATATTTGGAGCCCTAACTTTGCAAATGGCGACAAAAGAAAAAGTGCCTTTTGGTAACGGCTTCTAATCAAACATGAGTAAAATTCCTATTTTAGACTTTAGTGCTTATATATTATCGCAACCATTTTTGTGGTAATATATGAAACGAAGCACATGGCTGGCAATTCAGAGCGTATAACAAATGTGAAATCAGATTTGCAAACTTGGCGAGTTATCTTAAACGTAAGTACTTAGTCCTTATCTGTGACAAAGAAGAAATAGAAATTTTGCTATATTACGACGACACATAGTTTGAATGTATTGGATTACTATCCAAAAGGAGGTTAATAATTCACCAAATAGGCGATAAATAATGGTGTGGCCTAAAACAGTAATGAAACGAAGAGCGATGTTTTCAAAAAGGTCTCAAGAATGAAAAAGTAGAAAAACACGTATTTCCTATAATGCAACAGTTGGAAAAACATAGGAAATACATGCTTCAGTTTAGTTTAAGTTATACGTCTCCCTTTCACACACAAAAAAACTCAAACTATTTCCACATTTTGGGCATTCAACCAGCGATGTTCTCAACCTTCATTTATACACGAACCAATCATTTCTTTCTTGCATATTTCATTCAAAATCAAAAAGGAATAAAAAATCACTTATTGCTTCCTTTTCAGCCATTTTTTTCATAGCCATTCTAGAAAGGCCAGTATCTCTAAAAAATAAAAGAAAAAAAATCTTTACGAGTCGACCCCTCAGCTAAAAATGACAATCAAAAGCGATGAAAATGTTTGTCTCGATATAATTGTTAACTCAGCCCACAAAAATCGAACAACAACTCAGTGCGAAATTTTTTTGCAAGAATCGAGATTAAAATAACGACCAAACTTTTCACCAAAAAATACAGTTTTAACATAAAGGGTGTTTGGGCTAAAAGAATCCAAATGTTATTGCTTATTACCGCACTACCTTTTAGAATTTTTTAAAAAAATAAACAGAAAATTCAAACCACACCAAATTTTCTTCAAGATCAATAGATTTTGATGTGAGCACTCTTAGAAACAATTGTCTAAAGGGTAATCTTCTCTCCAAGTATTTCGTAGCATATAAGGAGTTATTGGCTAATTCCTAGAACGATACACTCCTTCAACTGTTCCACAGTTGTAAATTCTATTTATACACAACTAACTTAATGAATCCCCAAGCAAAAAAGCATTTAAGGTATCCGACTACATTCGAACCGTGAATTTGTAAAAGCGCATAAATAGATAATTTTCCTGATATTTAGTGTCACTCAGATTAGAATACATGCATAAAATGTTTTGAATGACATTTTGACAAAAAAAAATTATTTAAGTACAATATTTTGGCAAAACATTAACTTAGAATAGTCTTTTTTCCAAATGTTCTCATTTTGTGAAAAATACATCTATCATAATAATATTTTGCCTGTATATAGCTCAGACCTCTCTACAGAGGTTCAACTAGAATTTTTGAAATATAAAACTTAGAAGAGGGTTTGATCATATTTTACGACAACAGAGGGGAGCAATTTTGAGAAAAAAAAGCAAATAATTATTTCAATTGGTGGTAACTCTGAAAGTAATGTGAATTTTTCAAAAATTCTAGTTTTAGCCTCTGTAGAGAGGTCTGAGCTATATACAGGTAAAATATTATTATAATAGAAGCATTTTTCACAAAAGCAGAACATTTGGAAAAAAGATTATTCCGAGTTAATTTTTTGCCAAAATATTATATTTATTTAAATTTTTTTCTCAAAATCTCCTTAAATCAATTTTATGCTTGTATTCTAATCTGAGTGACACTAAATATCATGAAAAGTATCCATTTATGCGCTTTTTTAAAATCACGGTTCCGAACGTAGTCGGATACCTTAATGTAGTCAAACCCGTAGACTTTGGCGGCCAGGCAATTCGGCCCATCTTCCAATGTCCTATTCAAAAGTGTTCAACATTACGTGATAGTGTGGTTTTGCGCCATAACATTGGAACAGAAAACTTGGTGGAATTTGTGGAACAGCAAAGTTTTCCAGCATATCAAGAAAAACTTTCAAGAGATAAACGCCATTTGTGTGCATTCCTAACCACACATTGACTTTAGGTATCCCATTCGTATTCACGCAGTGTGTGAGGATTTTCCTTTTCCCAAATACGTAAATTATGCTTATTAAATTTCCACACGTGTGAAAGGAAATTTCATCATAAAATCTCCCAAGTTCTAGAAAATTCGAATGTACTCCAAAAAATGCATTTTTTGCTGTGGGGCCCATATTTTTACTAATGAAATCAGTGTAACAAGTTTATCGTCTATGATCGCCTAATATTGCGCTCTGGTGTGACCGATTGGAATAGACCAGTGCTTTTCAAACTTTCAATATTTGCGACCCAATATTCAATCATATTTTCATCGCGCTCCCTAGGGCTGCGGTGGCCCAGTGATTAGGATATCGGACCATGACAGATATGTCATGAGTTCGAGCCCAGTACCACTAAAGACCCGCCGTGTACGGCAGCGATGCACGTTAAATCTGTCGAGAGCTGAAACGTCCTCCTGTTGGTGTGGTGTGGTAGTTAGGAGAGGGGGGTGCTAGCTCAGGTGTCGTCCACGTCACTTGACCATGGTTCAAAATTACGTGGTCCGTCGCCAAAAGCCCTCGTGTAGCTGAACAGTGCGACGTTAATATTTAATCAATCAATCGCGCTCTCTACATACAATAACAATGAATTGAATTCAATAATACTATACTTTGACACTAAAGATACAATGCGTATTTAATCTCTTACGTGCCACCGACGTATATAAACGTCTCGCTCAACCAAAGCATTAATTTTCTGGACGTATATATACGTCTTTCCGAAGTACTATCTTTTCTGTATACTGTTATTTATAAAATTATTTCGAAGCCTTTGGAATACTATAAAAGGGCCTTGACAGTGTTTGAAAAGGATTTACTGATTTCAGAGGATTTGCTTATTTATTCCTTCCCCTCCCCCCCCAAAAACATCAAAATACACGCACCTACGAGGAAAAGGGTAGCATTGTGGAGCGAATCACGTAGCTTTAAATCGGCAGTTAAAGAATTAATTATAAACCATACACATTATCAAGATAAGTGTTAATGCAAGCGCATGGGATCACTGATAATTATCAAACTTGTTCGTAACTTAATATTGTTAAAATAATAATGAAATACATTGCAAAGAACTGATACATTTATAAGTGTATTATATCAGTGTAAATGTGACTTTTATATTTTATTATATCAAAAAGTATTTTATTTGTTTAATCTCAGTTGTGACGTCTTACGCGTCTTTTCTTTAACAAGTCCTTTGGGTTCTTTGGGCCAGAATTAATGGCAACTCTTTTCCAACCAAATCCAATAAACAAGATGTGAAGAAGAGATGCAAATAAACGGACATTAAATATAGGATCTTAGAGTAAGCGGGATGGCACTGGCAATGTAAAGGAATGTTAGACAATTGATGTGCGTTGTAGCAGTTGATGATTATTGCAGTTCGTGGTTCAAGATTGAATAAATTGTGCGTGACGTAAATACATATATTGGCACTAGAAAAGAAGGAAGCCGTACTGCGAACAAGCTGCATCCTATTGCAGATAAAGACAATTAACATTACGGAATAATATAAGGTAGGATTGATTACACTTTATTAGAATAGAAGATTAGGCGGTTCGCTTATTGAGATTGGTCCGAATTACACTGCTCAAAACAATTTGCAAAAAGTGAAGAAAACAAGTCAGCCACGTATTGACATAAATATATATATCAATGCGCAATACAGAAAAAAAAGGCGTAAAAAAATTTGGAATTAAGCTTTAATTCTTTGAAAATATGGAAAAGAACATGAAAAGATGATTTAGGGCAACAATTTGGTTACATGTAAACGATAAAAAAGGTACTGTTTAGACATGATGCATGAGTTTTAATAGGGCGTGTGGTCTCCTCGAACAGCTAAGACTGCTGCACACCTGTTTGCCATGGATGCGATGAATCGATCAGACTTTGGGGAATAAAGAAGTGCAATCTAAGTCTCGGACATTAGTTTGGTCGCGCAGTTCGTCCGAACATGTCCCAAACATGCTCGATTGGGTTCAGGTCAGGGAGAGCACACTGGACATTCCATACGCTGTATTGTTTCAGCTTCAAGCATGTTCTCCACCAGACGAGCTCTATGCGGTCGGGCATTAGCATCCTGGAAAACAAAGGAATCTCCAATGGCTCCAGCGTAAGGGATGACATGAGGTCATATTGTCTGCATACCTTCGGCCCGTCAAAGTGCCATTCAATGATATGCAGGTTCGTACGTCCGCCTATGCTGATTCCACCCCACCCCATACCATCCAACCAGCTCTTCTGTATTGTGACCTTTCATGAACGAATGCGGGGTTATTTCGAGTGCCCCTGTCCCTCCATACAAGAACATGTCGGGTGTCACACTCTAGACTGAATCGGGACTCGTCTGTAAACAGCACTTGGCTCCAATCATGTTGCTCCCAATCTCGATGTTCAGCAGCCCATCTTCTTCGGGCCGCATGGTGGCGTGGGGTCAACGGAATGCAGACCATCGGCCTACGTGCATAGAGCCCTCCCTCATGAAGCCGATTACGTACTGTTTGGCTGAACACCCTTCGTCCTGTTGCCAAGAGCAACTGTCTGCAGCTGCGTAGCATTCTCTGTTCTGTTTCGACGGGCTGTTAACTGTATATACCGACCTGCCCCTGGTCGACGTTTAGCATTTCCTGTTTCTTAGAAACGATTCCACAGCCTTGCAACAACACTTCTGGCGACTCCAACAGCGTCCGCGACACTACGTTGTGTTTGCCCGGATTCCAGTCTGCCTTTAACACGCCATGCCATGGATTCCGGTAAATCACGTTGCTGAGACATTCTCAAGTAACCTTGTCTCAAAAAAAAAATACTGCGCAATCGAATTTCACAGTTACGGCAATAAAACAGACGTTTCTGCAACATCACGATTTCTGCCCTTATCTCTTTTTTCTGGTTTTTGACGTCATGAACTTTGATTTGCGTATAAAGTTTTCTTCTTCCGTTTCCTGGTAGGCTTTACATTATGGATGATTCATTTTATGTTACTTATTGGTATACATCTTTGCTTACTTTTGTTAAAATCATGTGCTCCCCTAATTGTTTTGAGCAGTGTAGATTTGATCATATTATAAATATATATACCGTGTGTTGCGTATTAAAACATCGTAGATTCTGTCATATTACTTATTATAATTATATTTGTTAAAGGTTTAAGTTGAATATCATAATAAAATCATATTAAGATAATGTTTGATCCGAGTTCTTTCGCTAACCCTACACCTCTAGCTCACGCTCATACTTCGAAGGATGTACTTCCAAGGGGAGGTACATCACACACAGTAAATTTATAATTTTTTAAGCAATCTTTTGTTTTCTACTTTTCAAAATGCTCGCGTCCCCCTCATAGAGTTATTATACCCCAAGGGGGACGCGCCCTACAGTTTGAGAAACGCTGTGCGAGACTCAAAAATCTAGCAGGCGTTTCCAGTCCACGGATGAGCTCCTATTTACTCTCTCATGGGCGGATTTGTGTAATAATAATCCTTGACTTTTAGATACTTTAAGCCTGCATTCCCCGTATTATTCATGTCAATGTACATTTCGGCCACAAATAATTTTCTCGAAATCTGCTCTTTTTGTGTCTATGAGAATACGTTTATCTTTTCTAATTTTTACTTACTTAAAACGTTAATTATTTCAGCTGTTCTTTCGCACAAAAAATGCTGGATATTTAAATGGTTTGATTTATAATATCCGGAAAATTCCTCGGGGGATAATAGACCGTTTCTCAATTCTTATTGTTCTATAAAATATATAAAATCTGTTCTTCTTTGAACGTTCTAAAATTACATTGGGAATTTTTTGTCAATGTTCAAGACAAATCTTTGGAATTTGAACAATCCCGTGTGTATACTTTAGAAACAAAATAATTGAACCAATCAGAATTTGTCAATCGTGAAATAAATAAACTTTCTTCCAATTGTATTTAAGAAATTTATTTCTTTGCTTCAAAAAAAAATCAAGAATATAGTTTCTATTGACTTTAATCTATCTAGAAAATAAACTGACATTTTCCTTAACATTATTTTCCCATAGTATTTTAAAAAGTTCTCTTAAAACTTTCTAAAACCAAAATGTCTTTTTTATATTTTTAGTTTTTTTTTATCTGTCTGGCCAGATTTTCTCTGACATGTTCTTGGTTTCTCTTTTGCGTTCTTTTAATTTTTCACATCTCGTCTTCCTTGGTGACAGCTTCACAAGCATTGAAGAGGTTTTGAGAAATTTTTATTGAGCTATAGGTTTTTTTTTAATTATGATTTCTTGACTATTCTGGGTACCTACCATTATACTTTGAACTCTAAGTTTTTACTTAGATCATGAAATTCGCCGTAAAATGTTATAATAACATATTCTAACATGTATTATTTAGGACATATTTTTTAAATTATTGTAACGTTGGTAGCAAGCAATAGATTAAGCGCTTATTCGTCCCTTGCTTTCAAAATTTAATTTTTTATCACAATATCTCAATAAAATAATTGTTTTGTTAAGAAAAGTAGGAAACCTCTATACCGACAATGTGAACCTGGCTGTTTACGATGTACCTTTTCTCAAAATCTCTTATACGTACATGTTTGAAATTTTTCATACAACTAAAGTGTATATTTCTCATTATACTGAATTGAGCATTTTAGATAATTTTGATTTTTTTAATAATTTATAAAGTACACTCATGTCCATAAATAAAGGATAATTCAGAATCACACAGAAATTGAACTCTAAAATAAAAATTTCACCTGTAGAATTATCACACACATCCTGAAGAAGAATATGCAAATTAGAGGAAACCACCAGATGGCGTGAATAGTACGTCACAATGACAAGAGTGTAAGAGAGGTGTATATAAGGAATGGTGGCAAAGAAGTAAAATTGTTCATAAGCACTTTAAAAGCCTTTCAGTGCTATAACTGCATAGTTATGGCACAAAGGGAGCATTTGGATCATTTTTTATGTGGTAGAATTATTGGATGTCTGGAATGTAGACGTACCCAGCTGGATGTATCCGAGGCACTTGGAATCGCCCAGAGTGTCATCTCCAGGATTTGGCAATGATTCCAAGATGATGGTAATGTGAGTAGATGCTACAGCACAGGTCACCCTCGAGTTACAACGCCAAATGAGAGCCGGTATTTAGCAGTTACTGCCAAAAGATACAGACAGAACACAGCATCAGACCTGTCTCGTCAGCTCTCTTCAGCTACCGGTACGACAGCTTCAAGGCAGACCGTGTACAGACGCTTAGGGCACATTGGTCTATATGCTCGTAGGCCTGTCAGATGTGTTCAACTTACCGCAACTCACTGTCCCCTGCTATTAACCTGGAGTAGAGAGCATGCATTGTGGACACCACAACAGTGATATTGTGTAATATTTACCAACGATTCCAGGTTTAGTTTGCAGTTTTATTCTCGCCGGACTTTAAAATGGAGAGCGCTAGGTACCCGTTACCACCAAGAGAACACCATTGAGAGAACTTCACCGTTACGTTGGTGCAGGATGGCTCGTTTGGGGAGGAGTTATTCTTGGTTCCAGAACTGACCTGCATATTCAGAGTGTAACGATGGCAGGCCATATCTATCGGGATGTCATTCTGGAACAACATGTACGTTTGTTTCGTGGCGGTATGGGTGCTGAATTTCTGTTAATGGATGACAACGCCCGTCCTCAGTGTGCAAACATTGTAGACGAATGCCTTCAATCGGAGGATATCACCTGTATGGATTAGCCAGCGTACTCACCGGACTTGTATCCAGTAGAGCATGTGTGGGATATGTTTGGCAGACGAATTGCAGCCCGTCAACCCCTCCCACCTTCTTACCGGAGCTTCGTAGGGCATTGCTTGATGAGTGGTGTAATATTCCCTAAGATCAGATTAATAATTAGATACTCAGCATGCCTAGGCGTTGTAAGGCCTGTATTGATCGTCTGGGAGACATACTCCGTATTAACCATCATACTAACCATGTTATACTGTTTTTTGTAAATAAGTTCTTTTTTGTAATTTGCTCCAGGGAGTAAAACTCGCAATTTTTATTAATTATGTCAAGCATATAGCCTCTTTTTTGCTCTTTACCTTTTGTTTAATAAATAGACTTTACAAATAAGTCAAATTTGTTTTGCCTCTATCTCTTTCTTTGCCTGGACTTCATTAGCCTTAATTTATGGACATGAGTGTATTTTATAAATTAATTTGAAATTATGAAATAATAAGATTTGGCATGGAAATGCGTGTTCGGCAGGTATTTATACAAATAAATTAGAAAGGCATTGTGATTGAGCATTGTGTGAGGCCACCAGAGTGCGTTGAACGGTTCTCTTCATGGAAATTTTTACCAGTAAGCAGAACTTGTTTGCGTGTTTTCAATCTGCTGTACAGGATCGCTTTTTAACCAGAGATGCCGTTACGTAGTCATCGGAGACAATATGAGCGGCTAAAAGAACTCGAGAATGGGAGTATCATGGAGATACTGTAAGCCAGGTGTAAATTTCAGTGAATAGCTGGTCATCTAGGCTGTTATGTTTTTACTGTGAGGTGGTGTTGGGACAATTGTAAGAGAGATATCTGTCACACGGGGACCAGACTTATGACTTCCCCGACAGACCAATGGCAGAGAAGACCATCCCATCATACGGCATGCATGCATAGCACCAACTGTCTTATTGCCATCACGGACAGCATCTTTACTTTGGAACTTTTTGTCAGTCATTACTATTACAATGCACCTAGCTGAAGAACGGTTGCCATCGCAGCGTCCTTTACGTATATAGCATAGCCACCCACTAACCATAGCCTTTATTTAGAGTGATGTCACTTTCAAAGAAATTGGAAATCATCTGAATGGAATGAGGTATTCGTTTGAATGTCTCATTGTAAAAGTCTCAAGCCTATTTTCTCTGTACAGCGGCATACATATTCAGCAAGTTGCGTGATGGTATGAGGTGCATTCTCATATGACTCGCATTTACTTGTTATACATGGCACCATGAAATCTCTGACCTTCATGACCTTTCATGACCTTCTCCAACCACATGTGTTTCCACTAATGGTAGGAATCACATGATTCCTTTTCAGCAGAGAAATGCTAGCTCATACACAGCAAAAGTTTGAAAGGACTGAATTCAATACATTTTACCCTTCTCAGGTCGGCTTGACCTTAAGAATTGTCACCTATGGAGCATATCTGGAATCCTTTTGGATTGGAAGTAGGATCATAAGGACTTTGGTTGAATTAGAGGCGTGTTTAAAGCAAGATGGGAACGAAATACTGCAGAACATCATACTGCTCTTGTATGCTTAAATGACCAATCGTATCACATCACACATTTATGCTAGAGGCGGACAAAGAAGGTAGTAAAACGTCCATTCATTTCTAATTTATTCAACAATAAATGAGCATTTCGCTCTAAAATTGTAACTATTTACTAACGTCAACGTCGTACTTACGTATTTAAAATTTTGTTTATTCCGACAATTATTTCTTAGGGCACAAATTTTTAAAGCTCTCAGTGTATGTATTAAAAATTTAAATTAAATTTCATATTAGACAATACAGCGATTTTAAATATATTTTCATTCATAAAATTATCCACCATATTATTATTTAAAAATTATATTAATCAATCACAAAGTTAATTATAATTTAAGGTATCCGACTACGTTCGGAACCGTGATTTTGTAAAAGCATATAAATAGATAATATTTATGATATTTAGTGTCATTAATATTAGGAAATGTATATAAAATTGTTTTGAGAATAGTATTAAAATAAAAAATTATTTAAGTACAATATTTTCACAAAAAATTACCATAGAATGACCAATTTTCAAAATATTCTCCTTTTGTGAAAAATGATTCTATTATAATAATATTTTGCCTGTATATAGCTCAGACCTCTGTACAGAGGCACAACTAGAACTTTTGAAATATATAACTTAGTAGTGTGTTTACCCATGTTTTACGACACCAGAGGGGAGAAATTTTAAGAAAAAAACGCTGATAATTACTTCAATGGGTTGTAACTCTGAAAATAATGTGAATTTTTCAAAAATCATAGTTGAGCCTCTGTACAGAGGTCTGAGCTAGATGCAAGCAAAATATTATTATAATAGAATCATTTTTCACAAAAGGAGATCATTTTGAAAAAAGATTATTCTAAGTTAATTTTTTGGAAAATATTATATTTAAATAAATTATTTTTGTCAAAATGTCCTTAAAACAATTTTATGCTTGTATTCTAATCTGAGTGGCACTAAATATTATGAAAATTACTTATTTATGTGTTTTTTTATAATCACGGTTCCGAATGTAGTCGAATACCTTAAATGCGTCTGTGAGAAAATTATAATTTCTATGACTAAAATAACAGGCTGTCTTTTGTTTCGATACTTTATGTAAAATAATAGCCACAATTTTTATACATGTTAATGCCTTTGTTCCTTTGGGGCCCAAGGTTTTTTTTTTATTCTTTTGAAATATTATTCAGATAAGAATTAATTTTATTTTATTTTCCGTAGTAAAAAAAAATTGTATATCTTTTTAGTTTTTCACGTTTCGTGACCTCTTTTGCACATTTACAAATTAATTTCAAACTAATGACACCCATAAAAAAATAATTTTTAAACGTGAATTTTTTTCCAAACTTCACACTTTGTGTGACATAAATTTTTGATACCTTATATTTTACGAGCGGAAGGGAATGTTGAGTCAAATTTTATTTATTCAATAAAATATTTTTATAGGTTATATTTTAAGAAATGATAGTTTAATGTGCTAGTTCCAACATTGAAATGTTTCCCGTTGTAAACAATTTGAATTATTAGTAAAATTAATTCTTTAAATTAGCTTTAATGAATTTATTTTTATTAAAAATATTGACATTTTCATATTTTCTTTTAAAGCACTCTCGTGTATAGAAAACTTCAGCTCAATTAAGTGTTTTAAAAAGATAATTTCTTTTTAAAGTTTTTACCTAAAATGCCAAAATGCGGTCGCAAATTGAACAAATTTGGTCGCCAAAATGATGCTAATGTGGCTGATCCTGCAATTGTATAAATAATTAGTTTTAAACAATTTGTATTAGTTATAAATAAATTATCGTGTCGTCATTCAAAACAATCGTGAAAAGAATTTTTCAGTACTTTTGTATAATCGCAACAATTACCCACTGTATTAAAAACTCATCAAGTTGGCAACCCAGATTCCGTGTGTATCGTACGCGCTGAATCGGCATCTTTGTGCATCGTTTCATATAATGTCACATATTGATTGTGATAATACCTAAGTATCAAAAATTCAGCTCAATTGTAGGCTATAAAATGTGAGGGATACGTTTTCTTAACGTTTTGACACAGACATGGTTACAATATGAGCAGAAGAAAAAAACTCATTAAAAATATTAAAATACAAAAAGCAAAATAAACTTGTAGTTCTGTACTTAAAAGCAATAAAATGTATTCAAAAATTTCAGTTTTTGTCGTTCTAAAATATTTTTTTTAGTGAGATAAAAACAGGATGAAGGAGAAACTTTACACTCGTTTATTTTATTGATGTTATACAGATAAAATAGCAATAATTCACTGTCTTTTCCGAATAAACACAGGAAAACTAAATTAAGACTGAAAACATTCGAAGGAAAATAAAATGAGTTGTTTATCTAACTCTCTGAGATCAGAGCTTGGAGATAAAGATATTGGAAAAAAATATACTATTGCATTGCATTCCAGTTCATTTTTAACTTTTTTATTAAACTTTCTTCTTTTCTTCACTGATTTTTTTTTAGATTTTGATATAAAATAGATTGAACTTGGATGTCTTTTTTGTGTCTTTTATTCAATGGAAAAAATAAGTAAAAAGAAATACGATTAATATTTTTTTGTCCCTTGAAAGGTTGGTAAATACAAGCCACGTAAATATTGTTACGAATTTTGGGTAATTAATGCTAAATTTATCTTAAAATAATGTAAGTAATTTTTATCTGAGGTTTAATAAGTTAATATTACTTTTTTGTTGCATTTATATATTATGATAAAAACTGCTACATTCTCAAGCAATAACATCCCTCACATTATAATAGCGTTTCAATGTGAACTTGGCGAAGTATTGACGGTACAACTAGATTGGCATCATTTTTGGCTATCAAACTTAGTGACATGCGACCATTCAGGCATCTCTAACATACTGCTTCTTTATTTTTAGAGTTAATAGTTGTCTGAGTGCAGTAGAGAGGTACGAAACCATTCTGGGACGGGTTCGAATTTTGCTGCTGTGTTTTGTATTTTTTAAATTTTTTTTTCGACAGTAAATTTTATCGCTCTTAAGAAACTGTTTTGTTCTTTGGGACCTATAGCATAAAGTTCATGAATTTCGATATCCGCACCAAAAGTATTAAGGATTTGATTACTTGCGACAATTTTTTTTTAAAAATGGAAATACTGCGATTTTTTAGTTTTATTTAGTAGATTCTAAGAAAAAAAGGATGAAGTTAGGAAGAAAAAAAATTAATACTCCTAAAATGGATAAAAATTGACAAAAATTACATAAACGGGGCCCGTTCTGTCCAAATAGTAACTGAGCAAATTCTCAATTTTTCAATTTCAATGTATTACTTTTCTATTCCTGTTTGAAATGATTTTCAGGTTAAAAGATATTTTAATTTTTACAAAATCTTGAGCACTTTATCTTAGTTATTATATGAAATTTTAAAAAAAAAACAGTGATTATATTCACTTAAAAATTTGTAAATGTTGTAATAAAATAGTGATTGATAAATCTGAAAATTAAATCATTTCTACTGTTATACAGAACATACACACAGCATTTTAGAAAATTATTTCAAAAACTTTTTGAGCAATCGCTTTTCCCGTTTGAACTTTTCGAAAAAGACGTATTTCGAGTGAAACGCATTTTAAAGTTTAACAACTTATGTAAAGTTATGGCATCTGCTTTTATTAAAGCACTTGTAGTTTTTGTTCTAGTGAACGGAAAAAAAAAAAAAAAAAACTTGTTATTTTTATACAGCTAATAAAATGGCCTATAATACAAAATCATGAAAGAAAAATTGTCAATCTTTTTAAAAAAAATCATGATTTTTTTTTTGGTATTCGGATAACTTAAATCGTTTTGCAAATTGTGATCAAAATTTTAAGTTGAATATAACTTGTACAATTATATGAATCCAATATTTATCAAATAATTCCACATCCCCTATTTATGGATACACGGTGTTAAACAACGCTTTAAGGCATATGAAGTAAGGTACCCAAAAAGGAATCTTAGAAAGCTGTAATAGGTAGTTGTAATCTGGGTACGTTGCCAATTTCATTAAATCGGAAGATGTCGCCAAATAGTAGACCATTTCCAAGCATGCTGAAACACAATAATAGTTACAACATCTGTGGTAGGGATGGCGATTCTTTCCGAAAGAGATCGATTTTTAAATCGATTCGAATCGTAACCTGATGAATCGATTCACAAAAAAAATTGAGGTCTAATCTAAAATATCGATTTATAAAAAATTGATTTTTATTTCAAGTCTGCATTTATAATGTAAATATAAATCCATTTTATGAAAAACAAGAAAAATACCATAATAAATGATCTCTTATTAGTAAAATCAGGAATTTTTTTAGTTCAGGGAATTCGATAGTTACAATTATTTTATTACCATGTCAAAGTATTGGGTATAAAAGAAGATATTTATTTTTTTCTAAATGTATTTGTTGTATATACATTTAAAAGTTTAGAAAATAGATACTATAGCATATAGTTCCCAATGCTTAACATCTAAGCTTTTTAAAAACAACAGTCTGTGAAGTCTACTGGGATCCAAGTGGTTCCACTCATCTCTTGCGATGTTGTCGGCAATTGAAAAAAGGCACTCACAAGAAACAGATACACTTGAGCCCTCGATACTCATATACATCAAGACTATTGAGTGAACGTGATGATAAATAGAGTTTTTTGTTCTTGCCCCCCAGTAAAGTATAGGATCATACTTCAGATGCACAACTGCCTGCGATAAATAGTATTTAAAGATGGTACATTCAACAAATTGTATATAATTGTATGGTTTTTACCAAAACAGAAAAAAATTGAATGTCGATTTTCTAGGATGAAATATCGAATCAGTGCTACATATCGGTTTAAAAATCGATTAATCGATCTCAGATCACCATCCCTAATCTGTGGAAGTCTCTTGACATGGAGAAATGGGTCGATGGTATAACATGCAAGTACCATGATCTGCATTTATAATGATGTTGATCAACTCATATTTCATTGAACGTGAATATTTTTTCCTTCAGAAGTAAGTTTTATGTAAAATATTAATCAATAAGGTGTTAAATCAATTCAGGATTTCGTGAGAGGTGTTGTTCGAATCAGCATTCATTTCTGTAGTCATTGATTGTCCTCTGCAAGGTTTATTTGTAATCTCTCTACAGAGTTATTTAAATTTGTTGATAAGATCATTAATCAGTCATTGGTACAAAAGACACCAATTGAGGTATACTTGGAACATACTTGGTATATTAGCTTGCTCAAGAAATGATCAGGAAACACAAATAATCAGATAAAATGTTAATTATATTTTTAAATAACAAGTTTTTAAAACACTGAAGAAAAATGTTGATGTGCAAAGGTAGTTTATCTCAGTATTCTGTGCTGATAACATAGAAAAGATTAATATTTGCGGTTGCTCCATATAGCAAGAAATTGATTAAGAAGAGCATGCTTTGACAATGATATTTAACATAGTTTCAGTTCGTGAAAATATTTAAACTTGACAAAAAATAATTAGGAAAACTAACCGAATTCCGTTTCATTCCATTTTAAATTCTTATTGATAACTTAATTATATATATATGTGAAGCTTTCATTTTTTTTGACTTAGAATTCAGATTTTATTTTATCTCATGAACCACCTTTTTTCAGTTTGAACTTTTCAAAATGCGACAAACCCCAAAATTGTGGGAGCCATTTCATTAGTAGCACCATCTAGTGGTTGCTCAGAATACCAAATTTTAAATTTGCACTTATTTAATTTAAGAGATGATAAGTATTGCCATTATTTAATTTTGCTGACAGCTCCAGAGTCAAATTGATACTCAAAGGGTTTTTTGGCAGCATCATATAACATGTATGCTTTACCGATTTTTGCATTCGAAAAATCAAAGGACTTCAGCTGAGATCGAGCCCGCAACTTTGGGTTTAAGAGGCGGGCACGCTATCTCTAAGCTAATGAGCCGACATTTTAAATGAAATTCAAACATTAAAATTATTTATTTTAAATTTATATTCCCTTACCAATTTTAAGTTAATTATTTTGAATTATAATTAAAAGAAGATTGTATTTTCTCAATGTACTAAATATAATGGCCTTTTTCGAATCAGCAGACTCAAATAATGACTATTATTTCTATGTAAAACATACAACAAATTCCTTAAGGAAATGTACATTCACCAAAGTTTACAGGATTTATTCAGGAGTTCAATGCCTTTCCATTCATGAGCGAGTGTTCTACTTTACGAAACACTAAGGGCACGACGACGCAAATATACTTTTTTCTCCATTTCTCCTTCAGTTTGCCATTTCGAAAATCTATTGGTGAACATTATATCTTCATTAGTGATGAGTCCCTTTGAGTAGCCACTGTTTATGTCTCTTTGGGATGACTCTTTTTTTTTTGGCTTATTCCCCCTCCATTGGGTACTATTTCAGTGACAAAAATGATGTAAAAAACGCAGCGATGCTCCAGATTTAATGTTGCGGAAAAGTGGAAGTTGGGAGTGTAACATTCCTGGTTTATTTACGTTTGAGTCAGAACAATCTGATTCAGATTTTACGTGTTTTTTTTTCTTTTTAGGCATTTGCTTTGAATAATAGTTTATTTCCTTTTTGGACATCATAAAGTAGAAATAATTTTCTGTTGGAAAGTATATATATGACATGTTTTGAGCCAGAATAAGACTTTTTTTTCAAAAAGGTCTTTATTCCTTAATTAGTACATTTCTTCTGACGTTAAGAGCAGGGAGGAAAAAAACACGCCACGATGTGTATTAAGTGGGTTAGCATTTAGAACACCGATGGGGTAAGTATCATGGATTTTATGATTGTACTTGAAAGTTAATGATGACATATAGGGCTATTAAATCTAACGATCTGGAATTAGACATTTTTATTGGCTAGGGACTTATGTTCGGAAGAAATAAAAGGGTGATTAGTTTAATACTTGAAGATGAAATAAATGAAAAATATGAGTTAGGTGCTAGATAGAGAATTTAATTTTTATTCTAATTTAATTATCCTTATATTCCCCCACCCCAATTTTAAAAGAGAGTCATGGCGTGGTTTTGCTATCTTCACAAACTTAATCAAATTTCAACAAAAACAAAACAATACATAGCATCATTTTGAAACGTATATTACATATAGTAGAAATATTTAAGCAATAGGAATACTAAAATCCAAATGGAATAAAATAAACGAAACTATAACAACAAACACAGTAATGACACTTCCAAAGTATTAATTGATAAAAATGAATTTCCGTACATATAACTGAATATTAGCTTGTTCAAATCTATTCGACATCCAGAATAAAGCTTGTGTTTCCTCATATTCTTTCATAATAATAGATTCTTATTATAGCTAGCAGATAATGTATTCAATTTTTTTTTATATTGGAAGACAATATCATATCAAATAATAAGATAGTAAATATAAAAATACATCATATCATACAAATGTTAAAATAATAATTTTGTATAAAAATCTACTCTGGCGCCATCGTAGTAATACCTTATAGTGTTAAAATTTTTTTTTGCATACATGACATACATTTTTCAAAACAATAAAAAATATAGACACTATAAAATGAAATTATTAATAATATGAAAACGGTGTACACATACACCAACTTATATACAGTATTCAATACAATAAACAACATCTTATTTCATTAGCGTTATAAAATATAAAAATATAAAAATTATAGGAATATAGGAATAAAAGAATACAAGAGTTATAAGAATAAAATCGTTCTTTAAATAATGTGGACTCTCTTCTGTTATCCCCTTTAGTATTTATATAAAATTTTCACAATATTCATTGTAACTTAAAAATATCGCATACAATATTTTGAATCTCTTTGTAACCTTCTAAGTATTCATTTCATAGACAAAATTCTTCACTTTCTCTTGCATCACACATTCACTAATATAAACTGCATCACACTACTTATTTTTGACCACATCTCTCTGAGAAATCTGCGTGATCAAATCACAGATGTTCAGGGATGCTAATAAGAAAACAGTAAGAGGTGTTCATACCAAACTAAACACATTTGTCTTCTTAATGTTTCAAGACATAAACAAAATTATAATGATTGTGTTTCCCCTTATCCATTGCATAATATCCAAAAATAAGCTTCAAGTTATAAAATAAATTTTAACTTTTGATAAAAGGAAAATTTCGATAAATAGTGAATCTTGATATATGGTTGGTATATCAAAACACATATTTTAAAAATGAAAAAAATTAAATGGCAATCAATAAGGTTACTACTGAACAAAATAATTAACAAATCAATAAAATTCAGTGGAGAAAAAATAATGCAACGTGACTTTGCTTTTGTTTCTTATAAAAATCAATATCACTAGTATTAGTACATTAGTCTTTTTTCTAAAAACTTAATTTATATCTTTCAACTTTAAAACACATTTTTCTATCATAAATGTTAACTCCTATGAAATCTTAAGATAAAATTGTGATAAGCATATTAAAATTTCTCAAAACGTTGCACGACAAAACCTGTACACTTTGTTTTCTCAATTAAAATATAAAGAATATCTCATTTAAAACTTCTATATTATAAAAAATTAAATATCACATCATATATTCTTCTTCTAAACATTCTGTTTAGCAAAACTCGGTCATTTCAATGTTACTAAAATGAAAACTAATTTCACTGACCTTTATTTCTTAGCGGCATAAATTTTTGGTGAACGGTAATCCAGATGTTGTTGTCATTTGATTTGTGTGTGCAATAGTAATTTTTTTTTTATTTATTTTTCTTTCGATGTTGGTTTTTCAATTTTGCATGTGATGTTTTTCCTTCACTATTATATTCGATGGTGGTCCAATTCACGGTATTATTGTACAGACTTTCCGGCGAAGAAATTTTTTTTTATTTCTCTGGCGGAAGGAGTTACGTCTTTCTTCATGGTAAGATAGGGGATTCACGCTTCTCTTCTTGTGTTTTCTTTGTCATAAGAATGTTGTTTCTTTCGTTCGCGATAATCTGGCTTCTAAAGCAAGGACAGAAATATCATTCGGCGGCATACACGGCTTCCTCTCGGGGTTAAAATCGCGTTTCTTCTTTTTTCCGTACTATGAAGCATTCCTTTTAATTCTGGCAACCCGACATCTTCAGCAAAAATACGTAGAGCGCCGTCGGCGCTCCATCAAGTTCTCCATATCAGTTATTACGGTGGTTGGTTTTATATAAATTTTTTTTAACCAAAAATATTAGTTTTATGTTAAGGTTCGAAAATAATTGGCATATAGAATCCTGCCGGTTTTAATTCTGACATGTTTTGAGCCAGCCATCTCTTCTGACGTTAAGAGCAGGGAGAGAAAAATACGCTGCGGTGGGTTTTAAGTTTGTTAGTACTTAAAACACCAATGGGGTATGTATCGCGGATTTTATGATTGTTCTTGAAAAGTAATGCTGACATATATGGCTAATAAATCTAACGATCTGGAATTAGATATGTTTATTGGCTAGGTCATATGTTCGGGAGCAATAAATGGGTGATTAGTTTGATACTTGAAGATGAAATGAAAAATATGAGTTAAGTGATAGATAGGGAATTTAATTTTTAATCTAATTTCATTATCCTTACATATATATATAAGAACATCGTCACAGTATTTCTTCCATAATATAAATAAATTCATAATCCTAGAAATATTTATTAGAATCTATCTCTATTTCATTATTTTATCAAACTTTCAATTTTTTAAAAATATATATACACCGTAAAATCAGGCGCGTAACGCGCACCTATACTTTCAAACTGATTTTTTTAAATTTTTAGGTATATTCACCGTATAACGCGCATCTCTTTTTTTACGAAGAAATATGAAATATTATTACACATTGCTCTTATGTTTTCAAGTCATTTATTTGAGATATTATCCCAGATTTTTGAAAAACTAGTATGCTTGTAGACTGTATCGGTTTAATCTCATTTTGGGCCCTTAGGGCACACGGTTTACAGGCCATTTATAGTCATCTTTCGCAGTGGCGGGTCTAAATTTATTTCAGAAAACCTGGTTAAGTCCAGCTTATCAAGGCTCCTGGGTGCTCGCCACAAGCGCTCAATATGAATAAACCGGCACTGTTTGTAGAACTACAACTCTTTTAGTTGATAAGGCAAGTCCTTTATTTTGAATAAACAGTATTTCTATTCATGTCGAAGCAAATTTTTTATGCTCACGTATTTTGTTATTTTTAAAGCTAACGATTTTATACGCGGAGTATAACGCGCACCCTTAAATTTCGATCATATTTTTTTTTGTTAAGTGTGCGCTCTATACGCCGGATCTTACGATATATATATATATATATATATATATATATATATATATATATATATATATATATATATAAAAGAAATATGTATTATTTATCAAAAACAAGAAATAATAGATAAAGAACATAACAAGAAATAGCATAATAAAAATATAAAAGCAGAACATGAAGAACAAAATTATAGAGAAATAAAAGAACTACAAAAAAGCAGAATCTAGCGAGTCAGAAAGCAATTTCGGACTTAGGACCGAATAAGTGGGGTTAAACTAGTTTAAAGGCGCCAACCTTCCCCCTTTGCAACTCGGTAGGAAAATCAAATCAAATCAAATAAACAAAACTTCAGAGTATGGATAACTCAGAGAGCATGATAAAACCAATCACTACTATTATGTAACAAACTCTCCCAAAACTCTTAATGCAGAAAAATCACAAAATCACAAAATAATTATGTAAGAAAAGTAGAAAAATGCTAAAACAATTACATAAGAAAAGTATCATTCAAAAATTAATTTAACAAAATATCTTTACTTCCAAAGCTTTTACGAAGAGAAACAAGCATCTTGTCATTAATGAAAAAGTCAATTATTCACTAAGTTAAAAAATTCGAAAATACATAACCACATCTTTTGAGCTGACTTTTAAACCAGCCAGAAAAGACAAGTATAAAATGACGACAATCAAATATGGTAAAATTTGAATTAATTGATTGTCAAAAATGTATATTTGCTAGGCTCTAATTTGGTTGGTTGTCAACAATGTGTAAGATGATCAAGATGTGTGTGGAAAGAAATGTAAACTGTGATATGAGTGTTATGATATAATCTTCACAGCAAGACCACTAACATGCTGACTTTGAAAACCTATTGTTGTGTGGTGGATTTGGAATTCGAAGTAGCAAGCCGGTTAATGTATTTGTGATGAATATAAGATCTCAAGAAATTAAAAGGGTATTCATGATCTAAACAACATTGAAAAAAAATGTTTATATTATTGTATTTATCTATTTTGTGGGTAGTTAAGTTATCATTTCTAAATAAAAAATTCAAAATGATATTTCTGTAAATTGATATATGTAAATTACTGTTCCATACGGGAATTTTAATTATATGGAACTTAAACGAATCTCTTTTGTCAAAAATGTTACTGACTACATTATTGTTAATAAGATGCAAGTCTAAATCCAAGAATTTCACCCTATTAGAGTTAAAGTTAGTTTTAAGGAGCTTGAGATAATCAGGGTAGAATGTAATATTTGGTTTGTATTCACTATTTTTACCAAAAATTATTATATCATCTATATAACGATAAATTAAGTAAGAATCATTTACAACATGATCTATTTCAAAAAAATGTAAATATAGGTTCGCTAAACAATTACTAGCTGGACCACCCTGAGGTAATCCTTTGATCTGTTTATAAAGATTCTGATTAAATGTAATGAAATTTTCTTTTAATACGAGGTTAAAAAGAATATCAAATTTTTCTTTTTTCATTGAAGTATATAATTCACACACACACACATATTTATCATAAATTAACTGTAGGACCTTAATCATATCGTCAATATCTATAGAATTAAAAAGGTCCTCGAAATCAAAACCATGCATAGAAAAAATCATCATATCCTTAGTAACTCTAGCAATCTCTAAGCTATTTTTAATAATTGCCGTGTTTTGTAAATTATCAATTAGGTTTTTAAGAAGAGATTGTAAGATCTTCCCAGACTTCGTGATATATGTATTGTATCCATTAGTGATACTACGGAATTTTATAGGGCTTTTATGAAATTTATACATATATATACATATATATATATGTATATATATGTATATATATTGTTGCAAAACTCAGTGGTGCAACAACCCATGAGGAGCAAGGTCTACTGTACTCATAACAGTATAGCTGACCTTGGGCTCTGAGGTGCATGAGTAGATTTTCTTGTTAATTCGTCGTCAACGCAGTAGCCTAGTGGTCAAGGTAACGGACTTACGGCCGGCGTATTATGAGCTAAAGCCTAGTACTGTTAAAGACTCGCCGTATAGGGAAGTAATGTATAATAAATCTGTCGAGAGCTTTAATGACCTCTCGTCGGTGTGGTGAGATAGATAGGAGAGGGGGTTACCAGCTCAGGTGTCATCCTTGTAACTTCATGAGGGTTCAAAATTACGAGGTTCATCGCCAAAAGCCCTGCAGTATTTGAAAGTGTACCGTTAATAATCACTCTCTCACTTACCCTTCAAGTGGTCAGTCTAGCGGGAAACTCCTGTGTTAAGTTCGCAAGCAAGCCTGTGACATATTTATCCACCCATAGAAGGGATGAACCCCACTTTTGGACCTTTCCAGCATTTGTACTTTATATATATATATATATTTATATATATACACTGGTGTGCAAAAATTAAGAACGAAGTCGAAAAATTAGCATATCAGCTGAACGAAGAGGCGGAGCGGACAGAAAGACCAATCAGGAGATTAATTAAGGTGATGTACGGTAGCAGATGCGCAGATATGCAGGTAGACGTAAAGGGGGAGTATCTGAGTAGTATAAAGCATGTTGTCGGTGTAAGATCAGTATTTTTGGCAAAGAGATTGCACGCCGTATAGCAGTTAAAATCACACCGAGTTGCTGCCTCAGCGAGAAATGGCGAATAATCAATCTGTTAGACGACATCTGGATGCTTTTACCCGAGGTCGAATCATTGGGAAGTTGGAGGAAGGCCACAGTGTGACGAGTGTGGCTGCAGAGTTCGGAATTGCTCACAGCATCCTTTCACGACTTTGGAGACAATTTCAAAATACAGGAGCAGCAATCCGGGGGTTCAGTAGTGGTCGTCCACGAGGAACCACACCCGCAGATGACCGATACATTGTCTTACAGGCCAGAAGAAACAGGCGGCAGACAACGGGAGAAATCGCTAGACACACGACACAGGCGACTGGACGACCGATAACGCGTTTTACCGTGGCCAGAAGAATGCCTGGGGGTGGTCTGTTTGCACGACGCCCTGTACGGTGTGTACCTTTAACGTCTGCCCATCGGAGAAGGCGTTCTATGTGGTACTGGGAGCACCGGAATTGGAGAGACAATGCATGGGGACGAGTACTCTTTACAGATTAGAGCAGATTCAGTTTGAGTAGCGATTCTCATCGCATATTCATCTGGAGAGAGCGGGGAAGCCGCAATCATCCCTCGAACATCATTGAAAGGGACAGGTATGGAGGTCGCAGTGTTCTCGTTTGGAGAGGCATCATTCTTGGTAGTCGTACAGACCTTTACATCTTCGACGCAGGTTCAGTCAACGGGACCCGTTATTGTAACGAGATTCTTCTTCCATATGTGCGTCTTTTTAGAGGCGCTATGGGTCTGCAGTTCCTTTTCATGGACGACAATGCACCATATCATCGCACAGTAGCTGCCTAACAGCTCTTAGAGAGTGAGGATATTGAACGTATGGATTGGCCGACACGATCTCCGGATCTCAATCCTATCGAGCATGTATGGGATTTTTTAGGCAGACGCTTGGCAGTTCATACCTTACCACCAGTAACGATTCGGGAGCTTCGATTGGCGCTGCAAGACGAATGGGCAGCAATGCCTCAACCTCAATGACACCCTCATTCTCAGCATGGGCAGACGCTGTGAAACCTGCCTAGTAGTCAGGGGAGATAATATCCCCTACTAAAGACGGGATGTTTCTTGCTCGACACCCATCACAGGGATGTTTCGGCCTTCAGTCGCATTGCGCTCCATGCTACTTTTTCAATCAAGTCTCTTTTTATCCCTCTGATTTCTCTTTTAGTAAGTGTTGCTTACATTACACATGTCTTTACGTATTGGGGATCTTACAGTATTAAACGTGTTGATTTTGAAAGCTTTTGTACAAAGTTATATTGAAAAAACCGTCTCGTCCTTAATTTTTTGCACACCAGTATATATATATATATATATATATATATATATATATATATATATATATATATATATATATATATATATATATATATATATATATATATATATATATATATATATATATATATATATATATATATATATATATATATATATATATATATATATATATATATATATATATATATATATATATATATATATATATATATATATATATATATATATATATATATATATATATATATATATATATATAATATATATATATATATATATATATATATATATATATATATATATATATATATATATATATATATATATATATATATATATATATATATATATATATATATATATATATATATATATATATATATATATATATATATATATGACAGGCCCCTGGCCTGCTGGTAAAATGAGGAGGGCATCCTCTTCACAATATTCCTTTATTACGCGTTCATCATATATAATCTAACATGGCGGACCTTTTGCCGCGCAACCGGGTGTTACCAAATACAACATCGCTGCGAGGAGACACCAGCCAAGTCCTTTCTTAGTATGCGTTCGCCTTCGTCAGCGCTCGTTGCACCTTTTAACAGGCTTATTTACTCACAAATCCTTACGCGATGGTAAAGAGTTCGCTCTATTTTCATTTATTACTTCCTTAATTTTGAACCTAAACTTTTCATATAACCATATATATATATATATATATATATTATATATATATATATATATATATATATATTATTCAAGGTATTTTTAAACTATATAGTGGAGTGTGACACTTCAATGGCAGTTGTTTTTGATGGCGCCTTTATCTTGGTGAACATGTGCTGTTTGGAGGCCTAGTGATTTGAACAGCTTATACTGACCATTTCCAGTACGCGTTAAGCGACTGGGATGAAAAAAATATTTTTTCAAGCCAGTTTTTAAGCGCTTTTATTCCATTTACTTTTGGTATCTAGATACCCCTTCCTGGAGAAGAAAGATGTTTTATGCTATTGATGTACTTTTTTGGAATGATACAAAATCTCTTAAAATGTTATCAGATTCCATAAATGCTGGACATTTTACTTGTTTATCAAGTGAACACACTGAAGAAGACATATTCGATTCTACTTATCATTCTTTTATTATTACTAATTAAGTGCTTTGATAGAATATAGACTCGTACTTGCTATTCAACTGGGTCATCTCTCCTTATAAATCCGTATATCAGTCATTGAAATTTGACGGTCTCAATGCTCTTTACATAAATAACTCAAAATGGTACATTATTTCTATATAAAAGTTATTTAACTATCTTTTAACAATTGCTATCAATGTTGAATTAAGGTCTCGAATAGCATTTTTTGATGAATAGGTAATAGTATCTTATACAGAAACATTTTTACTAGAAATAAATCCTGGAATATTTCAAAAACCTACCCATGAGGATGAAATAGTTGTCTTTGATGTATGTGTTTAAATAAATTTGGTTATAATTGTCAGTCGATTTAACTGTTTTAAATCTAAGTAAAATTTTCACAAAACTTATCACACAGATAAATGTAGAAACTTATCTTATTTTGAGACATTTTACTTCAAGAGTCTATTAATTTCTTGCAGTCGTTTATGGATTGAGGAGACTTCTTGGCATTTTTAGTTGCTCATTTACTGATTTAACACTTGTAAAACGTCGACACGAAAAGTACAGCGCAAATATTCAGGACAGTACACAAAAGCGTTCACTTCAGAGGTTTCAGCTTTTATAGCTTTTTCAACCGGAGGCTTTTGAAATCCTATCATTTCCGTTTATTACTTCTATGATTGGTCGGAATATGCTGATGATGCATTATTATATAATCCTTCACATTATCTATACTTAGCATTTAGCATGTGTCAGCTCGGTGGCTTAGAGGTAGCATGCCCGCTTCGTAAGTCTAAGGTTGTGAGTTCAATCCCGACTGGAGTCGATAGATTTACTCATTGCGAAAATCGTAGGCATGCATGTCATATGACTATGTGGCATATAAAAGCTCCCTTTAGTATCAATTAGTTTCTATTACCCTTGGCAGATTAAAATCTTGGCATTGTTTATTTTCCGACATGAGCTTGAAATAAATGGAATAAATGTAAGCATCAAAAACTTGGTAGAGGGAGCCGCCACTAGGTGGTGTCTAGGAAATCGCTCTAACAATTAGGAGCTTTTAGTGTCTACAAAGGCTTTGCTGAAAAATGTAGCCCATTTGAAAAAAATTATGTTTTAAAATCTCTTACTGTGGCATTTATATTTTTGAGGTTAACAGTATGTGTCCCGTTACGTAGGTTAACTAAAATTTAAGTATCATGCGAAGTCTTGAAGGGCTCAAGACCGTTATGAATTTAATAAATTCATTTGAGAGAAAATGCATGTGATAAATTGCTACATAAATACACTATAGCACCAAAAAGAAAACAAGAAAGAAAAAGTCAATGTCCTTGGACAAAGTCAAGTAAACAGCCTCTTCCAACTAAAGTAAAAAAGTTTTTCCGAACATTTATACTGTATTGAAACATTAATTCTCTTCTCTTTTTAGCTTCATAACCATTGGCATCTTTCATAAAACTCATTTTCAATTTCCCCCAATGTTTGTTATACTTTGATGTATACGGAACGTAGATAAAAATTCACTGATTGATAAATCAATGGGGAGCTAAAAACTCTCGTATGGCAGAGCGATTTTCTTTTTTTATTTTTTGCTAAACGGCCACTCATCTAAGAAACAGCTCCTACATTAATAAAAAGAAAAGAAAAAGAAAAATCATGTGCTTCACTTCATTTCAGGAGGGACATAGTTCAAAAGTGTCTCGTGCTTTACTGTCGTCTCATGCGAAAAAAAAAATCAATTTAAAGGCATTGAGGAAAGAGAAAAGGCCGATAGATGGATCTTAAATTTTCTTGGAACATTAACTTTGGGGATGATTTGTTATCGCATGTTTTTTTCTTCCATGTATCACAGATTTCAGTTTTGTTTTTGCGTCAATACAATCAATTCTACTGGATCATTTCGTATCTTCCATCATCACAATCAACATATGTTCCGAATGTTTATTGACATATTGAGTGATATGTTAAAATACGTGTTTCATTGTTTAGTTTGTAACGCTTAATTGACTAGTCTCACTCTGAAAATTTTTAAGCAGTTATCATTACACGATATTTGGTCAGTGATTAGTTAAGGTGAATGGCTAGTGCCAAAACGTCAATTTTGATGAAAATGACGATTTTTTTTTTACTTAAAATTTCATATAGTTGAATTTTCTGCTTTCTAAAAATATCTTACTTTTGTCTGTATTTCAATTATTTATAACACTCTTTATCTTAAGAGAGAGGAGAAAAAACGAACCGGAAGTGTTTGCATTTTAGTAATTATTTACACTTTTTTGGTGTATATCAAATTTATTTTAAAAAATATATATTAACTTAGGTAAAGTAATGACGGGACATGGAGATAGTTTTTAAAAAATAATCTATTATTTTAAAGTGTGAAATTTGGCAAAAAAATTTTTAGAATGTTTGTCATTTTTTGATTTTCTTATGCCTTTGCTTCTCGATATTTTGTTTCATATTTAACTTTCTTTATATATTTGAGGGAAACATCTGTTCTTAAAGACAAAATATTAATTAATTATGCCTAAAGCAAGATATGGGAGGTGTAAGGAATTTGTTTCATCATTAGTGCTAGCAGTAATCAAAATGTTAACACAGAGCTAATCCCAGTAATATTTAGCCTGCTAGTGACAAAAGGTTGAAATCTGTTCATAAATGTTTCGAAATTTACTCAGAAAACCTTTCTCAGTATATTTTTATGGAGAGTATTTTACTTAAAGGTACAATTATTATATATATATATCAACATGAAACATTTCGCTAAGGTGCATTATTAACGTTAATTCGTTTTAATTTGTGATATACAGGTTTATTATGTATATATATATATGTATAAATATATATATATATATATATATATATATATATATATATATATATATATATATATATATATATATATATATATATATAATTATAGATGCAAATACATCCCTTCCTAAGATCTTGTGCATGAAATTGTAAAATTTGATCTGGAACGCATTTTAACTTCTGTGGGACACCCTTTTGAATTTAGAAAATTTTCTCGGGAAAAAAAAACTGCATAGATATCAAAATTACTAACGATGAAAAAAAAGACAAAGTGTTTTCATATGGAGGGTTTAAAAACGGTTCTTTATATGCTTTTCATTATAATTTTTTATAACCTTTGTGATAAGCAATATTTTTTAAAAGAAATTTTTGGTAATATTTACTGACAAAATAACACACATTAATGTATTTTATATTACATAGTTCTTAAGCTCTAAGATACTTAGAGGAAACATGTACCTGTTTTTTCATATGAAATTTATTATTTCTTAATGCAGTGTTTCTCAAAGTGTGGGGCGCGCCCCCCTGGGGGGGCGCGATAACCCTACAAGGGGGGCGCGAGCGTATCGAAAATTTAAAGATTTTTTTAAAAAAAATAACCGGAAAGAGAAGTAAAACAAAATGCTTTCTTCCATAATAAAAAAAAAATACACACAACAACACTGACATAATTTATGTTTATTATCTGGCTTTTTTCCGTCATTAAATAGCTATCTTTGATCCCAAAACCAAATTAAAGAAAAAAAAAACATTTTGTTTTATTTGCTGTATTTCCTCAATGAGAGATTTTTTTATTACGTTTTAACATAAAATATTACTCGTTAAAAGAAAAAACGAGACCCACAGACCCTGAGAAAAATTCTAAGATAAACAATTCACCACTGTAATTATTATTAAAATACTGTACATTAGTTGTAGAAAAAGAAAAGGAAGTCATGATTCACTTTACAGCCAGGCTGCATAGTACGTTTGCTAATCATTTGTGATTGACCTTCAATCTTATGGTATGGTTATTATCAATATTAGTTCCCTCCCATCTTTTATGCGTTTGCTTTTCGCTTAGGGAAATTGTAATTAATTGAGTTTTGCGATATTTGGAAAAGAATTGATTGGTTTAACATTTCTGTAGGATAATTGAAAAGTGTCTGATTTGCGTCCTTTATTATGGTCTTGTACTTTTGAATCATTTTAGTTCAGTTTTATTGGATTTTTTCTCAAATCATCAAAGAATTGAATAGTCCTTGAAAGAAGGTAAGTATACTTTCTATAAATTAAAATATTCACTAGAATTCCGATTTGTATCATGTACAGTAAAAATAATTCTAAACAAATGATTGGGGTGACTGAGTCCCCCCGCACTACCATTAATGTTAGTATTGAGTACGCGCCTGCTCCCGGGTTAAAACATTTTGAAGTCTTCTCGATTTAAATAATAAAAAGTAACACAATTATTCTTCATCGGAGTTTTATATTATTTTTTATAATTTAACATTAACTCTAAATGCTAATTGTGTGAGGTTTAAAATTACAGTTCTTTTAAACAGTTATTTACAATTATAGCATTTACTAAAAAAATCATTTTACATTTTTGTATACAATGTCGTGCACACAGTTTTACTCTCCTTACAGTTCAGCTATTATATCAACAATAATGTTTTAGTTTTTAAAAAAATGAACTCGTGCGAAGAGTCGGTGTTTCAGCCAGTATACGTTTGATGTATCAGTACTGAAGAAGGTATTTTATAAATAATTTCTTATTACTGAATTTGGCCGCGGTAGCTGAGTGGTATAGGTATCGGATCGTGGCTTGCCTTGTCACGAGTTCGAGCCCAGTACCACACAAGACCCGCCGTGTAGGGCAGCGATGCACGTTAAATCTGTTGAGAGTTGAAATGTTTTCCCGTTGGTGTGGTGTGGTAGTTAGGAGAGAGGGGTGCCAGCTCAGGTGTCATCCACGTCACTTGACCATGGTTCAAAATTACGTGGTCCGTCGTCAAAAGCCCTCGTGCAGCTGAACAGTGCGACGTTAATATTCAATAAATCAATCTTATTGCTAAATTAAGAACAAGTTTAATAATTATTAGGGACTTCCAAGGGCTTGTCTTGCAGAGGAAAGTTTTTCAAAGGAAGGTTTAATATCAGAAATTGACACTTAAAGAGTTATTTTTCTATATTTAGGTGAGATCTTTATTTTGTCTTCAAGGCATCCACTGCAGAAAATCCGCTTTGAAAAAGGTAGGATGTTGAAAATGGTAATAGTATACGAAGTGCTTTTGTTTTCAGTACAGATAATTCCTCATCCACCTCTACCCCAAATTCAAAGTGCGATTTAATACAAAATTGCCTTTTAATTTTTCACTGGATGTGAAATCTATGAAGATTTCTTCTTCGGAAGTTGAGAGCCCTTCTGGAGTATCTTGAAATAGATCCCTAATCCACTCGTAACTTGCTACCAAGCTGTCCTCATCCAGAAAATACTTTTAAAATTCTTTGCCAACATAGCTAAATGATTTTACATGTTTTAAAAACAACTTTCTCGTATTGTTCTACAGATTTGTAAGTTTTAACACATATCGAGCTGGGCTTTTTTCCATCATTTACTTCAGTAGTGGTAAATCCAAAATTTAAGTATTTTGAGAAGATCGCCTTGATTTAATTTTCGGAACCATGCTCGTTCGTCTGTGTACTTGTTGATTCTTTATTATGGTCGAATGTTTGCTTACGACTTAAAAATGTATGTATGATATTGTTTTAATCTACTGCCGTAAATATTTAATTACCGTGAATTACAATTAACGTGGAAATTAAAAAATGTACATTCAAGCTAGATTCGGTAGCTATAGGAGTATCGAGTCGACCAAAACTGACTGGAATTGTACGAGGAAAAGCATTTTTACATGTTTTGCGCAGACGTCCGATAGGTTGCCCAGACTCACGCAAACGTACCATATAATGCCAGATGTGATGGATATGATAGAGAGCGACATTGACTAGACTATTTTTCTAATGACATTTGTACTTTGAGAAATGAATGCTGAAGGAAACAAATCTTTAATTAAATACATCGTTTTGCGATCTGTTCCAATTTAAAAATTAGAGAAAGAAAAATAACATAATTCTAAGTAATATATATTTTAAGTAATTTTCTTAAAATATATATTACTTAAAAGTTACATATACACAAAATTTAATATACTTATCGTATTAATTTGTACGGTTTATAATTAAGATCGTATTGTAACTTTAGCGTCTGTCTCTCAAAGTGCATTTTTATTGCAGTAAATACATTATTGTTGTACAGGGGGGCGAGACAAAAATTATGATTGAAAATTGGGTCGCCAGTATTGAAAGTTTGAGAAACACTACTTTTAATGTATGAGTGGTGCACAGAGTATTTTATGGCTAATTAATTAATACTAAATTAAGAACAAGTTTAATAATTATTAGCTACTTCCATGGGCTTGTCTTACAGAGCAAAGTTTTTGAAAGGAGTTTTAAGATAAGAAATTGACCCTCTGAGTTCATTTTCTATATTTAGCTGATATCTATATTTTGTCTTCTAAGCAACCACCGCATTTTGTAATATGTTCCAATTTAAAAATCAGAGGAAGGAAAAATAACTTAGTAATTATCCTATTACTTAAATATTTTTTGCTTCAAAGTAACATATACAAAATTTAATACTTATGTCATGAATTTGTACGGTTTATAATAAATATTGTTGCTTTATCGTAAAAGTGCATTATTATTGCATTCAGTAAATTATTATGTATAAGGGGGGCGCCAGTATTGAAAGTTTGAGAAGCTCTGTCTTAATGTAATAAAGTTTCTCTAGTGTGTTTTTATATCTCTAATTTGTATTTAAAAAACTATGCATTTATACGTTAAGAAAGGCTTTTTGTCTCTATAACATTGGTAACAAAATTTACAAAAAAGAATTTGAAACAAATATGGGCTTTCAAAAGATATATTCTTTTGAAATAATGAGGTTTTAGGTTGCTTTAGCTGTATAATTTTTTAAGATTTTGATTTTAAATCGTTAAAGGCGTTTTTCTCCGAAGCAGAAGTTTCCATATTTTATTGCAGATATCTCAGAAATTTCTTGAAATTACATGAAATTTTGCATCATAATTTATTATTATAGTATGCATATTGTGAACTAGAGATTAAGACGATACAATATATTTATACCTCTCTTATGATTTGTGATAAATGCAAACTTTTTGAAAATATTTCATTTTGTGCAATTTTTGACCCCTAATTTTGTGCTAAATTGAAATTTTTCGAAGATGATAAATCAAAGTATAGGTAAATGCTTTCTGGATGAAATGCTAAGAGCTTTTTTTTTATCTTATGAATTTGAATTTATTTTACAGTGTTTGCCGCGATGTGCAAAAAAATGCCTATTTTTAAACTAAAATTGTCCATTTTCTTTTAAAAATGTATGGACATTTTTTTTTTTTGTTATTTTTACAAGTTTTCAGTTATGAGCAATCGAAAATTGAGTTTAAAAAGGAATATCAACAATATTTCATAAAAATGGTACCACAACTAGTCAGGCACCTTAAATAACACGAGGCGTGTCCGGAAACTAAGTACCCTTTTGTTCTACCACAACTGCAGTGGTAGCCTTGTAGTTCAACATTTGTAAACACGTGTATCTGGTTAATTGTCAGACTTGTGCAGCTATTACATCGGGATTGTTTTGTTTTTACTCATGTTAGTTAGCGTTCAAAAGGTTTAAGAAGTTTGCAGATCCCACCGATTGGAAAGTGCGTACTGTAATCCATTTTTTGAAAGCAGGGAATGTTAAGGCGATTGAAATTCAACGAAGTGATTGATGGTGAAAATATAATGAGTGTTAGACGGCAGGGTGGCGTGGTTGATTTGTCGCTGGCCTTCTGTACCCAAGGTTGTGGGTTCGACCCCGGCCGAATTCGGTGTATTTTCGTGAGGCAGAAAATTGACAGCGTCCATGTTGTATGATTATACGACATGTAAAATATCCCTAAAGTGTCTATTTGGCTTTGGCGCTCTCGGCAAAATTAAATCCTAGTACAGGTTCGCATCATCAGAGCTAAGGTGAATCCCTCTGAAGGAGGAAATGGCGTTAAAATTACTTGCGGAAATTGGTATCACCTATATGGTGCTGCACTAAACAGTGATACCAGCTCCTGGGAATGCACTGGATCTGCAATGGTAAAAACATTGCATTCTAGCAGCCCTATTGGATAAAAAAAGATTGAAGCTTCAATGTTCATGACGAAGCATGGAGTGGGCGGCATTCTTTGTCAATGCGTGAGTCTATGAAAAAGTTAATGAGAAAATTTCTGAAAACGGACGTTTCGCAATAAGATTGTTTTGTGATGAGTTTCCACAAAGGGCTGTTCAGCAATGACTCTCTTCATTGGCAGCATCTGTCTTTAAAGAGAGTATAGACAAAGATGTTTTCTTGTGACATATGTTTGAACAATGGTGGTAGCTAAGTAGAATAATAGGTTCTGACATGTTTTTTGTGTAAAAATAAATTTTGCTTTGAAAAAAGTTTTTTTAACGGTAACTTTTCTAAAACGGTAGTTCGTTTTCAGACCTGATTCGCATTTTGAGAAAACGGTATATAGTTCATTAAATTAGAAAATATGTTGGATTCTGATGATTCCATGCATTTAAGAGGTATTTGTGACAAAATATAAGGGCAAAGAAAATTTCTCATTAACATTAAAATGAATTAACGTAGATACAAAACTATCAATGATGGGATTTCTCTGAACTGTCAAACAGAAAAACAACAGAAATAAAGAAATTGAAATAATTAGATATCTTGGTAATTAATATTATACCATTGACCAATTTCCCCAAACCAACAAACTTTGCCAAATGCCACGATATGCAGCTAATTGTTGAAGCCTTTTCGTGCATGTTTGAACATAATCCCGATGATAGCATTTGGCGACATATTTTTATTTGGAGAAATTGGTCGACGGTATAATAGGAAAATACCGTTATATTTTATAATTAATACGTATGGACTACAGTTCTGAACTGAAAGAAGTATTTTTGATTAGATAAGTATGTGTTGTTTTTTTAAATGTTGACGAATCCATGTACTAAGTGTTAGAAGGCAATTATTCGAAATTGAATTCGGCAAAATTCGTTGAGTATGTTTCTTTTGTTGAATAGGGAACAACTGAGAACGTTTTGCTTTCAGAAATATACTAACGAGGGGGAAGGTTTAGATGGTTACTGGAGGAGGGAGAGAAGGATGGCGTATAGATTAAAAGTACCAGATTGTGCACTAGTAGACCTACATATTTCAACTCTGGTAAGTCTGTTTCTTTTGTTAAGTAGAGCCCCGGTAAAAACAGGTTTTAAGGAAATTTACTCACAAAATGTTCGGCGAGTTGCTAAGGTGGCGTTATATATTAATGCGACGCCGGTTTAACTTAAGTTAAATTGATTAATTTATTTCGTTAGATCCATTTTAAATAAAACCCGGTTCTATTCTTCTGTTGGCGTCACACTATAGCTTAAGTTTAAACATTAGATCTTTTAAAGACAAATAATCTGTACGCTAAATCAAAAGACATTCTTTAAATAATTATTAATTTATATTTAAAACAATAAGATTGAAATTACGTTAAAGCCTAAAGAGATACATAACAACTTTACTTAACTGATAGAGATCGAGTGAGAGGAGTCATGGCGCTGCCGGGAGTCCACTAATTGGAAGGGACGTGTCAGACCAAGTGGGTGTGAGAGAAAAGCCTCCGAGAGTGTCAAAAAAGTGCGACAATTCGGGGTGCATTAGCTTTTATTCCAAGGCGGCTTGCTCCTGTATTCTGGAGCGGATTCTTTACAGAAACTCAATCAATTTATCTGATTGGTCTAGAGTCAGCGGAAGGATATCCTCTCACGGTCAATGACATCCCCCAAGCGCGGGAAATTCCCAATGAAACTCCCTATACCGTGATGTAATTTATGAGAACAATACCCCCTTCCAGGCGTGAGAACGCGTCACCCTTTTCGGTGGGGTAAGAGGCGCATTCACCAAATTCCATTTGTTGTAAACAACAACAGGGCAGATGTAAAAACTACAGTTGCAATCCTTAAAGACCGGCGACCTCCCATCAATATATAAACAGATTTAACGAAATCAGCTCCCAAGAGGGCTTACAGGGGCGTAATAAATAGACTTAAGACTTAATTGTGACTTAAGTTATCCGACTACGTTCGGAACCGTGATTTTAAAAAAAGTGCGTAAATGGATAATTTTCATGATATTTAGCGTCACTTAGATTAGAATACATTTATAAAATTGTTTTAAGGACATTTTGACAAAAAAATATTCAAATACAATATTTCGGCAAAAAAATAACTTTTTTTTTTCAAAATGTTCTCCTTTTGTGAAAAATGCTTCTATTATAATAGTATTTTGCCCTTATATAGCACAGACCTCTCTACAGAGGTTTAACTATGAATTTTGAAGAATTCACATTATTTTCAGACATTCAACCCACTGAAATATTTATCGGTGTTTATTTCTTAAAATTTCTCACCTCTGTTGTCGTAAAACATGGATAAACTCACTTCTAACTTATATATTTCAAAAATTCTAGTTGAGTCCCTGTACAAAGGTCTGAGCTATATACATATTATTATAATAGAAATATTTTTTGCAAAGAGAGAATATGTTTAAAATTGGTCATTCTATGTTCATTTTTTGTCAAAATATTGCTGTTAATTAGTTTTTTATTGTAATACAATTCTTAAAACAATTTTATTTACATTTTCTAATCTAAGTGACACTAAATATCATAAATATTACCCATTTATACGCTTTAGCAAAATCACGGTTCCGAACGTAGTCGGATACCTCAGTTTAAAAAAGAAATTCAGTCTCTTTTTAAATTAAGAATCGAGGGCAATATATATGTATCAGTATATATCCCCTTAAGACCCGAATTATTTTCATCTTCAAATATTAAGTTCTTCTGTTTATTAATACTATATGGACTCCAATGACTTTGGGAAAGATAATAAAAAAATTCCCGGTCCTCCCCTGGAATTTAGACGGTACCTGCATGATCGTTCGGGTTGGTCGTTATCTGTGAAACACGTCACCCATGAAATTTTACGCGAGTTACACATTTTTAACTCTAAGTTGATAGAAGAAACAATCTTAATTGAACTAAAATTGTTACAAATAAGGAAATTATTGAAGGAAATTAACTTTTTTATTAATTCATTATTTGTTTACTGCAAAAATATTTTGTTTTGTTTTTGGCAAGTATAAATAAACATTGAATTGTTAACAACATGTTTTCGAACTGTTTTCGTACGCTTAAATCTAAACTTGCGAGGTCTTAAATGTCATCAATGCATCAAATGGCGTTATACATGCAAAGCCTTTTATCCTAGAATGACCAGGATAAAAGTTATGGGATGTATAGTAGGTGGAATATAACGCTTCGATCTTTTTGAGAGGGGAATTACAACACTTATCTTCATCATCAGTTAAAATAGTTTTGTTAGTAGGTGGAGAGGTGCTAACACTTCACTATCTTTATCTTAAATTTTAAGTGATCCATTTTGATTTTTCAAAAGATTTTATTTGATATTGCATTTTGTTTGCCCAGAAACCAAGAATTTTCAAAAGCTAAATCAATGTAATAAATGTGTTCAATAGATTTTTATGGTAAGGAATGATCCAAAATTGTCTTTTCCTTTGAACTATTCCCATATGTTTCTCCATCGCTCTCATCTGAACTTGATTCTCCTTCCAGTACACGCGATTCATATATTTTGTTTGCAGAATTCTCATCATCCCATAGATCACTAAGCTCTGATCTAAGTTTAATCTGATTTATTCATCAATTGAAAAATTTCTTTGGTGAGAATTCTTCTCCTTTTAGACACCTGAAAAAAGTTTCTGGTTAAAACTTAGCACAGTATTCCATGAAAAATCGTAAAATGTGTCAGAAAATGTTATTATTTAAATATATATATATATATATATATATATATATATATATATATATATATATATATATATTTAAACCACACCATACTAACCACCGGAGGGGTGTGGTGGGGGTGGAAGAGATATGGATGCAAATATCTGTGGAGAGGATAAAAATGCCATACTCCTCAAAAAATGTACGTAAAAGAAAATTAATTATAAAGAGAGAGAGAGAGAGAGAGAGAAAGAAAAGAAGGGACTAATCCATGGTGACCCCCAAGAAAATATGGTATTAATTAAATAACTATATATTTCATTTTTATGTAGGCTTTCATCAAACTTATTGAAACAAAAAAAAAAGAATTTTCGCATGTTTAATACGTACCTTTACAGCTGCAATGACTCAAGTTACGCCCAACCCACACCATCGAGTGGGGAACTAAATCCCGAGCCCTAGAAGCCACATTAATAGAGTATAATTAGTATTTTTTGTATTTTACAATTATTTAAACATTAATGGAAAATTTGTATTGAAGCAATTAGAAATATATTGATTATTACTTTTCTACGACAGAAGAAGACGTGATTTCGCTTTATTTGAAAACCAAGTTAAATTTGCCAGCTGAAAGTAAAACATGGACTACAACCACCATCTGTTGATAAAAAATCATACTTTGTACCTTCTGCAAACACGCTCAATCGTCGGATTCGGGATTTTTTTACATACTACTAGTTCATAAGCAAAAATGTATAAGAATGTCTAACCCGCATGATCGTGTGTGTTTGTTCTTAAAAGGTTATAAGAAAGTCTAATGGTAAAACTTATAACGATATATATAATTTATATAAAATCTATTTATAAATTCATACAGAATCATGAAATGCTCGGTGAATCAGGTGGGTAACGGATAGTGCATATGTAATTTTGGCAAAAATATTTTAATAACTGTGGCAATAAAGTTTTATGTATACATAAAACGCTTTTGGAAAACTTTTAAAAATCTGAAGTCGATTAAATATTTAGGAACTAATTACCCACAACAGAAATTTTTTCTGCCCAAATTTTGCTATTTCACATACTGAAACTTAAGATACATTGTATCATTTTCGAATTCCTTGAATCTTCCAAAACTTGATGACAATTCTTTTTCTGATTCAAAGGATTTGGGCTTATAGACAACAAACTGACAATAAACAGAGAGTGAGAGTATAGTAAAGATCGAAACATTCCAAAACAAACTTAATTTCGTCTTTGTGCAAATAACCATCTTCGACTCAATGTACTTTTTCCATGTCCTTACTAAGAAAAAAAAATGTTTTCGTTTGGGGGATTCGTGTACAATGAATTACTCCTTTTCTAGAAATGTGAATGATCACAAGGATATAATTCTGGATTCTATTCCACCACAGGGGGAAAGCATTTGGGGTTTATACATCAAGATTAAAGCCTGCCCCAATTGTTGCTGAAGGTTTCTCTATATCGATCACTAAGATAGGTACTTTTTCATTTGCTTTTCATCATGAAATAAGTGTTAGAATCCCGACTTTTGATATTCTGTCTTTATAGAAATTAGGTTTCTTCTAAAGTATAAGTTTGTGGTGGGATTTTTACACAATCTACTTTTAATGTGAGATATCGTTCTTTGATAATATATCTTTCACAGATTTGTTTGACTTTTATGTGGACAATGGGAATAAGAAGATCAGGAGTAATCAGCTGTATTTTTATTTTTAATTAGGAAACAAATTTGCATTAGGTTCCACAAATATTGAACATTGCAATTTAAAACCGTAATCACAAGGGGAAAAAGAGTCACAAATCTAAAGGCAAGTGAAATACGCAGCCTCTGTGAAATATTTTATTCCCATGTTGCTTCTCTGCATTGAGATTGTAGTAGGTGTAAAAAAAAATTCAAGAAGCTTTTAAAGTTTATTTGAAAAAAATCATCTTGGAATCTCCGAGATTTTTCTAGGCGTGTCAATTTTTATCCCTATATTTGGTGATTTTGTGACTTTCGGCAACCAAATTTATCATCATGGGCTATCAATTTAATATTTCTGAAAAAGTAAATTCCTTTGGATCAGATACGATCTTTCTCGCCGTTAGATTCTTTCGGCAGAGAAATGAAAGAAGTCTGAAATTCACGTAACACTGTATATTCAAAAATTAATTCATTCATTGTAAGCTTTCTCAAGTTTGGTATTCTTTACACAAATTCTGGAAGTATTCATTGCTTATACCAGTGCTTTTCAAAGTTGCAATACTTGCGACCCAATATTCAATCATTATTTTCATCGCGCCCCCCCATCAATAACAATGTATTCAATTCAATAATACTATACTTTGACGCTAAAACTACGATACGACTTTAATCTCTTAAGCACCCCCGTGTATATAAAAGTCTCGCTAAGCCAAAGATTTTATTTCTCTAGACGCATATATACGTCTTTCCGAAGTACGATTTTTTCTGTGCAATGCTATCCGTAAAAATATTTCAAGGCTTTGAAATGCAATAAAAGGACATTGATAATGGTGGCGAAGGATTTACTTATTCCAGATTATTTTTGCTCCTTTATTCCTCTCCCCTCCCCCAATACATTCACATATGCGTGCCTACATGGAAAACGGTTGGCATTTGGAAGCGAATCGTGAAACTTCTGATCGGCACACAGACAAGGTTTAATTATAAACCGTACAAAAATTATCAAGATAAATGAAAATTTTTTTTGTGTTATAAATTATATACATGACAAACCCATGGAGTCATTGGTAATTAATAAACTTGTTTTTAACTTAGAATTGTTGAATTAATTATAAAATACATTGTGTTGCAGTGATATATTATAAGTGTACTATATCAATGTAAATGTGTATTTTATTTTTTATTATGTCAGAATATATTTTGTTTGTTTACTTAAAGTAAATTAACAATTTTTTGAATAATCCTTTTCTCTCGACTTTTCTAAATGCTCGCGCCCCCCAAGGAGTCGCGCCCCACAGTTTGAGAAACACTGACTTATATGGATGACTATATGCAATAAAAAGAAATGCGTGCAAGGAAGTTATAGAATGTTATATTAATATAATTTTAACTTTTTATTGCTGTTAAAATTTAAGTATATTCTCCATTATTAATATTTAAAAAAATATCTTATTTGAATACAATTTTAAGCATTTTCATTTTTTCATTTTGAATGTAAAACTGCAATTTTGTAAAAATAACTCTTTTCAGGGTTATAATATGTGAAATATTAAGTTTACGGAAAAATCCATTTTATTGATCTTTTTATCCCAATTTTATATCTTTAAACTATTTTTTCCTAAATAAACTCAAATTAAACATGCATAATATGAAGCTGTTTGAATTAAAAAGCTTCCAATATAAATTAAATTATACTACTGAGAAACATGCTTGAAACAGTTTCTGTAAAAATGTACATTTTTTTTTTAAAAAAGAAATTCAATTTCTTAGAAATTATTATTTCTGTGTGTGTAGTACGATTAGATAAATAAATTTCTTTATTAAAGCTACTTAGGGTTTAAAAAGTAAATGTTTGATGTTTAGTAACTCTGTATTGGTTTTTTTATTAGTGTTTAAGTCATTTTACAAAATGTGAATTTTTTATATAAAAAACTATTCTAGATTAATCTTTAGACGATTGAATTTTTTTTAGATTGAGTAAATATTAGTTTAAATTTTTACACTTATATACATTATAGAAATTCTTTCATTCGGGCTAAAGTAAAATAAATAAATACAAATAAAAGCAAAAAAAAAGAGCAAAACATTGAATAATTTCGTATTCAAATAAGTGCATATCCAATAGTTTGCTTTATCTTTACAAACTTCAATAACACGATTGCTGAGTTTTGCAATTTGCAAAAAGATATCCGAAAAGGAAAATATTGTATATTTGAATTAGTTTTATCGATATAACATGAGGTCTATTTCAAGTAGAATCCTGTAACAAGTATAATTCAAAAAAGAAATGTAAATAAATTCTATCTTGCCTTATTTTTTTTTACTTTGTTTATTTTATAAACATGAAATTTCAATACTTTACCATCTTTTTGAAAGAAATCAATATTAAAGTAAATTAAAACTGAAAAAGTTTGATAAAAAAAGAAGGAAATATGTATCGAATCCTCTGTAAACATAAGCAAGAAAGCAAATGAAGCTAGAAAAAGAAATTATTATTGGATTGAATTCAGAGAGTTTTATTTTTTAACTTTTTTCCATTAAATATTACTTTTTTTAAAGCTTTTTTTCACGATTTTGGTATTGAAAAGATTGAATTACGATTTTTCTCCGTTATTTCATAATATTAGGAAAAAATAATTTTAATATTTTTTTCTTATTTCCCGATTCAGCCCTTTGAGAATTTATATTAGAATGTAAAAATACTTTCTTGTTGTATATTTTGTTTAATGTTTAATGTAACTACTATGCAAATGTTGTATTTTCCTTTGACTGAAATATATGAAGTAGCAAATATGAAATATAATTCTAAAAATCGCTTCTCTGTTATATGAAGTTAAATATGTATCTTATTTTGTTTGAAGTTAACAAACAAAGAAATTGTAGATTTGTGGTAAATAGTCAGTTGCCTTTAAATAGACAACTAGATAGATAATAGATAAAAAAATAAAAACTATCGTGCTTTATAGTATTATTTGTAAAATTAAATTCTACATAACATTTAAATACCTAATTAATGTTGATTTATGATTAATTTGATACATGTTTAGTTGTATATTCATTACATGCTCAAAAATAATAATTTGTTCCCAAAAATTTTCGCACATTAATGAAATCCTGATAAGAACCCATATAATTTTTACAGGTGACATAGCCACCTCATCCAATGTTGGAGTTAGGACTAGGGATTTTAATATCGGATAAAAAGTTCAATACCGGTGTTCGGTATTTTTTAGATCTTAATACCGGGATACCACTTTTAATACCGGTAGTAGAAATTTTAGAAAAAGAAAGAAAACACAGGTGCGCCTCTTTGTTTTATCTACCAGATTTATAAAAATCATAAAAAATAACCATCATAAAAAATAATTTGTAACTTATAAATTATAACAGTATATAAAGAAACACAAAACAAGTTAATCAACATCTTGTTTATTTAAATAACAAGAAAGTGTAAATGTCCAAGTACTTAATTTTAAATTCCTCATATTCAAATAAACTGATTTCTCGTCAGATGGTTTTGGATATAGCTGATTTCTGTATTGCTTTTTAGTTTGCTGAATTTTTTTTTTTTTTTATCGATAATTATAATTTTCGTTCAAGAGACAATACCTTTTAACTATCGACATTAGTGTCATTATCATCTTCGATAACTGGGCAGGATTCTTCTGAATGTTAATAGGTTTGTGGGTAAAAAAAATTAAGAAAATTTATTATAAACTTTGTAAGGGCGAACCTCTTGGGTGTTCTTCTCCTAGATTATCGGCGTGGGCTAGAGGTGTGGGATTAAATGAAGAACCAGAAGCTGCCATAATCTTTATATCATTTTATTAAGATCTTAACTTAAACCAAGAACAGATCGGGTAATAATATGATATGTGAGAGAATCTACGGTGGCGAAACACACAATATATAATACCGAAATAACGTAACCCGGACCACTATCAATAACTAATTCGCCTAAGCTTAATTTCAATGTAAATGCAGATCCCAATATTAAAATGGTAACTCCTACCTTAATGTCCAACGAAGCAGCAATCTACCGGATCCTAACTGAAGTTGCGGTTCACTGGCGTGGGATTGTTTCACCTTGATTAAAGGCTCTCAGTCATGGGCAACATCTCTTGCTGTTATTTAACTTCTCGAAATATTCTTCACACTTGCAACACGGACTATCGTAACACTCCCCAAATGCCACCTCGCTTACTCTAAACTTCTGTATTTTAAACGCTTCCTAATTTGCATCTTTCATTCACGTTTTACTTCTCGGGATGGTTGGAAAAGAATTGCCATTTATTCTGGCCCCAAAGAACCCAAAAGGACATGTTAATGAAAAACCGCGTGAGCCCGTCACAACTTGACCAAATTTAAATTGGTTAGCCTATTTTCTTCTTTTTTATTCTTCTGTGCAATTAGTTATTGTTATTCGTTATTATGAATTATTATTTGTGAGTATATATAGAATGCATCTGATAAATATTTTGAATCATAGTGTAGTTGCAATGCGAATAACAAACTCATCAATTAAAAAAATATGGAAATATTACGCACTTTCTTCACAACTACAAACTTGTTTTCGCTGATACGAATGTTAGACTACGAACTCTGCGTGTGCGCAGTATCACTCTGAGTTGAAATAGGATAGTTTTGGCCCGCCTCCCTGGATAATTCACATATTTTATCCCTTCTCTTGATTGTACGATGCAACTTTATATTCCCAATCTTATTAATTTCGCGCGTAGGGGAGACATAAAATTGAGGGTATACTATTTTCCTATGTTCACGATCCTTGGATATACAGTGGAGACAATTTAAAAAATTTCTAATAATTACCGAAAAACAGGTATTTAAACTTGTGAATACTGGTATTGCAAAATTGTACAAATGGCTCAAAATACCAGTTTTCGGTATCCTGGTATACTGGTATTGTAATCCCTAGTTAGGACACACGGCTTGTAATCGAGTAGGCTCGGGTTCGCATCCCGAATAAGGCATGGATGTATCTTCGAGAAAAGAAGTCGGACTTTCGGCTGAAATGGATTCCCGTTTCGAATGGAAAGCAGCACACCTCTTATGCCCCATGCCAAGAAAATCGTTTGTAATGAAGTCTATATTCTTCTGGATTGTACTGTATGTTTCTGTTCGTCAATGCCTGATCTTTCAAATGTATCCCAGGATACAACAAATGCAAACAACAAACATGTGACCTACATATCCGTTAACACTTGAAAATTTCTATAATCCATGAAATAATAAAGGTAGAAAGGTAAAAATAAATACACATGCCACAGGGGGTTTATTGAAACAAAAAGTGCAAAATAACGGTAGATTGCATCAGTCTGATCGGGCCCTTTTTCTTCAAAGAAATGCAGGGTTCTACTTCGCTGTCAACTTGTCGAGTGTGAAGTTCGCCAATAAGTCATAGAATCATATCATTTCTTGCCTCTCTGATAAACTTACGCTAGAAGGTTCCGACTTTTATGTAGGATGGTGTTCTCGAACAATGATATTCATTTTCTACTTTTTTAACTATTAGGAAAATAAAATATATTTTTTATAGGAAAACACACATACAAAGCACCTTAAAGTGTTTCTACGAACATTTACAGAATTTGGAGGGCGAGATCACAAGATTTCAAGAAAATTTTTCCTCAATTTCAATTTTCTCTGTTAACCCATTTCTGCATATACTGATACAGCATCTGAAGAACTGCAGCTTGAACTTATTGATTTGCAGTCAGATCGCAGTGTAAAGGAATTATTTAATACCATGTCATAGACTTTTACAAACCTTAGTCAGCTGAAAAATGTCCTTGTATTAAGGAATTTCCTGAGGAATTTTTCTTTATATTTTACTCGACATATATTTGTGAGCAAAATTTTCTCACATGAAGATAGAATAAATAGAGAGGAAAGTACATACATAAACTTGCAGGCTGTCATGAGTTTTAAAAGAAGTTGCAGATGCTGTGTTGTTGCAGGAATTTTTAACAACGTCAATTTTAAAATCAAAAGAGTCTCAAATAAAGCCAAAAATAATTCACTCAATTATCAGCAGAACATTTTAAAAACAATTTTTGCAAACTAAATTCTAACCTTATACAGAAAGGACATTGATAAAGTTGAGCTTCATGTGGTCAAAGTCTCTAGTCACATATCTAAGTCAATTGCCACTTACATAGCAAAGATAGAACTAGAAACTGGAATAATGTGTATCTCATTTGCTGAAATACGTGTAAAATCACCATATGCGTCTGCAAGGGAATTTTTGTGTTTTCGGTTTAATAAACCGATCCTTATGAAAACGACATCCAAGAACACTGAACGGACTTTGGGAAATTGTTCAAGATGAATGGACTAAAATTTGCATGGAAGTACAAACAAAAAGTTTACTGTCATGAAAAATTTGAGCTAAAGCATAGTGTACGGGAAAAATATGGTAAATGATTATGGATGGTGTGAATGAATGATGATGCGCGATATCATGATGGGTCTACGACGAGATTTTGTGCTCCTGTACGTGATTTCCTGGGTATTATAGCATACTCCGGTCGCTAGATCAGACATAGGGTCCGGTTCTAAGACTTGCACGATTATTGGATACCAACTGTTAACTTTTTGTATTTTGGGCGTTTTCAAAAAATTGATATATCGAGGTTTTGTGACGACATAAATGGTCTTAGTTGCTCGTCTCCATGCTGCTTTTGGATACCTAGCTAACACAACTTTGGTGGACGCTTAGCGGCTGCGACATGTGCACTTTTATTTTCCACGGCGCACTCAAGCCTGCCTCGATGTACATTGCGGACACTTTGAGCATCTGTCTTTATAAATATTTGCAAATGCAGCTGTTTATGTGTTCAAAACAGCTGTGGCACCATACTTTGTTTTCCTTCCTTTTATCGTCAACTATGAATTGTACAGATACACTTATCTCGGAATTTATTACTTACTTCAAATGTGGAATCTGGCTGTGCGGAGTTTGATTGCTATCAAGTGCTATGTCGCGTATATTTGCAAGACTTGTGAAACCTCAAGTATATCTCAAAAAGAAAGCGATATGTTTGCGTGAGATTTCAAACAAGTTTTAACGGTATTATAAAAAGAATATCCTGAAAATTATGTATTTGCTTAATTTTTAGTGAAACAATATAGGAATTTCTGCTAAATTATTAATAAATGTTAAAAAATTCCTAATTATTGTTGCTTTGATTGGCTATAAAATTCATTTTAATTGATTTTTTTTAGCTCATTTACTAAAAACGTATCAAAAATATGTCGAAGTAATTTTTATGCATAACATACTCGATTTTAAATAAAATATAAAACATTCTTCTAAATGGAACATTTAAAATAATCAAAAAATTAATTCAGTTTTTTTTTCTAATTTAAAATTTTTAAAATATTCACGTATGCATTATTTTTCGCTATTTTTTTATTATTATTCGTAAAAATGAAGCTACAAATCGCGAAACAATATGTTGTTTGGCAAATTAAAAAAAGAAATCCAAACATATATTCTGAGATACCTTAACCAGCATCACATTCGTGAAAAAAAACGACCGAAAGTTCTCACGCAGTGTATTTCATACCATAGGGTGTTTACATTATGTTTCTACTGTACAATTTGTATGCAAAAGTTAAAAAGGAAGACAAGTAGAAATACATTATTTTTATTACATTTTTTTCACACGTAAATTTAGGTTTCCTGTTCTTTTTATAAGTGCATGTAGTACACTATTTTAACATTCATTTAATCTCGTCTTGAAAGAATGCGATGTTTTCAGTGGATCTGAGTTATTTTTTATCTGTATCTTTTTAAAGCTTAACAAATAGGAGTAAACTTCTCTATTTTTTAAATTACAAAATGTTTGAATTTTTTTTTCTTTTATTGTTCTAGCAGTAGTTTTTTTTAAAGTTAATCTGAAAGTGGATAAGATGCGCACCAATTGTCTCCTTTAAAATTACGTTCTTCCCAAATGTTTTTGTGTCTCCATATATAAAAAAATTATTTTCTCTCAACAGTGTCTCTCTCTCCTAAATCTGGATCGATTTCAGTTGAGGAATCATACTTGCTCTGTTATACTCTTCGTCATTTGATTCTTCTTCATCATAACCGTGAAGAGTATTTCTTTATCCGGCAATACTGTTGTACTATATCTATTAAATACTGTAACCATTAAATTACTTAAATATTATATTTCTTCATCATAGCTACAATGATACGCCATAGCATACGGAAGATTTAAAGCGTGCTCATGCATTCAGAACTGTACTTGGGATTCAAGCGTAGGGTATGACATAACCGAAGAGGCGGTATCCAAAAATATATATTTAGAATTCGCCTACAAGTTAAGGCATCTCAAAGGATGTGACCTTAAAGTTAGCTACACGAGAAACTATCCATTTTCCAAAATTGGTTTAGAAGGAGCGTTGAAAAAAAGTTAGACGGTGGGTATGATGTACCCTACGCGAGAAGTGCCGGGTTAAAAGATAACTTTCGATTGTAAAGTAAACCTCATGTGTTGTTTCATTTGAGTCTGCAAATGATATGCTAATCATAATAAGATTAATAACTATCTCAGGATATTTACTATTCTCTGTTTTAATTTTTATATGTGATAATGAGAATTGTATTTGAATGTATGGCTTTATAATTTGTTTATTTAAGTCAATGAATTACGATTCTTGCTCCGTCTGTGTATTAAAGAACCTTCCTTTCGTGTTTCTTTTCTTAGGATCCAGCATGCTGTAATTATAAGAAAACTGCGAAATAAACTTGCGAATTTATTTACCTTATAAATTATATATTACCAGCATTTATGAGCATTAATATTCAAAGAGTGTTCATGTTATGAAATATTTAGTGTAATGTCATGCATAAACATAAAATTCTGTACATTTTTATTAATATATATTACCTTATACTATGAAATATTAAAGTGTAATATAATGCATACGTATTCCGCAGGGCACCTTAACAGTGTCTTACAGTTAAGGGTGTGATTATTATGCCAAGAAATAAGAAGACTTTAAGAAATTGTTATTTTTCTTTTACTTATATGTATATTAAAAATCTAGAATTTTTTATTGCTGAACAATATTTAATATTGGTTTTATTTCTAGCAGAGAAATTCCGCAAGAAAAGACAGAAAAAAAATCCCGATTTTAAAAAAAAGTTAGACATTGTTATGACATGTAACCTAGGATTTATTATTTTCGATATGAATACCTCCTTGCTTAACAATGAATATGCTTTATTTGTATTTATGAAAAACGGTTTGTTTTTCATGTAATTTAATGGAAAACATTCAAATTCCATGTATATGATGATTTTAGCATTATATTATCTTTATTAAAAAAAAGTATATAAGACAAAAAAATAATGCGTATAAATGTGCTTTACCAAACTCAAAGACCAAAAGTAGAGAAAAGAGCACTGGATAATAAATAATGCAGTCATTCAGCGCACACACATTGTATCATCCTTGCTAATATTATAAACATGAGTTTATATGAATGTTTGGTACTCTTTCACGCAAAAACAACTAAATGGATTTTAATGAAACTTTACAATAATATAGCTTATACATCAGAATAAAACATAGGCTATAATTTATAAAGATATTGCTTGAAGTGTCCAAAATATATCAATAATTGTCAAGAAAGTAGAAACAAATTCGGCCATCTACAAACAAGCCCGCAACAACATATATCTTTTATGTGTGAAGCAAAACTTTGCATCTTGTTTTGTCTACGCCAGGCGCCCGGATCTGCAAAAGCTTGAACAGGCGGAATGTGAGGCTGATTACAATTTTAACATAAAATAAATACAACAAAAAGTAATATTAACTTATTACACTTCCAGATATAAATTATTTATTCTATTTTAAGCGTCCATTACACACAATTTGTAACAATGTGCTACTTTTGATTAGCAGAGATCAACTTAGGAAGGTGTTTAAGAAAATCGTCTCACAAGAGAGTTACTGAAAATTATAGATAAAAAAATCCTTTTTATCAGCTATTAGATCTACATACTTAAAATTTAACAATCAGGATTTTTTTTGTTCAGCTAAGAAATGCAAAAAGCTTCTTTTTGTTTAATTTGCAACTCACGTAAAATTAACTCATTAAAAACTTCTTTATCCTTCACAATCTGTATTGTTTAATTTTTCAATTCACCCCGTGCGAAGAACGAGTATAACAGCTAGTATAACATAAAATAGAAAACCGTTAAAGTGTAAAATTAAATCAACTCTGGTGTGTTTGAAATTTTGCAATAGATAAAATTACATATATAAATACAGAAACTCTAGCTAGTTATTAGTTATTAAGTAGCTGTACCTTATTTTTTATATGGGTTATGGGCTCATGGGTGGTGTGTCATGAGTTCGAGTCTTAGTGCCACTGAAAACCCATTGTTTGAAGGAACTAATGTACTTTAAATAAGTCGAGGCTCAAAGTCCATCCCTTGGTATAGTGTGGTAGTTTGGAGATATTATGTCAGTTCAGAGGGCGTTCTCATCATTTGACCATACTTCAGAATTCCGAGGTCTGGCGCTAATAGTCCTTGCGTTGTGTGCTTTGTTGTACGGTGTTAATAAACACTCCCTAACTCGCACAACATTTATTTTTAGCTAAGTTTTTTCAAACTTTATGAATATATAACTATGTATATTATGTCTGGTATGTACATGACCATCTTGATTTTTTTTTAATTTTAACTTTTTATTTAAAAAATAAAAAATAAAATAAACTTAATATACAATATCTAGAACAGGGGAACTCAGCCTTTTTTTGTGCTGGGCTGCATACATATGTTAGCTATTTCACGCGGACCGCAAACATATGTTAGCTATTTAACACGGGCAGCATGCATATGATGGCTATTTCACGCGGGCCACAACAGAAGAATTAATGGAAGGGGGGGAAGAAATGCCTTAAGACCAAGATAACATAGATAATTTAAAATGTGAAAATTGAACAACATATTAAAACCCTATTTTTCTTTTTGAATTATTATTTTTTTCACTAAATGTTTCTAAATTGGAAGTATTTGAAAATCACTCTTTTACAATTTCTGCATCACTAAACGTTTTCATATGATCACCAATAATATAACAAATTTCGTAGAATGTTTTGTTGCTGCTGTGATATTATCATTGACAAAACACTTTTCGCTGTTCTAAAGATTATTCAAGACAGCCTTTTTATCACCTCTTGAAAGAGATCTTCGAGGAAAAGTGTAATTAAATGCGACTCCTGTTTATTGGTATTTTTTAAATACAACAATTTCGTGACAAATCAAACAATTACTGGGCCATGCTTGCTTTTATCTACAAAGTAGTCAACTTTCCAATCTTCTTGAAACATCTATTTTCTTCATTTTTCACTTGCAAGACATGAAAGATAGTTAAAAATCAGTTCCACTCATAAAATGGTCGCTATTCCAATGTTGTGTATTATAACTAATCAATTCGGACTCATACGACATCAACATCAAAAAACATAACTGATATATTTGATTTTTCAACGAAGAATAACAATAACACTACATAACAAAGTCAAATAAATGTGCGGTATTGCTGTCAGAAATTTGTATTACTAATGGTATCTACTTAGTGAGTTATTTTTTGCTAAACGAGAGACAGCTATCTACAATGATAAATTGTCTTGGTGTCGAAACGGCACCGGTGGACGTTCGAGGTATATTTACTTGTAAAATTTCTCCTGGTTAACTTAGAATCACAAAACTTTTTCATGAAAAATGATTACAAATCTCGAAATTTTTTTTAAATCCCTACAAAAATGCTGATAGGAGAACAAATAAACAGGCTCCGATGACCAATCAACACCGACGAATGTTCTAGTGTGAACCAGATGTGTTAATATTTTTCACTCCTTCCCCTATCTTTTTGTCTCAGTTCCACACCAATTTTTAAACAAGTAATATAATTATTTTTAAAGTCAATTACTACTTGGATCAACAAAGAGCATTTTTATTTTAGCTACTTTTTCATTAAATAGTTACAATTAAAATAACTATGTATAATCATAGGGGACAGAAGCACAACATTAAGTGGTAATTAATTTTTATTAATTATCAATGAAGTATCGTATTGTCATCCAAAACAATCGTGTTTATAAAATTTCAGTTCAACTAAATGGTTTACAATGAGCGAAGAAAACCTTTTCAAGTTTATACACAAGTCGCAAAAAACGATGCCAACGTGGCTGTATTTGTAATTCTTTAAATAATTACTTTTAATTAATTTTCATTAATAATAATTAAACTATTGTAAAGGGTGTTTTTTTGAGAGGTATAGAATTTTAAATTGCAATAAAACAACAATGTATTATTCGATTGACATGAATTTTTTTTATTCGAAAGATAATCTTGTGGCATTACATTTTAAATATGATTTCTGGCATAGGACTGCCACGGCTTTCTCGGATGTAGTCCAATCTGGACGTCCAATTTTCGATGACTTTTTCCAACATTTGTGGCCGTATATCGGCAATAACACGGCAAATGTTGGCTTCCAAATGGTCAAGCGTTTGTGGCTTATCCGCATAGACCAATGACTTTACATAGCTCCAAAGAAAATAGTCTAGCGGTGTTAAATCACAAGATCTTGGAGGTCAATTCATAGGTCCAAAACGTGAAATTAGGCGGTCACCAAACGTGTCTTTCAATAAATCGATTGTGGCACGAGCTGTGTGACATATTGCGCCGTCTTGTTAGAACCACAGCTCCTGGACATCATGATTGTTCAATTCAGGAATGAAAAAGTTAGTAATCATGGCTCTATACCGATCACCATTGACTGTAACGTGGTGGCCTTCATCGTTTTTGAAGAAGGATTCCAGCAGCCCATAAAGCGCACCAAACAGTCAGTTTTTCTGGATGTAACGGTGTTTCGACATACACTTGTGGATTAGCTTCACTCCAAATGCGGCAGTTTTGTTTGTTGTTGTAGCCATTCTACCAGAAGTGCCCTTCATCGCTAAACAAAATTCGCTTATGAAAATCGACCATTATTTTCGAAATAAAATTGTACAATTTGAAAGCGTTGTTCAGGCGTGAGTCTATTCATGATGAATTGCCAAACCAAACTGAGAATAAATCATTTGACAGCTGTTAAATCGGTCGCCATCTTGGAAAGTAATGCCTACTTAAACTCCTATACCTGGAAAAAAACACTGTGTATTATAATCTAAAATAATCATGTATATGAAATTTCAGCTCAATTGAGTGCTTTAAATATATTTTATTAACGAGTGAAATTTACACCAAGATAAATAAATAAATAAATATATTGATATAGTGAGTTAAAAGTAGGAATTGAAAAAATTAGAAGTGTAGAGATTTAAATATTAAAAAGAGATTTTTTTTCCTAGGTTTCAATATAGGACATTCGTATTATAGATATATTTAAAAGATTTACTTGTAGGTTACGTTTTCAGACAAATAAAATCAATTATCCTAACATAAAAACAAAATCTTGCATTCAAGATAAAAAAAAAAAAAAAAGCTATAACGGATCACCTAGAAAGTTAATGTTCCAAGAAAATTTAAAATCCAGCTATAGGCCCTTTTCCTTTTTTCTCTAGGCTCTTTCGATTGATTTTTGTTCGTACGTGAAGAAATTTTAAGACAGTTTTCATCTGTTTTCCTTCTTACATGAAATGAAGTGGGTGATTTTTTTATTTGTGTACGGGTTGTTTAATAAATTCACTGACCATTTAGCAAAATTTCTTTATTGTTTTTGAATTTCTTTAAATAGTTTATCGATTTCGCAATCAAATTTTTTTTAATGTGTTGTTTGAGATTAGCAGTATATGTGCTATGAAAATGAAGTGAAAATCTGTAAGGATAATATTCAAAAATTATTTTTGATTACTTAGTTTTAAATGTTTTTATTTTCAAATGGGCTGCGGATTGGTATTTTTACAATTACCCAACTCGTACATGAAGCTGGTATAAATTTTAGTGCGGCACCATATAGGTACATACCAACTGCTACCATAAGAGGTTGTTACGAGGTTTTATGGGCCGGACTATGTTCTGGATGATACTATAGATGGCGATGCACGGATGAATTTCTTGAAGGAGAGGATATTCGCCGCATAGGCTTATCCTAGAAGTTTCCAGATCTCAGTCCTATTAAACCTCCATTAGGCGCGAGAGTCTCTCAGATAAATAATAAAAATAGTTTCAGAGTTAGGTCCCCATGGTGAGTTGGAATATGTCCCTCCTTCTTCTATCTGCCTCTCGTCACTCGCCCTAGGATTCAGTCACAGAGCGAGGGAGATTTCTTCATGTTTTGGGGGGCAAGGGCCATTGAATCTGATAGATGCAGCTCACCGATCAGAGTCGCTTTTTAGAAATTTAAACTATTTCGTTTATTTTGATTTTTTTTCATGTAAAATCGTGTAGTTTTCAGTTTGATATGAAAATAACTCGAAATAAGTACAGTTGTGATGAATCTATACGGCACCCCCCTTATCACCTATACATTTGGGCGTGTTTGGGGATTGTAAATTAGCGTATATTTCCAATCAGCTCTAAAAGGAGGAAACGGGATATAAAAATGAATCAAAGTACATAAGGAGAGTGTTGTAGATTAGCAAAGAATGCTAATGAGCCAACAGATACATAAACGGAGCGCTAAGAAGAGTCAAGTTGATTGTGTAATTAGTTTCTAGCTGATTATCAGGCAGCAATCTACATTCGGAAAGTTAAACCGACTGGAAAGGATTGAAGTAGTAAAAATCAGGTGATATTAAAACTTCATTTATTGGATAGTAAGAGTAAATAAATAATAAAGTTAGTGGAAAGTTAATGATTGTTAGTAATTCAAATTGCGTATACCTCTCAGTCCTCTTATTCCGGTAAACCTGTTCGCGATATTGAGCTCAGTAGTTGATTAACATCCTATTTTTTTTATTTAAATTAATATTAAAGGTAAATCCTTTGACGTAGACATATTGTTTAATATATGTATTTAGAAGGTTGATAATTGATTCAAGTGAATAAATATTATTGGTTATTGTAAAAATGTCGTCTGTAATTCTTTGCCTCAATTCAATCTTCGTGTTAGGGTGGAACCCAGGGGGGTTCCCACACAGTAGAACCTCTATATAATGAACCTCTATATTGGAAATTTTTTCAGCATTACGAACTTTTTCCTGAAACCTTGAATATCTTACGATTGTCTTCATAAATAAACCTCTCTATAGCGAAGTGTATTTTCTTTATAACGAAATTTTTCTTTCGTTATTCATTCTTTGTTCTCCCTTTTTAAAAAAATATTTCTGCAAAACATTTAAGTTATTCTCTTTTTAATACATTTTATGGTGGTCATAAACCTTGAACTGGTTTTATTAAATCCTAACTCGCCGAGAGCAATAGAGTTCTAGACCTTTAATCCAAGAAATGTAACTTTTAACCCCCATTGTTCTGTTCACTTGAAACATCTTCGACATCGTCTTTCACACTCAGTGGTGTTGTACCATGCCCCCGTGCGCGCGTGTTCTAATAATAAAATAATATATCTTGAATATTACTGGTATGCTTTAAATTATAAAATGTCCTTAAAATTTATTAAATTCAGTATAAAATTATTTTCTTGATAATGAAAATATAGTTCGACATTCATTTTTTTTTGTTTTCCTTGCAGTTTTTCTTTCGTTTTTTTTATGGGTAAGATAGATAAAATACACATATATTGATTTTAATATTAAGTATTAATAATCCCTTTTATATATATAAGGTGTTTATGAATTTGCTTTATGTGGTTTATAAAGTATATTAAAATATGAACCTCTATATAATGAATTTTCCATATAACGAAATTTTTTACCAGGAATTAGCGACTTCCCTTTTTAGAGGTCCGACTGTATTTGGTAACTTGAGTTTGATTTTTTTCTCAAGCTATTAAGATTCATCTGAGGGATTCCCATCACCTATGCAGTGATTGTAATTTATTCAACCCTCAATGTAACTGAAAAAAAAACTCCCAAAATATCTATATGAGAATCAAAATCACTCAGATTCTTGAGCACATATCTAGGAAACTGGGTCACGAAATTTTGAAGAGCACCAGCGAAGACGGTCTCATTGCAACATTAACATGTCTGGTTCACTTTGACTTGGTATGAAAGAAATATCTCTATACCCAGGGGCCGTGGGTAGACTAGTGTTTGGAGCATCGGACTCCAGACTGGAAGGCCTGGGTTCTATGTCTGATTCCACCAAATACCCTCCGAGTACACACTGAGTAAGTGCTCGTTAAATCAGTGGGTTCAAAAGACTTGTGGGGGTCGCAGCTTAAACCACGAGTGCAGGAGACTGGAGAATATTTCTCTCCCCTTCAGTTCCATGCCTAAATTGTAGAGGTAGAGATCGGTGGTGTCGCTATCTAACGTCCCTTAGGTGATTTTTGAAGACTGCAACAAGGCGTCTTAAAATGTAAACTGTGGTGACACGGTGATAACTAACCATTCTCTTTTGAGTTTCAAGTATTAGTTTGAGGTGATGCATCTGAGAGATACCGTGCACCTAGGATGAAACTTTTTGAATTGTGCCTAGCGGAGAGTTAAGCATGTTTGGGAGGGTCTAGGAAGATGCTTAATCTCTGATTCGTGATTTCACCCTTTTCGATTAGTTTTGTATCCATATTTACCTCTTCCATATTGTTATGTTGCTGCATTCTTTTTCACATTGCAATAGGTTTCTGTGTCAAATTTCATGGCAATACAGTAATGAGTTTATCATTTTTCCCAGATTTTATGTTTGTGGCCTTAATTTTTGACATAAGTGTAATTTATAAATATAAAAGAAATTATATTATGCCTTAAGGTATCCGACTACCCTAAAACCATGATTTTTTTCAAAAATTGGCAATTTTTTTTATGACTTTATTTTATAGACCATTTTATGAACTTAATAACAATACCAAGTACTTTATTTTCCCTCCACTAGAACAAAAACTACAAGCGTTTTAATAAAAGCAAATGCCATAACTTTACACAAGATGTCAAACATTAAAATGCGTTTTATTCGAAATGTGTTTTTTTTTTTTTGAAAAACTCAAACGGGGACCACGATTGCTCAAAATGTTTTGAAAATAATTAGCTGAAATTTTTTGCTTATGTTCTGCATAACAGTAGAAGTGTTTTGATCTTCAGATTTATCAATAACTGTTTTATTTCAAAATTTGCAGTTCTTTATGTGAATATAGTCAATGTTTTTTTAAGCAATTTTGTATAATGACTTAGATAAAGTGCTCTAGTTTTTGTAAAAATTAAAATATCTCTTATCATGAAGGTCACTTCAAACAGGAATAACAAAGTAACACATCAAAATTGAAAAATTGACAATTTGTTCATAAAATCTTTGTACAGAGCGGGCCCCGTTTATGTAATTTTTCGTACATTTTTACTAGTGTTTTCCCATTTTAATAATAATTTTTTTTTTTTTACCAATTTTAGGATTTTTTCCTTAAAATATACTAAATAAATATAAAAATCACAAAAAGATCTCCATATCTCCTTTTTTTCAAAAAAAAGTTGTCGCAAGTAGTCGGATACCTTAAGATATTTGATATTTAATAAATTAAAAAATGTAATAAATGCTTTCAATAAAGCGTAGCAGCCATAATGGAAATATGTTTCAGATAATTAGTTATATTTTTATCAAAGCAACTATTTAGGTTAAAATATTTTTCTTAATTGTCTTCCCAGCCAATATTATCATTAACAATATATGAAGCTTTCCTACTAAAAACATTGTACTAGCTGATTTCTTTTATCATTTAAATAAGTTTTAATGATATTCCTAAAAAGCATACTTCATTAATATCATATTAATATAATGTTAATTGTAATGTGTGACTTCATATAATAATTATTGATATTATATAACATTTATGGTGAAAAATATGTTTTTATCATTAAAAATATTTTAATTACCTTATCATAAACTTTATTATACCGATTGTCAATAACAATTATAAAACTCCCATGTTGCATTAAAAATATATCTAGACTTATTTAGACAGAAATATAAAATAAAATTAAAATTACATTTTTACTGCTGTGAATAATTTTTATTTGCTGTATTTGGCTGGTTTTTGTTCAGATTGAAATATAATTATTTCCTTCTGAATCTTTAAATGACTGGAAAAGAAGATTAATATTTGTACATTAATTAATTACATAATCTTATCTTCATTTTCTGTAGAAAATTATTTAAAATAATAATAAATTCTATTATTAAATTAATTGGAAATATGATATAATATATTATATGAAAGGGAAAATAAATACTTATTTCGAATTTTTCTTAATTTAGATATTTTATCAATTACCCAGGAAATGTGTTTCTGAAATAAGATTAGGGATGCAATATCAAATTAATAAAAAAAATGATTTTTTTTGAAAAACAAAGAAATTGATTTATAAATGCAGAGTACAAAATGTTTAAAAGTATAAAATCAAAATAAACTTTGCGATCAGTATGACTGAAAGATGGTCATTTTTACCCTTGTAAACATTTAATTAATTCATTCATTTTATACAAGACCTATTTTTTAGACGACATGTTAAAAATAAGTGAAAGTTATTTAAATGTATTAAGTGTTCAAATATTTCTATGAGCTTTAATATTTTTGTCACAAAAATATTTAGTGAAAGTAATTTTGTAAATGTTTCCTAAATATATGTACTCTTCCCTTCGTTCAAAAATTAGCTTCCTTAACAAATATTTTCAATGAAATAGAAATGTTGAATTTTGTGTGAAAGTTTATATAGATATAGCTATTTATCTAGTAGTTAGGTAAAGGTTCTCTTACATTAGAAATGTTGTAAAATGAACCTTACGCTTAATTTGTAGAAACCTTATATAAATATGCGTATATTTACAGTAATAGTTAAGAGTAAAAGCACACCAATCCTTTTTAGAATAGTTTTCAATACGACATTTATGGCTAGTTAGGATATTTTTAAAGAGCTATTAGACTTTTTGAAAAGATGATTTACAAATCCACTTAAAATAGGGATTTTAAAAGCAAAACTGAAATGTATATCTTTTGTTCCATTTTAATGTCGTTTTAGTAGTATTCTTTCCTTAATAAATGCATCTGACTGTGCATTTTCATGTTTTAAAAGCTTGAAAAAGTAAACTTTCTACCTTCTTCGTTATGAAAAACATTATTTTTTAATCGTTAAACCAAAACCACTGAAATTAATACATTTTTTTTATATTTCTCGTTCTTGTATATCTAAATTATAAACTAAAATTCCCGTATAATTCGAATTTTTTATGTTTGAATCTGGTACATTATCTTTAATGCCATATAATGTAAGACGTAAACTCACACACTAATTTTTGTTCAGTACAACTACAGACGGTTGTTCTCACTTTATGGAAACGATTTTGTAATTCATTTCTCTCTTTGTATTTTAAGATAAAACATTCGCAACTTCAGAATAATCGTCTGCTAAGGTTTTATTTTGACTGGAATGTAAAATAAAAGGTTTATTTTGAAGCTCGATATATGGATCGAAGGTCATGTACTTATGATTTCCAAGGAGAAATATCGTATGAACAAATTACACTGTTTGACAATTGCTAAGAAAAAAATGATTTATGCAAAATTATGTCTCAGACAGCTGAGCAATAAAAATAAATCCAAGCTGCTCAGAAGGTGATGTAGACCAGGACTTGCTGTTTGTATAAAAGGCAGTACATACAAGCTGATAAACCATACTAAAAGTAATGCTATTTGATGTTTGACGAAAATAGTGATGCATGTTAAAAAAGTTTTTTCTCTGAATTTCTCTTTGTTTTTCCGAAAAATTAAGAACAAAATGTCAGCAAAACATTCTTTGAGTGACTACAATCGTGAACGATCAGTTGGAAGACTGGAAAAAGGTTAAAGTGTCAACAATGTAGTTTGTGCATCAAATAGTGTTATCTCGCGAATAAAGAAGGCCGCTGAAGATGAAAATGCTTTGCGAAAGCATGCTGGGTGTCGTGGTAGGAACAACTACACCTTTAGAAAATCGCTATATATCCCTCGTGGCAAAAATGAACAGAAATTTCATTCCTGGCCAGATAACTGCAAACCTTGCAGCAACATCCGGTACGCATATTTCAGCAAGAACCATCTAACAGCAACTAAATCAAGTTGTTTGTATACACGGAATCCTGTTCGTTGCATACCACTTCAACCACACCATCCTCGAAAAAGATTACGGTGGTGTAAGGAACATGTTGATTCTCGGATCACAAAATTGGTCCCGGGTGATGTTCTCCGACGAATCTCGTTTCAGTGTGACAAGTTATTCTAGTCACCAATTACTCTGGAGAGAGCGTGGAATACGATGTGCGCAAAAGTTTGTTTGTGAAGGTGATCGGTACAGCCTAGGAGGGTTGGACAAGCATCATGCACAATGACCGAACAACGATTTACATCTTTCAGAGAGGAAGCGTTACATCGCAATGGTTCTGCAGGCTGATTTTTCTTGATCATCTTCGTATTTTAGGGTTCTGCAGGTCCAGATCTTTCAGCGAGGAAGCGTTACATTGCAATGGTTCTGCAGGCAGATTATTCTTGATCATGTTCGTATTTTTAAAGGTTCTGCAGGTCCAGACTTTTTATTTGTGGTTGATTATACGCGGCAACACAAGTGTTGAGGTATCGGACACACTGCGAAATGAAAATATTCTGCGCACGCATTGGCCTACATTATCAACCTACCTAAATCCTATTGAACATATCTGAGATGACCTTTACAGACGTTTTTCACGAATAAACATCTCTTCCCGTACAGTGCAAGAGCTCAAAACTGCCTTGAAAAGAAGAGTGGTACTATATCATCTAAGGACTTTTCAATAGTTTAGTGAGAAGCACAGTCTTGGACATATGAAAAGTGCGCATTAGTGTCTATGGTCAACACGCAGCTTAATAAGGCATTTATATCTGCATTATTGTGACCTGAAGATCATTTTTGTGGCTGTTTGGAATTCAGCCTGCATCAATGGCATTTTTTTTTAGTTTTTGATTCTTCCATGTGGCGATATCTGCACCAATTTGCACTATAATGAATGCGCATCATCCCTACTAAATATGTACTTAGTTTCAGTTCTTCAATCATTGTCTATTCTTCATTATTCCGATAAAAGTAAATATTTCTTAGCAATTGTGGGGCAGTGTATAAAGTGGTGTAAAATTCTCGGTTATTGTATTTCAAACAAAAGTGTTTAAAATATATTGAATTTGAAAGAGAAAAATCGTCTAGCAGAAAGTAAAAATGAAAAAAAAAAATGTCCACGGAACTTCTTCCTCAGACTGTTCGAACGCAGGCAACTATTAAGAAAGTGAAGTTTCTGTTCCTAAAAGATTCATTGCATAGCAATTAAGTTGTCTTCCAGAACTATATTTAAAATTATTTAAATTGATTTCGAAAAAAATCCAGATGTTTAAACTTGAAGTTCGTCTCATTTTTTAAAAAAACATCTTGCTGAAAGGTAATCAAATGGTAAAAATATTCAAAACACTTCTAGCTGCTTAAAAGCGGAAATTTCTGGTAACACTCAACGAGGTGGAATACGGAACAAAATGGTTTCGTTAGTGTATAGTTAAGTTCCGAAAGGGACTGATTCATCATAGTTGCATGATTTTTTAACAACGACAACTTAAAAATTAAATAAAAAGTTTCAAGTAAAGCCAAAATTAATTCACACACACACATATAACGTAACACATTCAGTAAAACGCATTAGTGTTTTTAGAAAAAAAATTACCTCCATGAAAGATTCGATCTAAAGCTATTGTCCAGAATCATGATCATCAGATAGAAGAAAATTTCAACAAGAGAAGTGCGTTATGTATTAATAAAAATCAACCATCAAAATATTTTCCATAAAGTGTGAACTAACTTGTGTATTTCACTCGTTTGAAATAAACATTTGTTTACCAACAAATTTCTAACAAAGAAATTAATACTCAAGATATGTATCTGACATTAAACTCAGTCTAAACTTCTTGTAAATAAATATTATATACAGAAGTATATTACTACTTAATAATATTAATAATATTTATGAATAAAATTTCAAGTTAAGATTCGATTCTGTATACACAATTTCTAAGCAAAATATTCGTATAAAATAACTTGCATGTATAGATTGAACAATGGATATACTTCACATAGTAACTCATATTTTTTTAAGCAACTTCTTGACAAAAAATCTACATTTAAAAACCGAAAAAAATGAAAAAATACTGGAATATTTCAATGTGATTTAAACATCTCTTGACAAAGAATTATATTTTTCATCTTCTTCCCTTCGATTTTTATATTTCATATTCGTCGAAAAATCCACTCACATGAAAATAATAATAAAACGAAATACTATTTCCTTATATATCTTTAGCTTGATGCTCAATATTTTCATATATTCATGCGAAAATATATTGATCTAAAATCACTGAAGTATAAATACACACGGCGAGTAAATATTCTTCGGAAACGCTGCAAACAGAATTTTCTTATTGCATGATGGCTACTCGTTCCTTTTGCAGTTTCAAGAGTTCAAAGAAAACAAGTAAAAAATGCTTTTATGAAATGTGACGGTAAAACTTCGCAGGTAGACTACATTTCCGTTTAGACGCTTTGAAACTAAAAAAAAAAAAAAACCCAAAAGAAAGATTTATTCATGCGTAAAAGTGTAGAAGGAACAGATCAGAAATCGAATTCTGTGTGAAATATGAACACCATTTTTTTATGTTATCACATCTTTCGAATGTGACGGATTCTTCTGAAACTGTTTAGAATAAGAGGTGATATTCTATTATATTTCATAATAATAAAAATGGTTGTATGTTAACAATTTTGTGTTCTTACACATGAAAATAGACGTCCCTAGTAATTTCTGATTCCGTCGCCGAATCTACTCCCAGCGTTTTCTGTCTTGGCCCCAACTCCATTGGTACTTTGAGCAAATGCCAGTTACGACAGAAATAAACTACGTCACCGTACCTCGTAACCATATAGAAGGTATATCAATAGACTTGCTACTTTACACTAAAAATACACTTTTGGGTAATTTCTCCTCACAACAAGCTGAAATTCTTTCCTTTTAAGTACTTCACGACGAATATGAGGGAAGGAACGAAATAATGGATGACTCGTCCAACAGGAATGTCTCTTCTATAAAATTATTGTGACGAAAAAACCCTCTCGGTTTCGGAGAGGAAAAGAGGGGTAGTGATATCGAAGACGTTTCCAGAATCGGCTTATCAGTTTTGCCCACGGGCGTGAGAAAAGAATGCAGTTACCCATCAGGACATTCTGCGCACCGTCCTTGCAAAATTACAAGTGTTGTCGTGCATTGCTTGTCTAATGAGACGAAGCTACAACCCTGAATAGTATAATTATTTTAATGCACAATTCATGCCAAAAACATCGTAATTTGATTCAAAAAGCCACTTGTGACTGAATCCCCTTTAATTATGCAACGTTCAGCGGCATTTATTAATACATTTAAGAAGTTTTTTATTTTGATATACCATTTCCACTTCGTTCCAGTATATTTAATTTCAATTTGAAGTTATTCTGACCAGTGGTTCTTTTTTACAGCATTTTGAAAGTGCAACTTTAATTATAATCATTTTGTAAAATACACTGCTGGACAATTGCAAAGGACGGATAACACTATCATCCATAGCAACCACAAAATGAAAGGAAGCAAAATGTCGAAAATTAGAATAAGTGCGGGATATTAGTATGAAGAAGTATGAGTATGCAATTTTTTTTCCACGTCTGTTCATCACGTGATAGCGTTCATAAGAGCTTTAAAGTTTTTGACACGTGTGGACAGTTGTTGTTTCAAGTCAAAGTTTTACAGGAAAGATTTAATATACGAACTTAAAATTTGTGGCATGTCTTCCCGACATCACATAGATGATTTTATGCGTGGCCGAATTATTGGAAAGATCGAAGAAGGGCGAAAAATAACAGATGTTGCCAGGGAGTTCGACATCGTTCACAGCGTTGTTTCACGGCTGTGGAAGTCATTTAAAACTACTGGAATGTGTAGTAGACGGCACGGGGGAGGTCGTGTTAGAAGTACTACGTCTGCAGAAGACAGATATATCGTCCTATCATCAAAAATGAACAGGCGCACCACAGCTCAGCAGGTGGCAAATCAGTTTCTTGCTGCCTCAGGAAAGCAGATCTCCCGAAAAACTGTTGCCAGACGTTTGAGGGGAGGAGGACTATACGCACGCAGAGCTGTTGTGTGTGTCCCATTGACCAGACAGCACCGTACTGCCCGTTTGAAATGGTGTCGTGAGCATCACAATTGGACTGAACAGGACTGGGCATGCGTACTATTCTCAGATGATAGTAGGTTCAGTCTGTCATGGGATTGTAGACTCCAACTGATCTCGCGCGAGAGTGGTACTGCTTATCGTCCAGAAAATATCCAAGAATCTGACCGATATCCAACATGCAGTACCATGGTGTGGGCCGGCATCATGATCAATGGCCGCATGCGCCTACATGTGGTTGCGAATGGGACTATGACGTGCCAACGATACATTGATGAAGTTCTACTTCCTCATGTTCAACTTTTCCGTGGTGCTGTCGGTGATAAATTTGTTTTTATGGACGACAACGCGCAACATGCCATCGAACACTCGCTGTTCAGGATTGTCTAGATAGCGAGGGTATTCAACGTCTCGTATGGCCAGCGCGTTCTTCAGATCTAAACCCCATTGAAAATGTGTGGGTTGCTTTGGAGAGGCAAGTTGCTGGTCAAAACTATCCTCCGACAAACAAGAACACCCTCATCCGTGCACTCACAGAGGAATGGGATAAATTGCCTCAACAGCTGCTGGATAATGTTGCGCAAAGTATGGTACGACGTGTGGAATGTTAGATCACACTCCACGGTGGACATATCCCGTAATTATACCTTTCTTTAAGGTGCCTGCTGACTTTTAGATGCATTGTTCCATTTCTCCGTACGCAGATCAAATGAACATTTTTTTTCTTTCAGATGTTTCACAGCTTTTGTACTTTCCAGAACAATAAATATTCTTTATTCTAATGTCTGAACAGTGTGGCAACTATATTTTATTCTACTAGGTCTCATGTCTCGCTTAATGTTATGCTACATAGCAATTTGTGATCCGTCCTTAGCAATTGTCCAGCAGTGTATAACGTTCTAATATCAATATGTTAATGGGACATTTTTATATAGTTATAGTCATTTTATTAATTAGATGTTTTCTTATACAAATTCCACATTATATTATATTTAACACATAAAGGACAAAGCCAGCAGCAACACATACAGACATTAAAAAAGGGACACAAAAGTATTTTTTTGTATCATTCCACACATCCCGTCTTTTATATCTTTTACAACCGGAAACTTTATGAATTTTTTGAGAGTTATTGGTCACACTAGGGGCTAATGAAATGTGTTATCATCTTACTTTGAAATGTGCGATTGTAGCAGTTTAGTTTTGAGGTGGTTAAAGTGTGGTTAAAAGGATTTCCATTAAGTTGGTGAACTTAGAAAAACAATTATCCCCTGATATATTGAAATTTTCAAGACCGTTTATAAGTTAAATAAAATCCCTAGAAAGAAAATTTAAATGGAGAATAATTGCATATACAGTGGACCACAAAAGCATTCGTACATTTGTAATTTCCAATAAATTTTGTAAGTTTTTAACTAATAAAAATTGATATTTTGGAACCGTAATTTTTGTATGATATCTGTAACTTATTCTGATCGAATGACATAATTGTTTTTTTTAAAAATAGTATAAATATTATTTTTAAAAATTAAAACAAAAAGCTGCTAAAAAATAACGCCACAAAAGTCTTCGTACACTTAACAAAAATCTCAACAACATAGCTTTAAATATTGTATTTCTTTCTTAATTTAGTGCTAAGTAAGATATCGTATAGTGTCCACAACAACTTTTAAACGTCTTGGTAAAAAGTTATTCAGTTTTTTGTAAATTCTGCTTCAAATTTTCTTCCATGCTTCTGAGATTATTGTTTTTACTTCCCATTATGTGTTTATATGTCTCATGTTTTCTTTTTTCCAAAATCAAATGCAAACCAAATATATTCTACTGGGCTAAGTAAAACGCTTAAGAGATGTTTTCAGATTTTGGGTACAGTTATAGAGCCCTCAGCGCCGTACATGGAGAGTAGTGCGCTTGACGTCATAATTGTGTGAAAAAATGAAGACCAGTCCAAAATCCAAATTTTGGGAGGGAAATTAAAAATTTTTAAGTATATAAATAGAGTTCATGATTCTCAATACTATAAAAAATACCAAATTACCTAATCCTGAAGCCGATTTACACCCCCACGCAAGAACACCTCCTCCTCCATGCTTCAGCATGGAAATGGAGGAGTTCTTGCGTGACATAAATTCCTCATTTTATCATTCACAAACTATTATGCGCTCATCGAAACCAAAAGTATTGATTTTTATGTCATCGCAATCAACTTGCTGTCAATTTTGAATTTTCTGAATCTTAATCCAGTGTTTCTCAAAGTGTGGGGCGCGCCTCCCTGGGGGACGCGCGATAACCATACAAAGGGGGGGGATATTGAAAATAAAAAATTTAAAAAAATTAATTTATTGTAATGAAGTAAGAAAATACTTTCTAACATAATAAAAGTACACATTTACACTGATAGAATATAATAGTATTACTTCATCAAACATGAAAGCTTTCATTTTGATACATTAGCTATCTGATAATATAACTAAATAAAAAAACATAACATTTTGTTTGATTTGCTGTAATTCCACGATGAGAGATTTTTTTTAATGAGTTTTCTTTTAAACCAAAAAACTATTTCAGAGAAAAGACAAAACCCAGACCCAAAGAAACATTCTAGGAAGATAAAAAATTCACCAGTTTGACCTTCGAACTTACTGGTATAGCTAGTTCGTGCTTTTTTATGTCTTTATTTTTCATTTAGCGAAGCTGTAAATAATGCGCCTAGACGAAAGAGTTATATGACGTTTCGAAAAGCAGAGAAAGCACTTTCAAGGATTATTTGACCAATATTTATTTTTAAGAGTATTCTGAAACATATAAACCATGATGAAAAACGTTTTATACAATGCCTTTTTAGAACTAACAATTATAGTTTTGTATTGATTACATATTTAAACCGGGAGCGGTCACGCGAAGTACAGAGTCAAAACTACAAAAATTTGAACAAATTATGACAGTTTTGATTGCAATTATCATTCCGGTAACGTTCGTGAAAAGTTTCTGTGATTTGTGTCCTTTATTAAGGTTGCGTACCTTAAAAACACTTTAATTCGGTTCTATTGGAATTTTTCTCAGATTATCAATGAAGAAAGGTAGAAAGTAGGTAAGTATACTTTCTCTTAGTTAAATTATTCACCGGAACTCTGTGAGTTTTACTGTGTACAATAAAAATAACTGTAAAAAAGGCTTCGAGGTGACTCCGTCACCCCACGCGACAATTACCATTAGTATCGAGTGCGCGTCTGCTCCCGGGTAAAAGCATTTTGAAATCTTCTTGTTTTAAATATTAAAACTAACACAATTATTCTTTATCGAAATTTTACATTCTTGTTCATTAATTAACATTAATAATTAATGCTAAGTTGTGAGGATTACAATTACAGTTCGTTTAAATCTATTTATATGAGCATTCATTAAAAAAATCATTTTACATTTTTATATTCATTGTCGTTCTCTTGGTTTTACTCTTCTTACAATTCAGCAAGTGCCGACTGGGTGGCGTAGTTGGTTTGTCGCTGGCCATTTGCACCTAAGGTTGCGGGTTTGACCCCAGCCCATGTCGATGGATTTTGATGATGAAGAAAATCGAAAACGGTCATGAACGGCCATGTCATATGATTAGTCGGCATGTAAAAAATCCCTTGAAGTGCCCGTTTGGCTTGTCGGCCAAAATTCTTAAAAAAAGTTCTTAAGTTCAATTTTACATCGTCAGAGCTCAGCTGCCTGCCTCTGAGGAGGAAACTGAGCGTCAAAATTACTTACGGCAATTGGTATCGCTTATATGTGGTGTCGCACTAAAAAGTGATACCAGCTCCTGGGGAATATGCTAGGTCTGCAAAGGTAAAAAATACCAACATTTTCAATTACACGTTTTGCGCAGACATTCAGGAGAATGCTAATAATATGACGGATATGATACAGAGCAACACATACTAGACTATTTTTCTAATGACATTTTAACTTTTAGAAATGGATGATGGAAGAAATAAATCTTTAAATAAATATCATTTTGCAATCTGTTCCAATTTAAAAATTATAGATACGTAGAATAACATGATAATCATCCTATTACTTAAAAGTAATTTGCTTAAAATATATATTACTTAAAAGTAACAAATACAAAATTTAATACTTTCATGTGAATTTGTACTGTTTATAATTAAGATCGTATGGTAGCTTTAGCGACACACATCAAAGCGCATTATTATTGTATAAAGGGGGGGGCGATAAAAATTATGGTTGAAAATTGGGTCGCCAGCAGTGAAAGTTTGAGAAGTGGTGTCTTAATCCCAAGAATCTAGTTGGATAAATGAAACATGGAGGTGGAATTGTTCCTGTGTTTGGATGTAAATCGGCTTCAGAATTAAGTAATTTGCTATTTTTTTTCAAGGTATTAGGAAACATGAGCTCTATTTAAATGTTTTAAGTATAAATTTTAAATTATCCACCCAAAATATGGATATTGGAGACGACTTCATTTTTTCACCGGATAATGACGCCAAGCGCACTGCTATCAATGTACGTCGCCGGGCTTTTATAACTGTCCCCCAAATTTGAAAACGCCTCTCAATCACTTTATTTAGCCCAGTAGAATATATTTGGCGAGAATTTGATTTTGAAAAAAAAAGACATATAAACACATAATGGGAAGTAAAAACAATAATGACAGAAGCATGGAAGAAAATTTGAAGCAGAATTTACAAAAAAACTGAATAAATCTTCACCAAGACGTTTAAAAGTTGTTGTGGACACTATACGATATCTTACTTAGCACTAAATTAAGAAAGAAATACAATATTTAAAGCTATGTTGAGATTTTTGTTAAGCGTTCGAAGACTTTTTTGGCGTAATCTTTTAGTAGCTTTTTGATTATTAATTTTTAAAAATAATGCTTATAACATTCTTAAAAAATGGATTATTTCATTCCATTAAGAACAAGTTGCAGAAATCATAAAAATATCATATTCCGATATACTAATTTTTACTAGTCGAAAACATTTAATTTTACTGATAACTGCAAGTGTACGAACACTTTTGTGGTTCACTGTACATACTAGGGATGTCTTTTTTTTAGATAATGAACTCAATTCATGATGGTCACATGGGAAGAAAATCCCGTGTTCTTTACATCAAAGTAATTGCATTAGCTGTTCTACTTGTAAAATTTGGGTAAAATTTGAAATTTTGTAATTGTATAATATTTAAATATTATAATAATGCCGCTAATAAAATGTTCACATATTATAAAAAAATAAATATCTTCAAAAGATTTAAAATTTAAAACAAAATGATATTAATTTATGAATGCATTTTTTAATAAATGCATTTTGTCTATCTATATGTGCATTATTGTTGCTGATAGATTTGTATTTTTTAAAGAAAGTTCTTTGAAAAGATCAAAATCTGGCAACAACGAAGCGCATGAACTGATTAGGTGCTGAATAAGCAATTTTCTTTGGGCATTTGGACTGTAAAAAAGTCCTCAATTTCATATCGTGATAAGTCTTTGATGTTGGGCATGGCGAAAGTGGTGGTTTTCATTCTGCTGAGTGGCATGACGGTGACTGCTCGACCGATGGGATCCGAGAGGCGTGGCTATGGCACTTCATCTGGGTGAAACTGATTAGGTGGAAACACATGACTGCTTTTACTGTGTGAATATGTCGTCACATGAGATTTTGAACAGATCGGATAAACACCCTTGGTTATCATTATTATGTGACTATGACGTCCCAAGATTTGGTCCATTGCATCTTGAAACAAATTTATTTGAATTTTTATTTAGCATTGTGTGAAAAACTAGCTTTAGTCTTTTTTATTATAATTCTGAGTATTTTTTCTTCTTAAATTCATTTTTGATATTTTGAAAAATAAATAGAGGGAAATGTTTCCATCGTTAAATCGCTGTAAAACTAAAAAAATCGAAAAAAAAATAAGATTGGAAAGAGCCCAGGGAAAAGGTTTAAAGATTAATAGCTTTCTTATAGCTTTTACTCTGTCTTTTACTGCATGCGTAAATAATAAATTTATTATTAAAACACTTATTTTAAAATACCATTACGGATTAAGTATAAATAAGTAGAACTTGCATTTTCTTAGATTCAGTGTTGTGTATTAAAGTTTCATTATCTTCCGAATATATTTTAAACACACATTTTGAGGGACTCTTACCAATGTTTGGATTAAAAATTCTTTTATAAGCTAAGGGGAGAAGTATAATATATGAAAAATTTCTTTAAATTATGTCTTACAAATGAAATAACTGTAGAATACTCTCTCATAGGAATTCTTTTGTAGTCTATTGCATATTAAAGACATTTACTTCAAGTGCGTGTTGTAGTAATGATATTCATGAGTTTGTTATTCACGTAACTATTACTGAAGAAATTTATTCTAAAAATTTAGACAGCTGGAAGATTCTCTTACAAGAGAAGCAGCGAAAGTTTCGGTTTCGTTTAGTTTGGCTGTAAAATTTAATACAAGCATCATTTATGGAAAAACATATATTACATTCAAATGTGTGGTTGCTGTCTTTCAAAATTTAATTATTTAATTTACTTTTCATCGAATCAGCTTCTCTTAGTGCAGACACATTTATTCTCAAATTGTTCATAGAAATATATTATAACGATGTTTTTTTATAGAAGTAACTGAAAGACGATTCGTATTTTTAATTGCTTTAAACACTATTCAAAGAGAATGGGTACTAAGAGAAAGGTCTATTGGAGTAACAGCTACAATTTTTCAATTCCTACTATTAGTTCACATTCTCCCGAAATAAATTTATTCATATATCTTTTTGAAATGTGTAATCGATAATAAAATACTTTTTATTCACCCACTCGAGTTCAAATGCATATTTTTAAAATTGTAGTGGATGCCCCTTGACGTTAATACACTCTTTTCAATTCATTAATTTAATTTAATTAATTAATTAAAGTTTGAGAGATATATTTTAGTCGATATCATTCCTGAAGATGACAACACCATTGGATAAAACAGCTTTTTTTTCAATTTCTGATGTAGATTTATCTTAAACTAAATAGTCATATGCTAGTTAGACAACGGCATTTTTTATACAGGTTTTAAGATAAATTTTTACCTATTATAATCGATTTTTATTTAAAAAATGTAAGTACAAATTTAATGTAGTTAAAAAGATTTTAATGTTAATTTAAAAGGTGTTTTGCTACTTAATATTGTGATTCTGCCATATGGGCCACCCGACGCTGTCTAGCCACCGAGGAAGGAAAGAAATTAGAGATTGGAAAACATTAAGTCAGGGTTAAAGTAAATGCATTATTTTTACGTGAAATTCACAAGACTACATTTAACATGTTTTATACTATTAATTTTGGTCAAATATGTACCATTTTGTTCTATAATTTGTTGTCATTTCAGAAGTAGCTTCATAATGCTTCTCTCATAGAAATCTTGGCCTTCTTGGAAATTAGTACAAAACTCCAGTAATTGACTTCCTAAATATTTTCTTTATGTCATTTTCTTTTCACTGGAGAAGTTCTGCAATGCAATTAAAGAAACATGGTGATCGCTTGGTACCATGTCCGGACAATATGGTGGATACACCAAAACTATCAGAGTTCCTGGCGAATCATTATAGACTTATGGAGCCTGGAGTAGTCCTGATGTTGAAACAAAAACTCCCCTGTTTACTAATCCTGGCCGTTTCTGGTCAATCACTTGCTTCAAACATTTCACTTTTTAACAATTGAGATCCAAATTTAGTTTTTATCTGTATAGAAAAATTTCATAATGAATAATTTGTTTCCAGTCCCACCAAATGCACCATAGAATCTTCCTGGTTTGGCTACCGTATATGCTTCTTCACAACGATCATCTTCAGTCACCATTTGTTTAAGAAATTGCTGTATTTCATTCCATTTGCCAAGGCTTTGTTGATGGCAGTTCGATCCATCCTATTTTTCGTGTTAAATGGTGTGGTACTTAAACAAGAGCTTTCTTTTTGAATCCAGCTTTGTGCAAATGGTTTAAAACTGCTTTATGGTTGATTTTCAGCAACTGGACGATGTGACTACTACTAACATGCCTATCAACTTCGATCATTTCTGTGATTTTATCAACATTTTCGATGACGAATGTACTGAACGGAATCAATGAAACTGCCGCGACACTCGCTACTGTTGTTGGTGGCACTGCATAGTTGCAGCACAGTTGAGGTTTCTGTTAAGTTTAAATTATTCCTAATAAAGACGGCAATAAGACAACTTTCATTTGCCCATAGATGGGAGCTTCGATAAGCTGCAGTAAGTGGGAAAGTCAACCGGAGAGAGAGAGTTCATTCTAGTGTTCTAGAAGTCGATTAATGAGAGAGACAGTGTGAAGTGTTGACACTTGTAGAAGTGTGTCTTCAGTGTTCGTAAAGCTCCTTAACCAATCAAAAATCCTTGAGTTTCGCCTTTAGGTGTCTTTTTAAAGGTGGATTAGGTCACGACACAAAAGTGACATGTGATGTAGAATCATTTCTGCGTGGGCGTAGCCGGGATAACTATTACACTTTTGGATCAAATCGCCGTCATGTGGATGACTTTGGAGGTGGTGGTTCGTGGGGAAACTGCGCTGGTTACCTCACTGTTAGCTGCATCAAGGGAGGTCAAATGTTGACTTCCCCTAGAACGTACGCATCAGGGTGTCCAGCATGGGATCTTTTGCCCCGTGAAACTACTTGACCGTTGAAAAGTCACTAGCTCCCTAACAGGAGTGAGTGAGTGAATATTAACGTTGCTCTATTCAGCTACACGAGGCCTTTTGGCGACAGAACACGTAATTTTGAATCACAGTCAAATAACGAAGACGAGACCTGAGCTGTCACCCCCTCTCCTAACTACCACGCTACACCAACGGGAGGGCTTTTGAGCTCTCAACATAATTAACAAGCATCGCTGCCTTACACGACGGGTCCTTAGTGGTAGTGGTTCTTAGTGGAAGTACTAGGCTCGAACTCGTGACAAGGCCAGTCAGGATCCAATACCTTGACCACTTGGCTACCACGGCCATCTCCCTAACAGGAAAAGGGTCATTTGGGGAAAACTGCCATAAAATCAGAATTGCACGTAGTTACACGTTCCGTATCTGGACCATAAACACACAAATCAAATCCCAATATCAGCCGTCTAGCTTGCATTTTAACCTTTGCTACTGAAAAATGAACCACATTTCTCTTTGTTGACTTAGATTTTTAACACCCAGTGACTTATAACTGAATGAACCAAACAAAAAAAAGTTGAGTTATGTTAATGCGTTCTTAACCCTTTAGCTACCGCATTATGATTTACTGCAGTTTTTTTCATGCAATATATTTTTTTGGATTGTTGCATTGAAAATTAAATGATATAATACATAAAAAAATACTCAACTTTGGGAAATTTAATCCGTTAAAGCTAATTAATTAATTAAAGACTTTCACCTGTAAAGTTAATTATATACACTGTTCACTTAAAATAAATAGTCAAATTGTTTTCTAAGGTCTTCATTAACATACAAAAAATATCACTTACCTTTTGACATTAAATATTTTTACAGGACAAAAATGATAATCGCAATCCGCTAAAAATGCAATTTCTGCTATAAAACTATTCGCCTTCCCCACTAAAATACTCATCATAGAGCCCATGCTGCCATTATCTTGGAAGAGTAAATTAAAAAGAATATTCCTGCTAAGTATCATAAGAATATTCGTGAAAATGTTTATTCTATGCAATTTTAAAGTGAGTGCTACTTATAAGTACCGTAGATAAAGGGTTAACGTGTTAATTTTCACTATTCTTCTGCCTTAAATACTCTCATGTTTTTGATTCAGCTACAAAGAGCCAAGATCGCAAATTTGTGACAGGTGGTGCTTCTAACAAACGTAGTTTTGAGTCCTGATGCCCTTTAAATCCCGTCATTGAAAAGAGAGTCAATGTACACTTGTGAGTTTCAATTTAGATGCTGGAGTGTTATATAGATTATTTGAGAATGGGATGTCAACCATGGCATCTCTATCACTTCGTTGTTTTTCTAAATTACGAGATAACATTAAAGTTGTTTTGATCCGTAATGTTAAATAAACAGTCAATAAATCTCAACATGAATATACAGTGTGTACATATCAGAGTGTTACATGCCAAGTTGTCGTTTAAATTCCCCAAGATGAGCGATAACAGTGTAAATTGGTAAACTTGATATTTTTATCATGTGGTTATGTGGTTGCCATGGGGATGACAAATATCAAAGTTATTTTTTCCCCGCGGTAACACTATTAATTTTAGACGATCCTAATTCGATTTCTGTGGAAATTTAGCCATTGCCATAGCAATTATTCTTCAAACTAGCTGATTCAATATTTGTTGTTCTTTGCGCTATTTTCAAATATGGATATTTCTAATATAATTCGTGAGCACCAGGATAATTTTTAAAAGAGTATGAGGGCTTTTCTTTTAAATATTGCTGCAAATTGCGCATTTCTACTTTATTTTACTTTTATATAATGCATTTTAAAAGGTTCCTTGTTCGATAAAATTCATTAAGGGAACTCGTAGTTTGGAATAATGCAAATAATCAGCAATTATATTATTGTTATTTATTATGAACTTTAATACATTTTATATATAATTGTTTTATGTATAGTATAATTACGTAATACAGTTACTATATTTAATATAATAATTATTATTATATATTATATGTGCATTATTATGTATAACAATTATTACAATAGCATATTATAAGATTATTATTATACATAATAATTACGGTTAAATTATATTAAATGTTTAATATTGTATATTATACATTTTTGAATGATACGTGGAATAATTTTCTGTTTCAGAAATTCAGGCACCTTGATTTGAAAGATTTTGAATAATAATGTTATTTAAATACGTAAAATAAAAACATAATTTTTATAATACAAATAAATTATGTAACAACAAATAAAAAACCGAAAACGAACAGAATATAAAATAATGTTTTGTAAGAATAAGCTGCATAAAGTTAAAATTGCTGAAATTTAATCTTAAAAATAGAACAAACCCTATTTTATCTTGAATAAAGAAAGCGGCAGGAGCTCCATATTTGAAAACAATATAAGATAATAGTATTCGAATCGTAAAACTTAGTTGTACCCACTGAAAGGTTTACTGAACTTTTGACTTACTCTGTTATTTTATCTCTTAGGTTGAGAGAGTTCTTTTGAATTTTTTAATCTAGTCACGTATGAGAACTTTTCCATTTCTTATGCTTTACGTGAGCTTGGCTATTTTTCATGAATTTTGTACTGTAAAATATTTCGAATTACAACCTCATTTAAGAATACTATGAACGTGACTTGTCTTGGTTTTCCCCATAAAATTCTTTTTCAAGGATTTTAGTTTTGTTATTTTTTTTAGCGAATACAAACATTTTCTTAAATGTTGTTTCAAAATAAATAGTTTTTTAATAATGATAATTCGTATTTTGGTATTTAATCATCTGTATTTTATACTTTTTCGTATATATAATACATTCAATCATACTTATCTAAGGAAATGAATATATGTATCAGATATTTAGTCAAATATATATTTATAGGATTCAATTATTATACATCATATCTGAAAATAGATATATCATCCAATATACTAGTCTACACGATATGTAATAAAAAAAACGAGACTGCTCCAATAAATCATTGTAGAATCAGTACTTGGTAACATTTTAATCTTCAAAGTAGTTACCTTCAGCATTTACACACTTCTGCATTCGGTGTTGCCATTGCTGGTAGCAGTTGTGGAACAAGGATTTTGGAAAACCCTTCAGGAGATTTTCTGTTTTTGCTTGAAACTCTTCAACTAAGGTAAAATACGTTTCCTTTAAGCAAGATTTAACTATATAATATAAAAAAGTCGCATGGAGCCAAATCAGATGGATTAGGAGGATTCTTATCACAGTAATGTTTTTGCGGGTCAGAAATTGCTTGAGATATAGGGTGGTGTAAGCATGTACATTGTCCTGGTCTTAATTTTTTACGAAGTCCTTTTAGTACTTCAATTGAGTAGTGTTGATTAACAATCTGACCACCGGAAACTCACTCAATCATTACATCTGTTAATGCCAAAGAAGAAAATTAATATTACTTTGATTTTTGATTCTGACATATGTCCTTGGGGATGCTCGAGATTTTCACTGCATTAACTGAAGAGTTTACTTTCTGATCATTGGTAAGATTTCATGTCTAATCAAATGCTACAAAATATTCCAACAAATTTGGCTCGTTTCTAATATGTTCTAACTTGTCCACGTACATATTCTTACGAAACTGTTTTGGTCATCGGACAACACTTTTGGAACAACCTCTACACACATAAATCTTCATCATGTATAATTCATCAGTTATCAGCTTTCTTATCTATATTAACAAATCCATCACTGCACGAGCACTTAATCTTCGGGCACCCCGGATCACACTACGAACTTTGGCAATGTTTTTGTCTATAATGTCTCACTTTGGGAGACCAGCATGTTCCTCGTTTTTCACAATGTCCCTTCACCCTAAAAAACCCTTATGCCATTAGTTTTACTACTTACAAAATTGCTAAACAGATGGTTTTTTTTCTCAAATTCCACAAAAAGTGCATTTACAGTTTAGATAATTATATTTAAACACGGCCGATGTTTTTTTAAAATAAAGAAAAAGTTAATTTTTTAATTTTTTTTTTAATTCTCTTAATTTTTAAGGTATCCGACTACCCTAAAATCATGAATTTTGGCAAAAATTAACATATTTTTTATCATTTTATTTTATAGGCCGTCTTTTAAGCTTTATAATAGTACCAAGTGTTTTATTTTCCATTCACTAGAACAAAACGTACAAGTGTTTTAGTAAAAGCAGATGCCACTACTTTAAGCAAAATGCCATGCATTAAAAATAGTTTTAAGTGAAATGTGTTTTTTTAATACTCAGACGAAGATAGCAATTGCTCCAAAGGTTTAGAAAATAATTAACTGCACTTTTTTGTGTATATTATGTATGTTTGTAGAACTGTTTTAGCTTTCAGATTTTTCAATCACTGTTTTATTACAAAATTTCTAGTTCTTTATGTGAATATAATCGTGATTTATTTACGCAATTTCATATAATATCTAAGTTAAAGTGCTGTCTTCAAAAAAATTAAAATATTACTTATTATTAAAGTCATTTCAAAATTGAATAGCAAAGCAACACATCAAAATTGAAAATTGTTTCAGAAAGGTTTTGTCCAGAATGTTTTTTTTTGTTTCGTTTATGTTTTTGTTGTAATTTTTTACCGATTTTTTCCCAATTTATTAATAAAAATTTATTTTCTCTTTACTTGTCTTAAAATGCATTAAATAAAAATCTAAAAACCTCAAAAATTCCCCATATCTTCATTTTTTAAAAAAAGAGTTATCGCAAGTAGTTGGCTACCTTAATTCTTCGAAAACTTTTGAATGTAACTTTATTTTATTATACTTGTAACAACCCGTGTTATTCTCGATAATCCCTACAAAAGAGAAATTTAAGCGAATCTTCTCTATCCCATGGAAAAATCCATGCAGTTAAAAGAAAAGTAATTAACTATTTCGTTTGCCATTGTGACAGCAATTATTTTTGTACCGATTTATTTGTATTCAAACGATTTCTGAATGTTGTTATCATCCGATTTCATGTTAGTTGTTCTACATGTTACATCGTTAGATTTGTTAGTAATATGATGGAAGAAAATTTGGAATGTTTATGTATTTGAAATCGAACCGCACGGACCTTGGAATAAGGAAATATGATACAATAACACTGTCTGTTTTCTTCAACTAAATAGTTACATTTTAGCACAAGAACTTTTGAAAAATTATCAATTTTCACTTTTTTTTACATTTTCTAGAAGTTCAAATATGATGTCTGTTTAAAATTATATATAATATGAGGAAATACAATAATCAGAAGTATTTATTTATTTATTTTTAAATGAAGCTACTCCTAGACGCGCATCAAATGAACTATGTTAGGAGCACCTGAGTTTCTCCTTGTATAAGTTCATGATGAGCGTAAATGCATATGATGTTACAAGTGGAAAAATTAGAACGCATTGGGTTTGTCCAAAGGTGTAGGAGTACACGGTAGGGTGTTATTAACACCCTATGGTCAGTTATTCAAAATCAATATTTGTGGAATGAAAAACTCTAAAGTTAGGCATAAATATTACTATTCCCCAGTTCAATGTAAATCATGAACCGAAATTACTCATCTTAAAATATTATGATATTGAAACAAGTTATAAATGTGTTTCATGCTTAAAAAATTAGATGTACAAAGGATCTGTGTAGCGCAACGAAAGCATTTTAAGATTCTAAAAAAAGTAAAATTGTTAAAAATATCGAAAAAGAATTACAATTAAAAGAGTCTTTTGTAAAAACAGAGTGTAAAGAAAATGCTTCATAGGCTTCTGGAAAGTACTAAAAAATAAATGCTCAATAAATTTCAAATTTTTACTTTAAAGCCTGTTTCTTCAAAATGTAACATTTTTCAATTTGTGTACATTTATCTGAAAAACTAATTATTATGTAATCTTCAAATTTTCAGTAAGTATACCTTTAACATCTTTACACATTTAAATGAAGGGAATTAGATGTATCTCACAAACTTTTTCTAAATAGGGCTATTTTAAACTAAATTTTATGGAAAAAGAGACTTTTTTGTTTAAAAAAAGTCTCATAATTACTTAAATTTCTATCAAGAAGACTAAACCCTTAATTGAAGTTTTATTGGAAGTACACATAACCTACTGTAAAAATACTATCCATGAGGAGTAAGTAGTTTCTGAGAAAAAGGTACTTAAAATTACAGTTTTACACGGGCTCATATGTGGACGTGCCAAAACCTCTTAACAGTAAATACGAGGTCTGGCTATTAAATAACGAGACTGGTTACGAAAAAGGGTTTAATTATAAAAAATTATTTTACATTCGTATATGTGAATTATTTTAAATGGGTTTATTATAGCAAAGTCTATTCAAATTTCTTTAATGTAAATTTAATTTTGAGTAAAACTTCTCGCGGGACGTTACTATTAGGAGTACTTTTCTTATATATATATATATATATAATTTAAGAAGTTTCTCATAATTGATAGCTGATATTATCTTTATACTTTATTGAATGCAAAAGAATATTAATCACATTATCTTCACAATGGGTTTCAATAAATTCAGAAAAGTAGCCACGTGAGAGAGAGAGATAAACTGAAAAATTTACATATCTTAACAACAATTTCATTCTAAATACTTCACTATGAAATGCATTCTTAAGAACATAAATCACATTTTCTCTATAAGTTCCATTTAATTTGAGTTTCTCTTTTCATGTATGAAAAGATACCTAAATGGATTTTTAATTAACCCATTATTTACGTATGAATATATTTATTAATTAATAAAAAATAATAAAATTTCTGACATTAAAAATATATACTATAAATGTGATACTCTTATCGTAGAATAAACTTAGTATATATCTTTAAACTTGATAAGCGAAATGCCAAGGAAATGGTGTCACTCGTCAAAGTAAATTTTTAAAAAAGAGCTTTTTGTCAAACTAATAATAAATCACTCGCCATATCAGTCTGGTGCGCAAAATTTCGTTTTTAGAATCTTCAAAATGCCTTTCACATTCTATCGAACGTCGACAAGAAATTTTAAACACTTTTTTAACTTCTTATCTTTATGCTAGTCATTTCTTTCTATTTTTTTACATCTTTTTTCTGTATTGAACGTCTGGAGAGAAGCAAAGAAAAAAAATAAATAAAAGATCTTAAGGCTGGGTTTTTAAACACCCTACATTAAATGGAAAAATCAATGATGCTACAGCTTAAAGATATGGACTCTTAATTTCATGCGACATTCAAAACTTTGTAAGAAAATTTTTGTTCTGTTTAGAGTCATTTTCTTTTTTTTTAATGACCTACATTCCTTAAATAAGTCTTTAAAGGAAACGAAATGCTCGGTTATTATTTTGAGTTCAATTTCCGAGAGATGGCGCTGCTGCGTGGATAGGTTTCTTATTGCAATTTGAATTTAGACACAGCATCGCACTGTAAGAATTTTCGTGAGCTTTATATATTATTCTTGACTTTGAAATATTTATTTTCAAAAAAAGGAAATTCATTTTTAACTACGCCATACTTATTGGAAATATTTCTCAAAATAAGAAATATATTTTTTTAATGAAACCGGTTTAAATTTTCTTATGAAAATTAAACCAAGTTCGAATTTTTATTTATGATTGTTACATTTCTTCAATTCTGTGTTAATCTATATTTTAAATTAAACGAGTTTTAAGAACCTACTATTAAAACAAAGCTTTGCTAGTACTTTACTGCAAAGAAGTTTCTTTCAATATATCAGATAAATAATCTTGAATACTTATTTCCTTTACATTTTCTCTGAGTTTTCTTTAAATGTCTATTTTCAGTTCGCATACTGATATGTCATTTGCTATTCAGTCTAATGAGAATAGTATATAATTAAATAATATATTAGTACTCAATGAAATGCGTTTTTTATTGAATAAACTGTGAGATAAATTCAGATGCAATTTACGCATGCAATTCAGACCAAATAACTTCATTAAATCCCATTAACTGCAGTCGAAATGTTTCAATGAAATTCGCTTGTCCAGTGCCTCCGTTTTTCACACTCATTACCGCTTGTAGCTATGCAGAGTATTGGGGGATATTAATATATGCAAACCCATCTATGGAAATAGCAAATATTTGCAGCCTATCATTTTATTGTATTCCAAAGCCATTGGAATATTTTTTAATTCCAAGCGCAATATAAAATGATGTATTTCAGAAAGACGTATATATACGCCCGGGTCACCTAACACCCCAGCTGAGTGAAGCGTATATATACGCCCACTGCAGTTAAATAGTTAAAATAAATAACTGACGAAAAATTATTCAAAAATTCAAAATTTTTCTAAAGCTATCGAAGCCAAATGCTTTTTACAATGATTTTTTTTTCAATAAAATATCGTCATACAAATAAAAAATTTCTATTTCCAGATGATAGATGAGTACTAAAACATAATACTTCCAATATTTAAAATTATTTGAAAGTATATTCTGCTTTTACCAAAACTTTTTAAAGAAGTTTTATATTAAAGCTAATATTTTTGAAGTGTAAGTATTCAGTATGGGCTAAATAATAAATAAATGTATTATTCGATAATATTTTTTCTAAAATTTCGATAATATTTTTCAAACACAGTACCGCGAATTTCTCTCACATATTTATTGAAAAAGAGCGTTCTATGTAAAAAAATAGAAGGAATAAACTTTCTTTCACAATTTTTACATTTTAAAATAAATGATGATATTTTTCCATTTTTATGCATAAAATAGTCCTAAAATCATAGAAGCATTAATACAAAACCCTCGGTAAATATTCGATGCCACGATTTGAAAACCTTTTCGCAACTACCAAGAGCCGAATTTCGTTTATGATATATACGTGCACACAACTAGAAAGAAAGTGTAGAAAAAGTTAGTAAAAATATAAAATTTCATGTGAAAATCGAATAGCGTTTCCTGAAAGTTGATCCGAGTTGGTTTTTTTCCAACATTTTATCACTTTTCCCCCAAAAAGTGACAGTTTTGAACATTTTCGAAAAATATTTTATGATTTTATCTAGGAATACAAAATAATGGAATTGGATAACACTTGCAGTGGATGATTTTCCATGAATAAGCATGGAAAACCTTTCTAACAGACAGTTATTTTAAGCTTTTACACATATTTAAGCCCATTTAGAATGATTATCAAAGGATATTTAATTGTAATATTTATGCTTACATTAGATTCTATTATAAATGCTACAGTATATATTTAATGTACTTTTACATGAAATATAATACTATTTGTCATTTGTTTATAAATTTCTGCATTACAAATATATTCTCTCATTCTCATTTAAAATATTTTTAAAAATTGAATCTTCAGTACAACAATGAAAAAAGAGGTCAAAATATATAAATAATGATGAAAAAATGTACGAATAATAATTAACGTATATTGAAAATATATGAATGCATGATAAAGATTAAGAAGTGTAATAATAGAGATAGCATATAATTTAGAGTAAAAATATATAAATAAATACGGATTTTTAAATGAACAAAAAAGTACAAAGTTTATAAAATTCTCATAAACTATGTATGTTAAATTCCTGATTTTGTATTTCTGGAAAACTTCATTCAAGTTTTCACGAAATATGTATTTTAAGTGCTTATAATTAATTTATATACAATTTTAAATTAAAACTGGGGAATGTATTAAATGTATCAATCGCAACTTTTTGTAGTAAAAATGCGAAAAAAAGAGATTATTTTTTGCAAGATTTATGCATATACGAAACATATAAATAATTTAAATGAAAAAATATTCAAATTATCAAATCTCAAATTGGTTTTTTACTCATTACATGTTGAATGAATATATATAATAATAATTCTTTTATCCTTTCAGATCCAATTCTTCAAAACACGCTTTTCTTTTCAAATGCGGTTTATTACATAAAAATATTAACAAAAATGATCTATTGATTTAAATGTTTTTTTCATTCCTCATGCCAAATTATTCCCATAATTATTTCATATTAAATAAATGAACATGCCAATTAGAGCGAGCCGAATTATATTTTACTTCGCCTCTGAAGTTCTTCTGAGTAAGTCTCTAAAAGTATATACAGAAACTACTATATTTCTAAGAAATGTCTTGAACAAAATGTACGATTCAATACAAGATTCGTAATTACACATTGTATGCGTATCATATTTTATAAGGCGATTTCATAATGAATCCAATTTTAAAAAAAGTTATCATATAATTATAGTTATGTACTTGGAAAAAATGTAATAGTTAGATCGACGATTATTGATTCAATATTAATTGGCTTCGAATAAATATCTAATGAACACATCGTTTAAAGTAAGATTAATTTTACTTATAAAAAAGATTTTTTTTCAATTTGATAAATAATAGAAACTACCTTTTAAGGTTCTGTGATACAATTATACGAAGAATGAAAACATATACATTAACACCTTAAACTTACCTGACTGGTGGGACTTAGCGATAACCGCGTAAGTCGGGGTATAATTTCGCATGTAAATGCGTATAATTTATTTTTAGTTGGGGTCGAAGTCGAAAGAAAATAATAATTTAGAAAAAATTTTAATAAATTCTTAGATAACACAAATACACAGAATCGCAAACCAAAGCTATTTCAATGTAGAAGGTTTCATTAAATCTAGTCTGACGGCTCAAAGATTTATTTTCCGCACGAAAAATCTCCTCATAGCATGCTCATAATTTTTTTATTCCTTGTTTTGTTAAAAGAAAATACTCTCTTCGTTGAGTTATGTATTTTCTAAAATTTGTAACTCTTTATCAGTTTAACTGATGCCTGTCAAATTACAAACCGCCATTTGATCTTCTACTTGAACTTCTACAGACTCAAGTGTTTCAATGCCTTAGTTTTACTCATGCAGTTCATCAATTGGCAGCTACAGATTGTGGAAATCCAGTAGTTTTTGAACACCATCACACTATCATCTTCTATTCATTAAAATAGATAGAAAGTGCACACATATAATAAGTAAACAGTGTCAAATGTGTATTTTACTTTTGGTTTATCAATCAGGGTGAAGAATAATTTACATGCTCATAAATATATAATACTTCACGATTTGTCATTTTAGATATTAATTGTATTGTGTCTTTATTTTTGGCAAAATAAACGCATATTTGTATATGTGGTTTCTATTTCATATTTGTATACTATTTCAAAAGAAATTGTGTGCGTGATTTATTTTCCCATGTTGTTTTCAAACCATTTTCAATTTATAAAACATTAATCAACATCGAAAATGTTACATAGTATTTTAATTGTATAACTGAGTAGCGTGGTTAGATCACAAATGGTTGAATGTCCTACTTTTGTAGCAACATTTTCATGTGAAAGATCACATAGTAATTTGCAAAATTGACAAAATTAAGAAGTACACTATTATGTTATACATACTCTAAAAATATTTATTTATTGAAACATGCGAAATCGCTTCCTGAGTTAAATAAATTATCACATAATTCTCTCTATATTCCAATATTCTTTAATTAAGGTTACATATATTATTCTGCAAAATTCAAAGCAGCTTAATTTTCTTTACTGGACTGGTTATAGCTATTAACATATCAAGAACAAATATAAATTATACAACAAAAAATAGAGAAATATTTAATCTAACTAAATCTATCTAAATTTCCCAGCAATTCAAAGAAAGAAAATTAATGTGAAATGTCAGTTTCATTCTTGATTTATCCCTCAACCTTAAATAACCTGTGAATAAATTGAAATGTCTAAGACCTCTGCTAGCGCGACGCCTGGTTTAGTTTGTGAAAACTACTATTACATATTAATTTATCTATCAGGTGATTGCATATTCAGATATATTCTATTACAACCAGAATATCCTGGTGTTATCTACCTAACTTACTGTTGATATGATAGCTGAAGCATTTGGCATACCAATATGCATTTTTTTTATTTAGAATTACAATATATTATACTTCACCGTGATTTATCCAATATTGGTGCAGTATATTCAAACTTACAATCGATGAATTAAACGACCCTATTTAAATTAAGATATGACCAAAGTTTATGTAATTGGTGAACTCTAAATTTTCACATGTGTTATGTAAATGTTCAGTGTGTCATAAACCACGACGTGGCTACAGGTAAATTTGAAGTTTTATTCAACTACTGTTATTGTTGTAAGATATATATGTGATAAACTTTTTTAAATAAAAAAATGAGTTAGTGTAGAGGAAAGTGCAATTATGCATAATTATTCAAAAGAGTTGAATAAATGACTGTATCAAAATTATACTTGTGTGCAACTCAGAAAGTAAATACTTCACAAAACGATTTTTCCTAATGTGGCTGCAGCAAGTAATTTTGACGTCCAGCTTCTTCCCTAGAGGGAGACACCTGAGCTCAGACTATTCAAAAGTGTTCTAAGGATTTATTTTTCCGAGAGCACCCAAGTCAAATCGGCACTCAAGAGAGCTTTTACATGCCGCATAACCATACAGCACGAATGCTTTCAATTTTCTGCATCATGAAAATCCACCGACTTTGGCTAGAGTCGAACCCGCATCTTAGATGTAGAAGGCTAGTGAAAAACCAACTGTGCCCTCTCCCCCAGCCGGTACCTCAAATTAAAATAGATGTTTAATATTTTTAAATAAAAAAAATGGAAGCAAAACATAGAACAAGAAACATTTTAAGATTCAAGTTACAAAACATTCCCTTAGAGTTAAGTTTTATTTAGATGTTTTCTTTTTCGAAAACTTCAAATAAGGAATTATAGAGTTTAAGGATATAATTTATGTAAGAAACAAATTTTACACATAGTGTATTCAGAACCAACTACCAACATATTGAAAATTTTTTTAAGAAAATGAACTTATTTTATACCAACAATGTTATAAATTATACATATTAATTCTGCCAGTGGACAATGGATTATAGCATAAAAAAGTACTATTTATTTAGAAAAGGGCAGAACACACATATCCAAGATTATTTTTTCATAGCTTGTCGGTATTTCATGCAGCGATATAAAAGGTCTTTTTGTAAAAAGATTGCATGGAATTCACTCTGTATTTTAAAATTTTGAATCATCTGATATTATGTGACTTTATCTAGATGATAAATGGCATTTATCTCTAAGGTATTATGTGCATGGAGGTCCTTTAAATCAAAAATGATAATGAACTACGAGGGAAGTTAGAGTATAACTAAATGGCTTAGTTTCGAATTATAATTATTCGGTGGTATTATTAAATTCAGATAGTGATTAAATTAATTTGGTAACATTCATTGTCTTTTACAGGAAACAGTTGGCATACCAGATAAATAAATATTTTTAATTATACCGGGGATGAGACAACTAAAAGATTAATGACCGTTTTAGTAAATTATATTTCTTTTTGTGAATTGTGTTCATCTGATATGTGTTTAAACAATACATAAGATATATTTTATGAAATAAAAGTATTTAAGGCCAGAGAAAAATTGGAATACCAAAACGTTTGAGCTATGTTTGTATATAATAGAAAAACACATGTTTAAAACTATTGCTGTTTGGGAAAAAATGTTATAATTTTATTTTTCACAAAAGCGAAGCTTACAAAAAAACACACCTTAAATTAAAAGAACATTTTAGTAGTACTAAATAAACATGTGGTGTTGTTTCTGAAATAGAATGAAATGATACTTTTATTAAAATGACTTTCATTAAAATTATATATATATATATATATATATATATATATATTTGGTTTATTTTTAGGTATTATTCTATTCGAAGTTTTATTATTACTATTATGGTTTTGTTTCAATGCCAACTATTATTTCACACTCTCCCTATGTATATTTATGTATCTTGTTGAAATTTTCAGTCGTTCATAAAATAATTTTTATTTAACCACTCAAGTTCAAATACGTTTTTTAAACTTTTAGTGGAGGATACTTGATGTTAATAACATTCCTTAAAATATTAATTCAATCGTTAAATTATTTAACTAATTATAGTTTAAGAAATATATTTCAGTCGATGTTATTCCTCTAGATGGCAGAACCATTGGATAAAATTGCTTTTGTAAAATTTGTAATGAAGATTTAACTTAACATATATAAATAATGGTACGGTAACCAGACGCCAGCATTCCTTTTACACCAGTTTTAAGATAAATTCTTACTAATTATATTGAACTTTTATTTAAAAAATGCAATTACAAATTCAATGCGGTTAAAACGTTTTTAATGTTAGCTTAAAAAGGGTTTTTTTTGCCAAGTAATTTTGTGATTGTGTCACATGTATATACAGGGTGCGGCAAAAAAACCCGGACAAACATTTTTTTATATTATTTTATAAAAAATTAAGAAATTAACTAAATATAACAAATATTAATAAGAGTACACTCGTATTAATAAATATATATATTTGGTTTCAAAGTGACCGTCGTTTGCAGCAATGCAGAGAAGCCAAACTCTTGCAAAACTTTCCAACAATGAACCTCAAGTCTCTAACTTTAATATATTCATTCCCACAGAAGTGATTGCTTTAGAGAGTTTTGTGCAGTTTAGTGCAGTCCCTGGACTCTAAAATGGACCATACTCTGTAATCCATGGGGTGAAGAGCCGGCGAGTTGGTGGACCTTCTTCAGATGATATCATGTCTGGAAAATTCACCTTGCTCCACTTTTGTGCCTTTTTGGCTTTGAAAACTAGTGCAGAGCTTTGTTGAAGCGTCCAATTTGCATTTCAAAATGCTTTTGGGCCATCGCAATTACAACAGCTTCAATAATGCCTCTCCGGTACACTTTTTGTTTGATTTTAACGCCTTATTCCGCAAAACCCAAAGGTGTTTTGCCATTTGCGCAAATCTCGCCCCAGACCATGACCGACTTTGGATATTGGCGATGTTCAATAATTGCCGAGGTGCTTGAAGCGCCCACACACCGTATTGTATCCTTTTGGGAGTTATGAACTTGATGAACCGTAAAGAAATGAATAGGAATCTCTCCCAACGCTGATTTGCGGGGCCCTTCTCAAAAGTTTTTGGCACCTTCTGAGCCGTACCAGTTCTTTTTTTTTTCAGTGATAAGCTTAACTTTTCGCACCTTCTAAGGCTCCAAGTTCCGTTTTTTTTATTCGCCTTGTGACGAATCTTTACAGAACCTTCCACTAATATTCTTAGGCGTCTTTGGGGATTGTAAATTCGCGTATATTTCCAATCACTTCTAAAAGAAGATGGGGGTATTTAAAGTAGATAGGGTATTTAAGAGCGTTGTAAAATGAAGACTATTGAGCCAGCAGCAGTAATGACAAGGTTCAATTGGATTACGATAGTGGATCATTGCGGTTAGTATTCAGCGATAGAACCTTAGGAGGTTAATATACCTGAAGAGATCATAAGTATGTACTACCAGGTGATATATTCTAGTTTAATATCGTTTACCACAAGAGTTAGTTTAATAAAATTAGTTCATGTTAATTAAAGCTAATAATTCAAGTTGCGTGTATTTCTCAGACCTCTTATTCCGGTAAACCTTTTTGGTATTGCGCGTAGTTGTTGATTAATTTCCTATTTCGTAATTTAATTTAACATTAAAGGTAAATTCCTTTTTGACGTAGACATAATCTACTATTTGTTATTAGAATTTTGATATTGAAACAAGTGAATAAATATAAGTTATTATTATACAAATGGCGTCTGGTCGTTCTTTGCCTCAAATTAATCTTAGTGACCAGGGTGGAACCCAGGGGGTTCCCACAGCCCCACTGATTTGTCACCCCTTATTCCCATGGCACGACGATCTGTCTTATGGAAACCTCGGATTTCTTTGGACTTGCCTTTCGATGTCCTTATGATTCTTTGAATTGTTTACAGTGCGTTTTCATACAATTCCTGGACGTCGAATATCATTGCCAGGCTCTTTGAAACGGTAGATTGCATCAGACATCGTTTGCCGTGGTACATTCAGCAAACGTACTGTTGTTTTCCTTGCTGAAACAACTCTAAAATAGCAGATCTTTTGCTCGACATTATCAAAAACACATAAATCAAAGTAAGAACTAAAAATATAAATTTAAAAATATTTGATTATTAAAGTGTTTGGTAAAGAAACATAAAGCACCAATTAAAAGGAATATCTTTAAATATTCTAGGAGGCAAGAAATTTGTCCGATTTTTTTTTGCCGTACCCTGTACATATTAATATTTAATGTAATTATTTAATAAAATGTAACTAAAATAAAATATTTCTTTCTTAACCTAAGTAGGAATGGCCTTATTTTTTTTACTTGTTTCTGCAAAATTTACATGTATTAAATGCATTGCATGTATTACATTGGAGGTTCTTACACCTCTGAAAACCCTATAAATAATATTTAATTTATTTTGAGTGAACTTGATCATACTACTTCAACCATTTAACTACTTTCAACCCTGTTATATATATGTAAATATAGTTTTATTAATTTTCTAAGATATCTCAAATTAAATAATGAAATTTCTATAATGTAAGATAACAAGCTGGAAAGTATGTTTGAGATCCAAAATAGGTTTCAGAATCAGTAGTTTCACTCATTTTTGATATTTATTTATATTCATTTATGATGACTTTTTTTGATATATTAGTAAATGACGATTTTTTTTCAATAAGTGAACACTTTAACTATATTGATATTTTATTATTATTTTTGCGCAAATTTTGGCGAATTAACTTAACAGATAAAATATTAAAATACTGCGATTCTGGGGATCTATAAAATGATTTGTATACATTGCATTTGTATTATTACAAATCATTTCATAATAATTCATTAAATATATCAAAATATATGATAGAATACATTTTAATTTTTAATGCATAAAAATCCATTATGTAATGATATTCAAAAATCATCGTAATCTTCTTTTCATATATTATTTTTTGTTGTCAATCTGAAAACAAAATACTTTTATTTTAATTGTTGTACTGACTCGATTTTGAAACTTTCTAATTAGTTTTAAAAATGCATTAAAATGACTAGTGATATTTTAAACACCGTAGCAATTTGATTTTCGTAGAAAAATACATAAATTTAGCAAAATAAATACATGAAATGAAAAATAGTACTAATTTATTTATTCTATCACATGAAAATTTGTACATTTGTCGACACAATTACCTAATTCAGTTTTTAAATACTATTAACTAAATTATTAATATTTAATGTTGTAGTTTATAAATATCAATAAATTTTTGTTTTGATATCAATAGAGAATTTATTTGGAAATGTTGTTTTTATTGTAATAATTTTATTGTGCTCCTTTTTTTTATTTTTTAATGTAATAATTTGAATGTGTGTTATTTTTTTCATTTCATATATTAAAAAAAATTGAAAAAAAGATCCATCTGATTGTTTACCTCTTCAATTAAATTTTATCTACTTAAGTTTCTTTATTTGTAAATCAATTATGCTTAAAATTTGAAAATATAAAACTCTATAAAAAAGTATAATATATTTCATGTACTATTATATTTTTGAAGTTATGAAATTTTAAGATAGAATGTAAAATTATATAATGAAAGCTTTCTTTCCAAGTAATATTTGTATATATAGTAGTACTTGTATTTTTAAATTATTTATTCAAAATACAAGAGAAATATAGGAATGGATTGATAAAAGACCATAAATGATATAATGTAAACTATAATGACTGAAGACTAGAAAAATTGAATAATAAATTGATAAATTAAATGCTTTTCAGAAGTTACAAAAATATTTAATCTGAATTTAAAGGTGTGTGAGCTACATTCTAAAATAAAGTCAACTTTATATAGTTTTCAATTATTCTTAATAAGTTTTAAAAATATATTTTTCTTTTATCAATAGAATATATAGTAATGATCAAAATAGTTTAGTATTTTATCAATAGTGTCAATTTAAATTCAATATATTTACATCGCACATGAAATTCCAAGCTATTATTAGAATTTTTTTGTCATTTCTTATCCTTTAAATTATGTTTTAATTTTAATAGACAAATCAATAATTTACGTTGTAAAATTAATGGAGCATAGTAGGATTCAATTGACAAAAATCTGTCAAAAAATCAAATTTAATTTTTTTAGAATAAATTATTTTATATACACTTTTCTATGACCTCCCAAAATTTGAAAGCTCTAAACTTAAAAAACGCAGAATTAGGATAGATTTCACGTTCATTTTTATTCGCATATCTATGGCAAATCAAAACTTTAAGCTGACGTATCTCAGAAATATAAAATAACTAGTTTTTCTGCATTTAAAATGCTACGTCTTTTTTTCTAATGCGCTTAATGCTTTGAAATTTTTTTACCTATTGTTAACAGTACATGTAACAAAAATTGGTATGCATTTTTTAATCACAAAGCAATATTTATTTTTTAAAAAATAATTGAATTCAGAATTTATAAATTTTTTAAGGAATTTTCAATCAACATTCATAAAAAGAAGTATTGTATGAATGCCAATCATGTTAACGCAAAACTCATACCAACTTTCATTATACATAATTTGGCGTCTTGTAAATCATATTTCATGCATGCGTAAATTTTTGTAGGGAGGAGTAGCATTTTAAAATCACTTCACAAATTTTCCGTTTTTTTCTTAAAAAATTACCTGGCTAGCTTTTTATGAAATTTTGAGCAAAAAATCTGTTTAACATAGTATACATGCATAAAAAGCAACAAAAAAAATTTAAAAAATCCTTCAATTAAAATTTTTGCTTAAATCGTACTATGTCCCCTTAAAATATAACATATTTAATTAAACATTTACTGTATAACATATTTTCCCTTCATATAATCGATATATTATAAATTAAATCTGAAGGTCAGATAAGGATAAATTTTTAAGCACCTAATAAACTTTAATTAAAACACGTTCATCTTAGTTTCATTAATTTCTCTCTCGAAAATTTTAGATCAAATAAATCTGAAACTTTTAAATAATTAATGTTTGTAAAGAGCTTATACCCTCATCTGCTGATGCTAATCACTTCATTTTGCATGCAGTTGATTCAGAACGCTTTTGAATTAAAATGTAATAAGTAGTTATTATCCAGAGAATTGATATCGTTAGATGTTCCCTATATGACTAATTAATGAATCAATCAATACATTTTTCATGAGAATATTAGTGTAAATTTTACTGTCTATTTATATACGCTTCTGACAATTTCATAAATAATGCATGGTCTAATCGTATCGAAGATATAATCATTCAACGTTTTATAAGTGATGAATGTAATACGTTAATTCCATGAAAGAATCGTAATTTATGATCCAAAGAGATTCTTATCTGAGACTACATTTAATGAATATATATATATATATATATATATATATATATATATATATATATATATATATATATAGTCTTAATCTCTAAAAACAAGATATAACATCCAACAATCACATTTGAAAAATTCAAATACAGTAGTAAAATCACACAATGAAAGACACATGAGCAAACAAGATTAAAAATTATAAAATGGATGCTGCAGTATTATAAACATTGCTGACTTAGGACAGCTAATATATAAAATAAATTACATAAAAGTGGGGTTGAACATGTTTTTTGGCCAGCCAACCTTCCCCTTTTATGTAAATAGTACTGAGCAAAAACCTATTGAAAGTAGTGTATAGGAATATCTAAAATATCTAACTTACGTAAACATTGCACTTAAAAGTGCTGAGCCAGCGCTAAATCTGAGTGCAATAAAAAAGTTAGTGCCAGATTCTGGACCCTAATGCAGATTTAAATCAAGTGAATGGCTGAATGTAGCACTTAACAAATGTGTAAAAAGAATGAAAATAAAAATTAATAAGAGAATTACAAATTACCATAACTTTAGTAACAGTATAGCGTATACATGAATAAAATAATAATAAATAATTCCCTCTAATTTTAGAATATGGGGGTAAGTATAACTATGAAATATGTAAGTTCATATTAATAAACTATTATCAATCTCAGAATTTTTAATCCTTACTATTTTGAATAGCTTTATTCATATAACTATAATAAAATTAATTGGGTACTTCTGATTTAAGCAATATTTCGTAAAACTTTTATATCTATTTATTTTTTCTGATTTTTTTGACACCAGAAATTTATCGCGTTGTATATAATTAATAACAATATTTCTGAATATAGAAACATTACTCTCCCAATGAGAAACTTTTATAATATTGAAATTAAAATCTTCTCTTTTATGATAAATATTAGAAACTATTACATTATCTTTTATTTTGATATGTATGACAAGAATATGTGCTTCATTGTTGTTACTATTTGTCTGTATTAAATTAAGATACCGTGGATATAAAATTAATGTTAAGTATAAAATTGACTTGTTTGCCAAAAATGATTCTGTCATCCATATAACGATAAATATAAAATTTAGAATTATTAGTGTAACTGCTTTCTAAATAATGTAAGTATAAATTGGAAAGACCGTTGCTCACAGGGCCACCTTGTGGCAAACCGTTAATCTGCAGATAATATTTACCCTTGTGATATATATATATATAGTTCTCTTTAAGTACAAACGTAAGTAGTGAACCAAATCTATCATAATTTAACATTATTAAATAAAGTATCTTTATGTAAATTTACACGTATATTAATCAAATCATCACTATTAATAGAATTAAAAAGATCTTCAAAATCTAAACTATAGACTGAAAGAATCTTTTTTATCTTTCATTTGTTCAATAAGTGATTTACTATTTTTAAGAATGGCTGTGGATTTCAGATTATTTATTGTATCATGTAATATTTCATGGAGAATTTTGCCTTTTTTTCTAATATATGTATTAAATTAATTTGTAACTGTCCTAAATTTGACTGGGTTTTTACGAAATTTGGGAGTAAGAAATATATGTGGAAATTTAAAATTATTATTAATTTGAATACTTAATTGTTTATGAAAAGCCAAAATTTGATTTTTTTATTTCTCTATCAGAAACAAATAACTTAATAAAAGCAGTATTATTATCAAAATAATTGTTGGTCATTAAATTATAATAGTATTTACATATGAAGGTAAAATTTCCTGGCACTTTATCAACATAAACTATAATAAATTTTTTTTGCAATTTTTTAATCTGATTTTTAATGTTATGAACTGCGTAATTTTTATTTGGCAATTAAATGATCAAGATAAGTGTTAATTTGAGTATTTAATTTTATGTATGACAATCCCATGTGGCCACTGATAATTAGTTACCTTGTTCTCAACTTGTTATTGTTAAATTAATTATGAAATACATTATGCAGTACATTTAAGTGTATATCAGTGTAAATGTGTATTTTATTTTTTATTAAGTCGGAATATATAACATTTGTTTACTTTCAGTAAATTAATTCTTTTGTCAAATAATCTTCTGTTTTCGACTCTTCTGTATGCTCGCCCCCTTCTAGATTTAGCATGGCCCCTAGCGGGCGCACCCCACAGTTTGAGAAACGCTGTCCTAGCTCCCATACTATGCGGTGCGACCTTGCCAGGATGGGTGGGATTTTCACTAACAGTAGAATAAGTAGTAAGTCATTTTTCAGTCAAACAATCAGAACAATCAAGCACATTAAATAATACTGGTCGTTTATGTGCAACTCATGACAAAACCATCGTAATTCGTTTCAAAATACCACTTGTAAAGAAAATCACTTTCACTAAACCATTTACAGCACTTTTTATTGTTACACTGGAGCCTTTTTCTTTTTGCCATACTCTTTCATACCTTTTTTCAAATACATTCTACTCAAATTTGAAGTCATTTGGGTCAATGGTTCTTTTTTACAGCATTTTGAAAGTGTATATTTAGTTATAATCACCTTGCACTTTACCATTTATTACTATAATAGTATTTTAAATGGGGGTGGCTTATTGAACAAAGTTTTCAAAAACTGCTATGAATCTAAGGATAATTTAAAATTAAAATAAAGCAATATCGATTTATATTTATTCATGAATAAATATTATATATAGCAACTAAATGCATCTGAATATGGCATGACATTATTTGAAAAAAATTATGATCTCAATAAGATAATTTACGTAAATTTAACAGAATATATAATATATATGTGTAAGCAAATAATAACGCAATTACTCGTAAGCCAATAGCATGGTATTATCAAGCATCAGATTATTAGTAACCCTCTAATAAAGCTTGATATTTTGTGCGCAAAAAGTAAGCCCCTGCAATAACCTCTTATTAAGCACTTACAGATACTCATGTATTTTGAATGTTTATAAATTCCTTAGTACTGGATTGAAAATTCTATATGCAGTCTTAATATTTGTGAAGGCAATATTGGACATATTATAGCTTATACTTAATTTGAATATTTCATAAGCATATTATAGTTATATATACTGAAGATAATTTTCACAAAAGAAAGAAAGAAGGAAAAATAAGTTCATATTAAAACACATGCTCTACTAAAGACAAAGCATTTTATTTCCCCAGTGAAAGAAAGATATGCACCATAAAGCTTTGTTTTGCGTTTTTTGCTAACAAGAAATGAAATTATGAAATAGAAAACCTCTACTTTATAAAATCGAAAAATATAATTAAATCTGTTTGGTGCAGTTTAAATAGTTCCCTGCTTTTAAGGATTTTTTGTTGCATCTCTTAAGCTTTTGATCGTGGTGTAGGACGAAGAACAACTTCAAATTATATTTTTCAATATACTCTTGATTGATTGTGATGGATTGATCAAAGTTAAGATATCAATTTGTCTCTTAGGGTTCTTCATGTGTGTTATAATTTTTTTCCTCAGTATTTGGAAAACTAGTGTAAAATGTAATTCCTTGTATCTCAAATGACAAAAACTAATTCAATGACAAATTAAATTCCTTCAAATTAGGTTTTTATAGTGCCATCATGAAAATACTGAGACTTTATTACTAGAAGACAGTTAATGTTGTGTTTGGAAGTGATAAGATTAGAATCTAAGAGTTAAGCAAGAACTTGAAAAAAAAATTCTTTCTGTTTCTGCATCAGTAATAAAATTTCAGTTATTACACAACTAAAAATAAATATTTATGTCTAAGTGTACTCCCCTGAAAAAATACATTATATTTTTATTTAAAATTTTTTGATATTATAAAAAGTTTGAATTTTAGGAAGAACATGTTAAATGGTTGCTGAAACATATTGTATTATTTTGAATTATATTTTGAAAGATAAAAACAATAAATCTAAACATAACTAAGATGCAAGTATCTTGATAACCTTTTAGGTATCTGACTACGTTCGAAACCGGGATTATAAAAAGACGCGAAAATGGATAATTTTCATGATATTTAGTGTCACTTAGATTAGAATACACGTATAAAATTATTTTATGGACATTTTGACAAAAACAATTATTTAAATACAATATTTTGGTAAACAATTAGCTTAGAATATCCTTTTTTCTAAATGTTCTCCTTTTGTGAAAAATGCTTCTATTATAATAATATTTTGATTGTATATAGCTCAGACCTCTGTACAGAGGCTCAACTATGAATTTTGAAAAAAGTCCCATTATTTTCAGAGTTACAACCATTTGAAATAATTATCGGCGTATTTTTCTTAAAATTTCTTCCCTCTGTTGTCGTAAAACATGGATAAATCCACTTCTAAGTTATATATTTCAAAAATTCTAGTTGATTCTCTGTACAGAGGTCTGAGCTATATACAGGCAAAATATTATTATAATAGAAGTATTTTTCACAAAAGAAGAATATTTTGAAAATGGGTCATTCTCTATGTTGATTTTTTGTCAAAATATTGTATTTAAATCATTTTTAATTGTAATACTATTCTTAAAAAATTTATATACATTTCATAATCTAAGTGACACTAAATATCATAAATATTACGCATTTATACGCTTTTGCAAAATCACGGTTCCGAACGTAGTTGCATATCTTTACTACTTTTTTTTATTTCAATGTTGAACATTTCGTACAGCTCAAACTGAGCATAGTCTCCCATTTTAAAATTAGTTTTATCAAATATTTTTCAGCCGCCTATCTGGCAAAGTAGTTAGTGATGCTGATTGCTGTGCCGTAGTGCCTGGGTTAGAATCCTGGGAAAAGCATGAATGTTTGGGATTGCTTAGGGACTGTGCGGTATGGAGAGACTCTATTCGTGAAACCACACTTGTCCTATCGCGTAATTGATTGAAGGAAATAAGAAATGGGAGCCCTAACTGATACCATCAAGGTATTCTCACTCAAAAGTGGGGTGGAACCGACGGAAATCGTATTGACACCTGCAAGGTGCTCAAAGCTACGGGAAACGACAGGAGTAAATAACCAGCCCCTTAGCTCGATCAATTTCGTGAGCTTTGATCTGGCAGTGCCAATCAAAAGGCATTAGCAACAACAACACTTTATTTTCATTTGTATTAAAATCTTTGTATTGCTGGTTTAGCTTTATATCAATTAATACCATTGCACCGTAATAATTCTGAAACATTTATAGTGATTGTTTGTCATAAAGAAAGATAAATCAGGGCATATGATATATAACTTTTAATGAATTTAAATGGAAAACATTTGTAAAAAAACAGTTGAATAGAAATTTGATGTTATGTTAAATTTTGTTTATTTTAAGTCTTATTTAAATGATATTAAATGATGTATTTAAGATTAAATGATGTATTTAAATCTTAAGGTATTCATTCGACTACTTGCGACAACTTTTTTTCCTAAAATTAATGAATAAATGAAGTTTTTATTTGGTTTTTAGATTTATTTAGTACATTTTAAGAAAAAGAAGACTAAAATTAAGATTTGAAAAAAAAAATTATTACTACTAAAATGGGAAAAAATGGGTAAAAATTGACAAAATATTGCATAAACGGGACAAATAGCAAATGAACAAAATCTCAATTTTGATGTACTACTTTGCTATTCCTTTTTAAAGTGACCTTCAGGATGAGAGATATTTTAACTTTTACAAAAACTAGAGCACTTTATCTTAGGTGTTATAAGGATTTGCTTTAAAAAAACACTGTTTGCATTCACATAAAGAACTGTAAATTTTGTAATAAAACAATGACTAATAAATCTGAAGGTTAAAACACATCTACTGTTATACAGAACATAGACACAAAATTTCAGTAAATTATTTTAAAAACTTTTTGAGCAATCGCTATCCCCGTTTGAGTTTTTCGGAAAAAACACATTTCGAGTAAAACTCATTTTAAATTTTGACACCTTATGTAAAGCTATGACATCTGCTTTTACTAAAACACCTGCGATTTTTGCTCTAGTGAATGGAAAATAAAATCCTTGGTATTTTTATAAAGCTAATAAGATGGTTTATAAAATGAAATCATAAAAAAAAAATTGACAATTTTTTTAAAAAAAAATCATGATTTTAAGATAGTCGGATACCTTAAATGGAAATTATTCTGCAATTTTTTAGTCAGCCAAGAATATTGAGTCAAAATATTGTTTTTATTTTCTTGAAAACTATAAAAGCGTAATTAAGATGCAATTAATATCGATTAAATGACTGGAAGTTTGAATAATGTCTTGTTACAATGTACCTGTCGAGAAATGAAAGATTTAGAAAGAATTTCTGGCTTTTTTTCCCTTTATCCCCACTTTTCTATCTTCAAAATTTTGATAGATAATTTCATGAACAAATAATTCTATAAGACAGACTATTTGGGTAAAAAGTTATATTTTGAATTCAACCACTACGCGTACTGTTTTCTTTGTTTTTAATTAAGAATCTATGAATATTTAAAAAGAGGAATAAGATTAAACCTATTGATGCGACGCTGATTTAAACTTATTTAATTACTTATTTCCAAATACTAATTTCGTATCTTTCCAGGTTCGTAAGAGACATCGCATCATGGTTTAAGTTAAAATTATATATATATATATATATATATATATATATATATATATATATATATATATATATAAACTAAAAAACACTAAAAAATCTCTAAAGACATAAAACAATACTCTAAATTAAAAGGCCGGTTCTTAAAATAACAATTAATTTATTGTTTAATTTATTGGTATAAAGAACGTTTAAATTTTACAAGGGTATTTACTTATCTAAAATGAGAGGAGAGGAGCAACAGAGGGGTGACCTCGGGCCGAGTTCGCTTCCCTACTGGAGGTTTTTTCTGGCAGACGTAAGAAGGTAAAAAAAGCCCCGATAATTCTTCCGGGCCAGCTTTTAAAGCCGACCAGATCACTTCGAAAAGAATCCGCTACGGATTCATTACCGTCCAATATACCACCCTGATTGGAGCGCAAGAACATAACCTTGCCGGCCATCAGGTCCGTTGAACCCGACGCACCCCCAAACTCCTCAGTAATCCGTTTCTGCAAACAGGGCAAATATAAAAACTGCAATTGTATCTTGGGGACCGGCGGCCTCCCATCACTATTAAGTGTTAAAATACTTAAAAGCATGTATTCAAATCAGACTAATTTTAAAAATTACTTGACATTAAAGAAACAAAAAAATTGTGCTTGCACTTATAACCACACGATAGAAGTAAAAACTTCTGATTTATTCTGGGCATTTGTTCTGGTGCATAACGTCACTTTTACGACTTATTCGCATGTGAGCTTTCAATAGTTCTCTTTTACGTACCCATTCATCGAGGGATTTCTTTTTAATCCATTTTCTGAAAAATGACGATGTTTATATATTAGGGCAGATTATTAACAGTTATTACAGAGTTCCTCAATGTACCTAGTACATAACCGAAAACTGGTAGCTCTTTTTAGTGAGGCACCATATTGGCGGATACCAATCGCCGCAGGTAATTCTGACATCCAGTTTCCTCCCTAGAGGGAGGCACCTGAGCTCTGACAATGCAAACATGTTCTAGGATTTAATTTTGCCTTGAACACCCCCTAGGGATCTTTTACATATCGAATAATCATACGACATGGTCACTGTCGATTTTCTGCATCAAGAAAATCCATTGACTTGGCCCGGGTCGAACCCGCAACGTTGGGTACAGAAGGCCAGAGACAAGCCAACCACGCCACCCAATAGACGATATGTTTATATAATTATTCAATTTTATATATTTATATATTAGTATATACGGTTTAAATATCAACTAGTTAAATCATTTTAAAGTATTTATGTATAATTATTTATGTAGACTGTATTCATATAATATATTTGTTTATATGGTAGTACTATTGCAACAAGGCCAACCTTCAATATACATCGCCAAGTTGGCAAACCTGATTTCCCATGTGAGGTTCAGACTGAACTAGCGACCATGTACTTCTTTTCATGTAATGTCGCCAATGTCACAGTGACGGTATGGCCGTTGGCGGTTGCAAGTTCCTTACAAGTTTAAAAACTGAAGATTTTAGAACCACTAAGAAACATTTTCTGATTAACGGTGCTTCGTTTTCTTCCCATGAAAGCAAACGCATTCGTCCAACATTTCTCGAGTATTCAAATAAAATCCGCCTTTGTAAAAAACAAACAAGGTGTGTTAGCAAGAATATCCGATATAAACAGAATTTAATAAATCAAAATCAATACATCGTTTCCATTTCTAACTCGTATATCACCATGGCTGAACTTGTGTAGGCTAAAAGCCAAAAAGTCTCCAGGGGAAGATGCCATTCACGCAGAATTTCTCTGAAATCTTGGGAAAAAAACCAACCCACACAATTTAAAGCTTTTTAATACAATTTGGAACACAGGTAATTTGCCTGCATTATGGCGCAAATCAGTTATAATTCCAATACATAAGAAGGGTAAAGATCCCAGTGATATTAAAGGATATAGACCAGAGATACTCAACCCGCAACCCTCCAAACCTTTTTAAGTGGCCCAGTCATGGTCCATTGCTCTGAGAAATCCATTTATTTAAGAACAGTGTATTAAAAATTTGGTGGGGAATTCTTTATCAATAAATCAAATATATCAATTTTGCTTTTTTCTCTCGAAGTCGTGTGGTTATGAATTGATATTCTTTTTCTGTTTGGAACGGTTACTGTTAGTGAGTAAAGTTACAACAGTAAAGTAGCGACAATTTTATAGGTGGAAATAATTTTTAACTATCTTTCTTAGCTCGCAATCAAAAAATATTCGTAGAAAGTATATCATTTCAAGACGATTGGGAGGTTGACTATTTTGCAATGAAAGGCAAACATGGATCAGTAATTGTTCCATCAAACACGAATGTCCTATTTAAAAAAAATATCAATAAACAGGAATCATTCATTAACCCTTTTTATCTAAGATCTCTTTCAAGAGGGGATAAATAGACGCTCTTGAATAATTTTTGCAAAATCAACAAATTAGTTTGTTAGTGGTACTTTACTGATGAAGAAATTGTGAAGGATTGCTTCTTAAATGCATCTAATTTAGTGTTAGTTACAAAAATGAAAAAAATATAAAAAAATTGTAATTAAAAAAAGGAAAACAGGAGTTTTTTATAATATATTGTGATTAATTTTCCACATTTTAAATTCCCAATGTTATCTGGATCTCAAAACATTTCTCCCTCCCCTCTCCTCCATTTGTCCCCATGTTGCGGTCGCATCAAATAAATAATATATTTAAGTGGCCGGCGTTCAATTGCTGATATATGTATGTGGCCCATCAGTAAAAAAGGTTGAGTACCTCTTGTTTACACGGATAGTTTCCAAGTTGACAGATAACAGAAACGCAGGTGCTTCAAGGTGCTTCTATTCACCAATATTAATTCCCAGCAGGGCCTTTGATGCAAAATTGTAGCCATACGTATTGCTCAATCTCAACTTCTTTGGCACACAGATCGTGTTTCAAAGGCGGCCCTCCTAGCCATAGGTGCCTATCAAGGAACTTTTATCAGTGGGTATCCTCAAATGTCAATTGTTAGTTGCGATTTACTTCAGGACCATAATATAGAAATTGCCATTCAATGGATTCCATCGCACTGTGGCATTCATGGGATTGAAAATAGCGATTGATTGGTGAAGAAGGGGACAAAAATTGTCCTAGCGCGCGTCTAACAATACAGTTCCTTTTTATAGTGCCAAAAGAATCATAAAGAAATATTACAAATAACACTTCTGGTCTAAATTCATCCAAAAAAGTAATCAAAAAGTGCAGTTTAGCAAACTCCTTCTTATTCCAAAAATGGCCACGATATAGGGCTATGGCTGATTTTCGAATCACCAATGGCCACTACTGCCTGTACAAGCATTTAAACATGTCAGACATTGTCTAGAGTCCACTCTGCGAGACTCCAATGAAGAAATGGACGTCATTCATTTGGTACGCTGACATGCACTCAGCTCTGGATCCATGTAGAGCAGATATTGGGAGAACAGACTCAAAATGTTTGATTTATAAACTATACTGTATGGACTTTGGATGTCTTTCCTTATTCTTCTTTATTATCATTTTTTTGTTGTTGTCCCTTGTTATTTGTCAATATTCTCTCTTTCTCATTTGTTTGCAGTTGTCTTGTAATCTGCGATTGGAAATAAAAAAGAAATTACGGCTGTGATAATATGTAAGTACCGTTTATGTAACTTATTTATCGAGGTTTACTATGCAAGGCTAGAGAAACGTATGCCCTGATAGTTGTTTACTTTTCCTAAAATTCTCTAAGCAAACAAAAGGAGAGGGTTATTACAATTCCACAATTAAAGCTTCTATTTTCTCGTAATCACTTAGTTGTCTTCACGAATATAGATCAAAGTATTGGTAACTTTTTCACCAATTAACTTCATTACAATATCGGATTTTCATTCTTTTGGCACATTTTGTGCTTAAATGCTATTTCTACTGAATCAAAAAGTAGATCCGGAGTTTCGTTTCTTCTTATCTTCAATCTCCTACGTAAGAAAAATATTTTTGTTTCCTTTTTTTTTCAATTATTTTCGCTTGTGTTCCTCTTTTCTCGTTTACTCGCTGGAGTTGAATGGAAGTGGGCTGCATGGCAGTATTATTTAAATAAAGAAAGTAAAACTCTTCAAGGCAAAATGTGTGCATAAAATATTTACTTAAGAAAAAAAAAAACACGTCCCTGAAATATTTTCATTTCAAAACTAAGCGAGCATCACAGATTTGAGCTGGATTGCTGAATGGAACCGAATATCTCTGATTGAGAGTAACGTCATTTCCAACTGTGACATAACTGAAGTCATGAAATGATGCATTCAGTTTTAATTATATACGGTATGTAATAAACATATTTGAAGATTTATTTTATGAAAAGTTATAATTACTTATGACTATTTTATAAAACCCTTTTCCTAATTTCTCAGAGATTATTCTATCAATTCAACCTATTTTTTTTTCCAATATTTATGCAACAAAAACCAAAGACTGTTGAAGGACACCGTATTTCGTATTATTTTCCGCATGAAGCCTATTAATTATTTATTCCCCATCTTAAGAAATATTTTTTATGTGATAAAAAAAGTAAAATTTCTTATTATCTTTTCTTCCAGAAAGCTTTTTAGCTTCTTTAATGAAATCATTGAAGCGTAATTTTATCTTATGTTATCAAGCTAATAAGCACAAACTTCGGTTACCGAAATATTTTTCAGTAGATTTTAATAATTTTTCTAAGAACTTTAATGTATTTTTTATGTAACGCATTATTTACACTAATAAAAAACGTCAAAAATAGAAAATGCGTATTAACAGCATTCGTTAAATTTTGAAGAAATAATAAATCTACGATTTAATCATAGTTTAATTCAGCATTAGCGTCGAAACTTGTATGTGTTAGATATAATTTCAAATATTGTCATTGGAACACAAACCAGTCTATGAGCTTACACACACCATAAATTCATTGATCGTTTGTGATAAATTTTCTTTCTTATACATAATTACCTTGCCTGAGAGTAAACATGCAACGCCTTGAAAGCGTATATATCAGGTGACCAACCGTCATCCTTTAGGGAGGACAGCCCTCTTTTTAAAAGTTATGTTCATCCTCGAAAAGTGTCCTCCTACTTGTACTCCTTTTTAGTATTTTAAATCTGATCTGCTAATCTTTGTCTTCAGAGATGATCCAACCTTGGATCCCTGCCGAAAAAGGGTCTGAAACAAATACCACAGGAAAAACAGTTTTCAATGGTGTTTTTTGACTTTATTGCAAGTAAATTGGGTAGATATAGAAAACTATGTTGAGTTTTTGTTTCCAAAGAAATGACTGATATTAAAATTGATGACAATTGTCTGTTTGAAGAAAATAGAAGACTGAAGGAGTATTTAAATTTTAATAAACTGAAACAATTAGAAAATCAAAATATATTGAAAATGATAGAAGATGGGTGGAAATACTTAACCACATCAAAAAAAGAAAACATTCCATATAAATAATCAGTTATACCTATTGAATTTAGGTTGTGCTGCCCTGGAACTAATACATCAGTTGAAAGAGGTTTTACAGTTGGTAAATGCATTTTGGACAAGAAATCAAGATTGAATGTTGTATACTTACCGTAAACTACAGTATGAAGGATATTTTTCTTCCGAAATTTCCAATGTATTAGAAAATGATATATTGACAAAAAATTCAATAAGAAAAATACTTCTTTAAGTAAATAATTAAAAGGAATGTTTGCGTAATTAGCGTATTTTTATTTGAATTAATGAAATGTTTCATATATTTAAGTTGTAACTTTATTCTGAAATTTTTCTTTCTCCTTTTCATTGTAAAAACACTGGTCACCTTATTACATATAAAGTGATGAAAATCCGTAGAGAAGAAAAACAGTCTCACACGATAAGGAATGTATATTTTAACATATCACCCAGATATATACTGAGTACCAATGAATTAGGGATAGCAAGGGCTATTCAAATTGTGTAGCGCTGTACATCATTTATGCGCATGTGAGGGCGCTGTGGCAACTGCATATGTAGCGTCTATTACGGTTGTTATAAATTAGTTGTTGGCATTGCCAGTATAGGTAAACTGCCTGATTTAGACGCCTTCGAACGACGACAAATCGTAGGAGCGCGATGCATGGGGCAGTCAATTTCCGAAATCATCAATTGGTTAAAATTTTCAAGGTCGGCAGTGTGAAGAGTATACCAATAATACATAGATGGTGAATAAAAAAACTAACGATCGAGTAACCTGCAAAGGTCAACTAGCCTTGCGAGTGCGTGGTGAGAGAAGGCTCCGACGTATTGTACAATACGTAGCCAGCGAAGCAAAACATTACCTCAAATTACCACCCAGTTAAATGATGGTGCTTGTCGTAAGTCAGTAAATTGACTATACAACGCTCGTTTCACCGTATGGGTTTCGGAAGCCGTCGATCTACGAGATCTACCATTGTCCAATGCTCGACATCGGGCTGCACGTCTTGCCTGGACAAGAGAGCACATAGACTAGAGTGTAGAGGACTGGAAACAAGTAGCATGGAGGGATGAGTCTCGATTCCGACTACGTAACGCCGACGGAAGGCTAAGAGTATGGCGTCAGGCTCATGAAACCATGGATATTACATGGCTAGTTTGAACTGTACAATTACAAGTGGGCTCAATCATGGTTTGAGGTGTTTTATAGTGGAAGTGTTTGGATCAATGGTGCGTGTATTAGCCTTCCTCAATGTAATTCGGTACATAGAGTTGCTGGGTGATCACTTCCATCCGTTTATGTTGTTCTCTTATCCGCATGGTAATGCAGTTTTCCAGAAAAACAACTGCACCTCTCGCAAGTCCTGGTTGGCTACTGGCTGGTTGGATGAGCATTCCTCTGACTTTTCTACCATAAATTGGCAACCTAGAAGCCCATACTTTAATCCTATTGACGATCTTTGGGATGTATAGGGGGAAAATGTGAAAGGTAATCACACGGCACCAACAAACCTTACTGAATTATGGACAGCTTTAGCCAATATTTGACAAATGATTCACGTGGAACATTTCCAGAAACTTGTTGAATCTATGTCTCTTCGTGTTGCAGCCGTTATCAAATCCAGAGGAGGCCCAACTCGTTACTAGGTAGGTATTCTTATAATTCAGTGACACTTCAGTGTAGTGGTTGTTAAAATGCCACTAAAGCGGACCAACAATAACTAACAATCGTAAGCAACATCACTCCATATCGTCCAAAGTTTTCATGTGTTGTGGTTTCTAAGCTACGATTGAATAGGATCTATTACCACATCAGATTTGTTCTCTAACACCATTATTACTTATTAGCTAAAGAAAGCAAAGTTTTTAAAAGGAGTTTTAAGATAAGAAATTGACCCCTCTGAGTTCAAGCGTGACTAATGTGGCATTTTGTAATATGTTCGAAAATCAGAGAAAGGAAAAATAACTTTGTTATCACACCGAGCGTATAAATATTGTTGCTTTATCGTAAAAAGTGCATTATTATTGCATTCAGTAAATTATTGCTGGAGCAAACAGAATTGCGCCAGTATGTTTGATTATTAGTCAATCACAATATTCTTAACAGGTGACAAGAGTGTATGCTGTGAGAGTACTCTTACCCTATGAAAAAATTACTTTTATTTTATACTTGATTCTTCATTATTTTTTGATGTGTGAGAACCCCCCTGGGTTCTAACCTGGACACTAATATTAATTTGAGGCAAAGAATGACCAGACGGCATTTGTATAATAACACATTATATTTATTCACTTTGTTTTTAAATACCAAACATCTAATTACAAATATTCAACTATATGTCTACGTCAAAAAGGGATATACCTTTACTATTAAATTAAATTACGAAATATGAAATTTATCAATTACTAAGCTCAATATCGAAAGAGTTTACCTGAATAGGAGGTTCGAGAAATACTTGCAACTTGAATTAATATCATTCACTAAGATTCAACTAACTTTATTATATTAACGCTTGTGGTAAGCGGTACTAAGCTAGAATATATCACCTGGCTGTACTAACGATCTCTCCAGGTAGATTAATCCTTCTAAGGCTACCTCGCAGAATAATAACAGCAATACTCCAATACTGTAATCCAATTGAATCTTCCAAACCTCGTCACTACTGCTGCTTGCTCAATCTCCTTCTTCTTTGCTAACTTACAACGCTGTCCTTAAATACCTTATCTACTTTGCATATCCCATTTTCTTCTTTTAGAGCTGGTTGGAAATATACGCGAATTTACAATCCCCAAAGACGCCTAAGAGTATTAGTGGAAAGGTGCCGTAAAGATTCCTCACAGATGACAGAAGCTAATTTTCTGTAAATTGTATTTCAAGAGTCACAATAGGGATTACTAAAAATAATTGAATGTTTAAACTCTGTATAGTCAATTAATGCCATATAATTATGTAAGAGGTCATATACCTTTTAAAATTTCCGGAAAATCGATTTTTTTATTATTATTTTATTTTATAGAGTAAACCTTTCTGAGTGTTCTAAAAGAAACCGCATGTAGATATTCCCAATAGAACGGACGTTATTAAGAAAATAAAAAGAGTAGAAAAGGTGATTTAAATATTGTTTACATTTTGGCTCCAGGGTGACAGCTGTCATGTCGCTGGTGACAGCTGCGTTTCTCTGTTTCTAATATTTTCATTCTAATTATTATCAAATGCTTGAATCTAAGCCTCAAATATTATTATTGTTGTTCTGAATATTAACTACAACTTCTACTAACTTTATAAACTTCTACTTTGTTTTGATAAAATGAATCTTGAATTTATACTCGCTCGTTTTTTATTTTCATACCGTATCTTATTCTAAGATAAGATTTAGGATAGTTTTAGTTTTTTTTATAAACTTTTGAATGATGAATTCGACTGAATCTGCTAAAAGACCATCTGGTAAACGTCCTAAGAAAAAGGAAGTTTACTGGTAATATGCATACAAGCTGCAAAGCTGTACACAGTGTGAATGTATCACTAAACAACAGTGCATCTGAAAAAAAGATTCAGCTGCAAGATGTTGATTCATCTTTTATTCAACATGATGACGGTTTTGATGGCTATAGAGTGTTTGATAAAACTATCATATTTACAAACATTAAAAACTTTGCTTCTTGCAAAAAAATGTGGAATGTGGTGGTGATATTAAACTATCAGAAAAATGTGTTAGAGGTTTGTCTAGTGTTTTTTCGATTGAATGCAAGAACTGTAAAGATTTGTGTTCGTTTAAAAATTCAAAAATGCTGGGTAAAAGAAAAAATATTCTAGAAATAAACAGACGTTTTGTATACGCAATGAGGACAATTAGACAGGGTCGTGCAGCAATGACAACTTTCTGTGGTGTCATGGACTTTCCTCCTCCAGTTGCTGAAAAGACCTATAATAACATTTTAAACAAACTACAATTGTGTAGTAAAGAAGTTGCAGAAGCTTCAATGCAAAGTGCAGCTTTGGAAGAGGTAACTTTCACAAATTCTTCCGATATAATAATTAGTGGAGATGGAACGTGGAAAACCCGTGGCTATTCTTCTCGTGTTGGTGTGTGTGCTGTTATAGGAGACAAAACAAGAAAGTGTATTGATGCGGAAGTGATGTCTTCATTCTGTAAAGGATGTGATTCTTGGAAACGAAGAAAAGAGTCACCTGCTTACAAAAAGTGGAAAATTCTTCACGTGACTGTAGACTGTGGGAATGGTTCGTATATTTCAGCGTTCATTAAGTCATCGTTCTGTGAGATATACATCTTACATCGGGGATCTCGATTACAAAACATTCTCATCTATTACTGCATCCAATCCGTATGGAGAAGATATCACAGTTTCAAAAATTGAATGTGTTGGACATGTTCAAAAAAGAAGGGGAACTCGTTTACGAAAAGTAAAACAAATGAGCTCCAAACTCAGTGATGGGAAGTCGATTGGGGGAAAGGGAAGGTTGACCGACAGAATGATCGACTTAATTACAACGTACTATGGAAATGCAATCCGACAAAATAAAACATGCCTGTCAGATATGCGAAAAGCTGTTTGGGCTGTATATTTCCATATACGTTCAAGCGACGAAGAACCATTGCACAGTTTTTGTCCTGTAGGTCCTAATTCTTGGTGTAAATATCAAAATCAAGTAGTAGAGGGCAGTGTGGAAACTTTTAGACACAGTAACAAATTGCCAGTGGCAGTAATGGATGCCATAAAACCTGTGTTTAATGATCTATCACAACCTAAACTCCTACAAAAATGTCTAGGGGGTAAAACCCAAAATAATAATCAATCCATTAACTCATTAATATCGAAATTATGCCTAAAAACTTTAGGTTGTGGTAGAAAGATTGTTGATATATCTACAAATGAGGCAATTGTCATTTTTAATGATGGCAATCAAGACAGACTAAAAATTATGCAATCGCTTGGTCTGATTGTTGGTCAATTTGCACATAAATTTGTTACACTTGTAGATATAAAAAGAATTCAAACTGCAGAAGTACATTATAATCTCCACACAAAAGAAGTACGACAGGCTTAAAGAATGCAATTTAAAACTACTTGTAAGAAATTAACTGAAAAACAGGGAACATCATATGCATGTGGCGAATTTTAGCATTTTAGAATCATAGTAATACACTGCATTCATATCACAAATTATTTAATATTTATAATATGTAGCTGTTAATTAAGGTATTGATTGTTTTTTAAGTAATATTTATAAATTTGTAACTTTATTTTGGAGAAATGAATCACTTTTTTGCATTTTGATTATTTTGCAGCTTTTGATATCGTTTCGATGCTTGTACTGCATTGGTATAATATATGTTTTTAGTTATAATAATTTTAATAAATTGAAGTTTATTGACTAAAAAAACTTCACATTAGTGTTAATTTAAATTTAGTTGTTTTGTTTGAGTTACCAGAATAATATATAAATAAAACTGTGGTAAATTTTGCGTTTGATGTCAATTTTCTCAGAACGTCATTTTTTCTCATTGCGCGCATGGTATTTTCAAAACCGTTCCATGGAAAATGATAAAATTTTTACCGGAGATTCTGATCATATCTGTTCTTAAAATAACGAACCAGTTTGAATTTTTAATGGAAAAATTTAAAATTACAAATATAAAATAGCGAAAAAATTTTTTAAATTTTATAGTTAAATTTTAAATTGTTATAGTTTACTAAAAATTTTAAATCATTATTTCATGCTTCGTCACTTTAAAGATAAGTCAATTTCCAACACTGAGCAAAAATTTCATCAAAAAATATTGGTAACTTTTTTTATAAAGCTGCGCGTAATGATAATCACTTGCGAAAAGAAAACAAAAATTTCTTTTTGTAATTATCTAATTAAAAATTTATCCTAATTAGCAATGTGTTTGTTGGTTATGTTTTTAGTAAAGTAATATATATTTGTTTATTCCTCCAAAATTTACATTCCAGGAAACAATAATAAAAAAAATTATAGAGCTTTAAAGAGCTCACTATTTTTAACCATTTTTAACTTTTTAAAAGGTATGTGACCCCTTAATGTCTTTTTATGAAATAGGTTATTGTTCAGTAAAATAATCGTACATACAACAAAGAAACTCTTCTTTCTTGGTACTTATTTTCAAACAAAATTAGTGCCTTATGCTGTCATTTCTCTTTTTTTTTACGAATAAAGGAAACAAAGTAAAAGCTCCCGCCTTGCGATGCCTAGGAATTAATTCTTTTTAAAAAATAGAACAATGTTTTATTTTATTTTTGTATCTAGAATGTTTTTATTTAATCTGTTAAGGCTAAGATCGGAAAAAAAAAAAAAAAAAAATCTCTAAATTATAGCTCAATACACTTGATTGATTGTGATGGATTTGGGAAAGTTTAAGAGATGGGCTTGTTTCTTAGTGTTCTTTATGTACGTTGCTGCAATTTTTCTCTCATCTTTTTATACTTTAATAAAATAGTACAATGTAACTTTTTGTAAATTAGATTGGCAAAATAATAATAAATAATTTGCATCTAAATTATTTTCCAAATATTTTTTTTAAATTTGGATTTGTCAAATCATACATTAAACGACGAAGTTGTAAAATTATTTACTGTTTTTTTTAATGGCGAGTCTCATGTCAAACTGTATTTCACGATACTTAAAATGACCCTTACAAACTAGATCTGGCATAAGTTTTATCATTACTCAAAAAATAAATGTAGTATCTTTAAAATGAATTGGAATACGCGTGATGCCATCTATTGGTCATATTGAAAAAAAACTGCTTTCTTTTTGTTAACGTAAAGAATATGGTAATCGTGTTCAAAAACTTCATCTTGAAAATTGCTGTTGTTTTGAGAAAGAGATATACAACCTCTGAAAATAAAGTTCGGTGAATATTTACCTTACTGTCCTTGGAAATAGTCACCTCCCATTACTATGCCCCCCTGACATCTTCTATGCATGTCCTGGAAGCTTTGCTAGAAGTCTTTTTTGGGAATGGAGTTCAAAAGTCTCGTCTCGTCGGAAGTTAGGAACAACGTCAAATCTGTTCCCTTTCAAAGAGAGTTTGAGTTGTGGGAATAGGAAGACGTCTCGGAGATTGAGATATGGCGAGTGTAGTGGTGGATGCTTAATTTGTACCCTCTCCCCTTTTTTTGCCTGATCTGGTTGAACAATATTGACTGTGTAAGAGCAAGCATTGTCGTGAACAAAAAACCATGGATCTTGTTGTGCGTACTGGGGTCCTGTCGAACCCTGCGTAGACGTTTCATGAAGCGGATACACTTTCAATGTGCCATGCATCATTCATTCTCGTTCCCTCAAGTAGAAAATCCTTGTGGGTAATGTTTTGACTACAAAAAAAGGGTGATGGGTATCGTTTTAATGCGGGATTTTTCTGCTTTGACTTTTCTCCGACGAGGCGATGCAGGAGACACCATTTCATGCTTTGCTGTTTCGTTCCAGGGGCGTACCTCAGACACCAAAACTTTAGGACACCAGGAAGTTTCTTTCGGTGTCCAAGCTTAAAACAAAATTTAAAATTGTTGTTTGGTTAATACGTTTTCCTGTTCTCAGTTAAGGCGCTCAACTGAACAAAGGTGGAACAGATGGTCAACATTTGACGCAACGCATATGCAGGATTTTGTTTCGCCAGTGTTGCCAGAAGTGCCGTTCTGACTTCATTCACTAAACTTTATTTTCAGAGGTTGTTCAATTTTTTTTTATGTAAAGCCACACAATGCAAAAAAAACAACATTTTTCTATTTTCTTTGCAATGTGTTTGATACAGCTTTATTTTAATTTAAGTTCAATAACATTTTCTAATCAGAATATTTATGACATTTTCTATAATTATATTTCATATAAAATCCTCCTACAGAAGTTTTTCATTCTATAAATATATTTAATTTTACTAATTTTATCAATTTAAATAAATTCAATAAATTACATATGGCATAAAACTACCCTAATGTACTTTGATAAGAAAAATTATTCTTCATGGAATGACAGTTTTATTCTTTTCATGTGTTTCCTTCAATTTTTTTATTAAATATATTCAGCAAATGTATTATTTGTTTCCCATAAATTTGTGTGGTTTAAATAAAAATCTATTTCTTTCGCCAACGGTAAATTTTCTTTTAACATCTATTATTTTGGGGTCACTTCACATTCTTTTACAATGGGATGCTCTATTCATAACTTTTACAATTTAAAATAAAAATTCTCGAAAAGCACTCTACACCACTAAAAAATTGAGAAACACATTAATATTTAAAAATCTGTTTAAATCTTGTAAAATTTTCTTTCTCAATGCCTCCTAGAAAAGATAACGTATTCACAAGTTTAATTAATTGTTTCCAGAAAGAAATATGCCCATGGTAGCCTAGTTGCTATGGTCAAGGATTCGAGACGGCGTGTCATGAGTTTGACCATTAGGCCGCTGAAGACCTGCCACGTAAAGGCAATCGATCTACGTTTAACCTGTGGATGCTTAAAGTTCTACATTTGACAGTGTTGTGGTAGTTTGGAAAAAGAAGGGCAGTGCAAATTTCGTAAAACCTCTCATGATCAAGGTTCAGAATTACGTGGTCCTTTGCCAATAGCCTTTCTTTTGCTTCATTGTGCTTCGTAAATAAACTTTCTCTCAAAAGTAAAACAAGTAATATAAAAAAAATATTAAGTGAATTCCTCTACTTAGATCAACAAAGAATAAATTTATTTTAGCTACTTTTTATTAAATAGTTATAATTAATATAAATATGTATATATTGATACATATCACAGAATCACAATATCTAGTGGTAATTATTCTTTATTAATTATCATTAAAGAATAGTATTGTCATCCAAAATAACCTTGTATATAAAATTTCAGTTCAACTGAATGCTTTAAAACTTGAGGGAAAAAACACATTTTAAAGTTTTCACCCTTTGCTAAAAATGAAACCAACCTGGTTGTATCTGTAATTATTTAAATATTTAATTTCAGTCAAGTAATTTTAATTAATTATATAATTAAATTATCGTATTTTTACTCAAAACAATAGTGTATAGAAAATTGCCGCTCAAACGAGCACTTCAAAATGCGAGAAAAAAAACACCTTTTCATGTTTTGACACAAGTGAACAAAATGGTATTTAAGTCACTAAAAATGATACCAACGTGGCTATATTTGTATTTATTTGAATAATTAGTTTTAATCGATTAATTTTTATTAATTATAATTAATTTACTGTAGTGTCATCCAAAATAATCCTGTATATAAATTTGCAGCTCAGTTGAGCGCTTTAAATTATATTTTATTAACGATTGAAAATTCCACAAATATACATATAAACAAATAAATGTAGAGAGAGTTTTAGCTAATAGTAGAAATGGAAAAAGAAAGGATTATTATCTTGTCTGAAAGGCCAACTGGATGGCGTAGTTGTTGTTGCGCTAGTCTTGTACGCCCAAATTTGTGGATTCGACTCCACCCAAGTGCAGGAGATTTTCATGATGCGAAAAAACGACTGCGTCTAACTTGTATGATTATGCCGCAAGTTGAAATTCCCTATAGTCCCTGTTTGGCTTAACTTCTCTAGGAAAAATTAAATTCCGTGTATATTTTCTCATCGTCACAGGCTAAGTATTTGGGGGTTAAACTTGCGTTGGATTAATTGGTATCCATCAATGAGGTGCCACATTACAGAGTGATACTAGTTCCCAGGGTCTGCAATGGTTTTGAACAATCCAAATCCCCATTTGAATGAATAAGTAAACTTCTTGAAATAAATTGTATGAGGACATTTTCTTTATCAATACATTTTGCTGAAACCCAAAAGATCAAATAAAGTTCTTAGTGTAAATTCCTATCTGTTGAAATTAAATAATTTTCCTGGTGAAATCGTCGATACCAGAAAGAAAAATTTAAAATCATTCAAAAATCAACATTTATAAATACTTGTTTTATATTAACACTCTAAGTAAATTTATAAGTCTATTCGGTATAATTTATAAAACAAGTAATATACATAAAAAAAGTCCATTCCTGTTTAGATCAACAAAGAAATATTTTATTTTAGTTACTTCTTATCAAAAAATTACAATTAATATAAATACGTATATACATGACAGAATCACAATATCGTATTGCCATACAAACAATCATGTATATAAATTTCAGTTCAACTGAACGCTTTAAAACGTGAGAAAAAATATTATTTAAGCTTTGACCCAAGTCGCTAAAAATGAAGCCAACATGACTCTGTTTATGTAATTCTTTAACACTATATTGCCCAAGGAGGTCATTTTGACTGATTTCTAATTTTAATTACAAAAACAATTACATATGTAATGCACAATTTCTTATAACTTCTTAGATTATATTTTTTCCAATTCAAGTATTTTTTTTATTGTTAAAATTTACCAATAACTTGTTATATGACTGTAAAAATATAAAATATATTAAAATTTAATTTTTTTAAAACAAATTTATTTATATACACATTAATCATTCTTTCACAATGGAGTCATTTCAACTGCTTTTGGGCAATATAGGTATACTAGCTGGTATACCCGTTCTTTGCACGGGTAAACTGAAAAATTAAACAACACAGATTAAAGCAGTGTTTCTCAAACTTTCAATACTCGTGACCCAATTTTCACTCATAATTTTTGTCGCCCCCCCTCCCTGTACAACAATAATGTATTTACTGCAATAAAAATAAACTTTGACGCTAAAGCTACAATACGATCTCAATTATAAACTGTATAAGTATTCAATTTTGTATATGTTACTTTTAAGTAATATATATTTTAAGAAAATTACTTAAAATATATATTACTTACTTATTATTATGTTATTTTCGTTCTCTAATTTTTAAATTGGAACAGATCGAAAAATGATATATTTAATTAAGATTTATTTCCTTCAGCATCCATTTCTCAAAGTACAAATATCATTAGAAAAATAGTCTAGTCTATGTTGCTCTGTATCATATCCATCACATCTGGCATTATCGGGTACGCTTGCGTGAGTCTGGGCAACCTATCGAACGTCTGCGCAAAACCTGTAAAAATGCTTTACCTCGTACAATTCCAGTCAGTTTTGATCGACTCGATACTTCTAGAGCTACCGAATCTAGCTTGAATGTACATTTTTTAATTTGCACGTTAATAGTAATTCACGTTAATTAAGTATTTACGGCAGTAGATTAAAACAAATTCATACATATATTTTTAAGTCGTAAGCAAACATTAGACGATAATAAAGAATTAACAAGTACACAGACGAACATGGTTCCGAAAATTAAATCAAGGAAATATTCTCAAAAATACTTAAATTTTGGATTTACCTCTACTGAAGTAAATGAAGGAGGAAAATGCCCCAACTCGTTATGTGTTAAAACTTACATATCCGAGGAACAAATGAAAGTTGTTTTTAAAACCATGTAAAATCATTTAGCCATGTTGGCAAAGAATTTTAAAAAGTATTTTCTTGATGAGGACAACTTGGTAGCAAGTTACGAGTGGATTAGAGATCTATTTCAAGATACCCCAGAAGAACTCTCAACTTCCGAAAAAGAAATCTTCATAGATTTCACATCCAGTGAAAAATTAAAAGTCAATTTTGTAATAAATCACTCTTTGAATTTTGGGTAGAGGTGGATGATGAATTTTCTGCACTGAAAACAAAAGCACTTCCTATCTTTGTTAAACCGGATTTTCTGCGGTGGCTGCTTTGAAGACAAAATATAGATATCAACTAAATATAGAAATTAACTCAGATTGTCAATTTCTGATATTAAACCTTCCTTTGAAAAACTTTCCTCTACAAGACAAGCCCATGGAAGTCACTAATAATTATTAAACTTGTTCTTAATTTAGTATTAAGAAATTACTTGTGAAATAAATTCTTCAGTACTGAGAGATACATTAAACGTATACTGGCTGAAACACCGGCTCTTCGCACGAATTCATTTTTTAAAAAAATAAAACATTATTCTTGATATAATAGCTGAACTGTAAGGAGAGTAAAACTGCGTGCACGCCATTGTATACAAAAATGTAAAATGTTTTTTATAGATAAATGCTATAATTGAAAATAACTGTTCAAAAGAACTGTAATTTTAAGCCTCACAGAATTAGCATTTAGAATTAATGTTAAATAAGGAAAAATAATATAAAATTCCGGTGAATAATAAGTGAGTTACTTTTTAATATTTAAATCAGAAATACTTCAAAATGTTTTAACCCGGAAGCAAGCGTAAACTCAATGCTAACGCTAATGGTAGTGCGGGGGACTCAGTCACCCCAATCATTTGTTTATGATTATTTTTACTGCACACGATAACAATCGGAATTCCAGTGAATAATTTAATTAAAAGAAAGTATATACTTACCGGCTTTCAAGGACTATTTAGTTTTTCTTTGATGATTTGAGAAAAAATCCAATAAAACTGAACTAAAATGATTCAAAAGTGCAAGACCTTAGGACGCAAATCAGAGACACTTTTCACTAACATTACAGAAATGTTATTTGCTGGCAAAGCTGTCATATTTTGTTCAAGAAACGGAACTAATGTAAAACTAACCATACTAGTAAGTTTGAAGGTCAATCAAATGATCCGCAAATGTATTATGCTGCCTGGCTGAAAAGTGAATCACGTCTACCTTGTCTTTCTACAACTAATGTACAGTATTTCAAGAATAATTACAGTGATGAATTGTTTATCTTCTTAGAATTTTTCTCAGGGTGTGGATTTCTTTTTCTTTTAACGAGTAATATTTTGACGTAAATGAAAAAAACGTAAATAAACGTAATAAAAAAATCTCTCATTGAGAAAATACACCAAATTAAACAAAATGTTTTTTTTCTTCTTTAATTTGGTTTTGGGATCAAATATAGTTATTTGATGAAGGAAAAACGCCAGATGATAAACATAAATTATATTAGTGTTGTGTATTTTTTTTATTTTATTACAGAAGAAAGTATTTTGTTTTACTTCTTTCCGGTTATTTTTTTAAATCTTTAAATTTTCGATATGCTCGCGCCCCCCTTGTAGGGTTTTTCCGCCCCCCAAGTGGGGGCGCCCCACACTTTGAGAAACACTGGATTAAAGGATAAATAAGTTTTTAATGAGTTAATTTTAAGTGAATTGCAAATTAAACAAAAAAAAAGCTTTTCGCATATCTCAGCTGAAGAAAAAAAAAGAAAGAAAAAATACCTGTGTTAAATTTTAAGTCTGTAGATCTAATAGCTGATAAAAAGGATTTTTTTTATATTTATAACTCCCCGTAACACTCTTGAGGGTCGATTTTTGAAAATACCTCCCTAAGCTGATCTCTGCTCAGCAAAAGTAACACATTGTTAAAAGTTTTGTGACGTTTAAAATATTGTAAATAATTTATATCTGAAAGTTTCATACATTAATATTATTTTCTGTTGAATTTATTTTATATTAAAATTGTAATACTCGCAAGCAATGCCGACTCCTAAATAACAATGGCGATTCAATAAAAAACATAGCGAAATGTTGACGATAGAGTCAAGTTCGCCACTGTCTAGCTACTTTCATAGCCCAAACTTTATTAGAGCTTTGTAAGACCCGCCGTGTATTAAAGCGATGCACGTTAATGCTTTATCTACCGCATTATGATTTACTGCAATTTTTTTCATGCAATATTTTTTAGGTTACTACATTGAAAATTAAGGGACATACATAAACAAAATACTCCACTTAGGGAAATTTAATCGGTTAGAACTAATAAATTAATTAAAGATGTTCCACTATAAAATTAATTATATACACCGTTCACTTAAAATAAATAGTCAAATCGTTTTCTAACGTCTCCATAAACATACAAAAACATAAGACACTTAAATTTTGACATTAACTATTTTTGGGACAAAAATGATAATCTTTGTAATCCGCTGAAAACGCCGTCAGCTGAAAATGCAATATCTGCTACAAAACTATTCGCCTTCCCCGTTAAAATACTCATCATAGAACCTGCGCTGTCATATATCTTGGAAGAGTGGATTTCAAAGAAAATTCCTGCTAAGTATTGGTAGAATATTCCTTCTAAGTTGGTGTGGTGTGGTAGTTAGGAGAAGGGGGTGCAAGTTCAGGTGTAGTCCACGTCACTTGACCATGGTTCAAAATTACTTGGTCTGTTGCCAAAAGCCCTTGTGTAGCTGAACAGTGCGACGTTAGTATTCACTCACTCGAAAAAATACAGTACAGTAGTTATAATTATTTTTATACTTAAAAATGCAATATCTGACTATTCAATTAAAATTATAGCGATATAATTAACTACTAACCACACAAACAAATTTTGAAAATTTGTCCAAATGATGTAGTGTGAAAGAGAAAGTTTATTCAGACAAACAACAAATACGTCTTATATGTATATAGATTTGTTTGAATTCTTGTGTATTATTACTTTTGTATGCCTCATGACATACTTGATGGTGTACCGGTCTTTTAAAGCTGACTGAGCCACAGTAACATTTAGCTGGGTATAGCCAGTTATAACATAAAATTAAATCTTAAATAGATATCAAAAATAAAAGACGGCTCAATATTTTGAACAAATGAGTATAAACATTTTCGTACAAACACAATATATATATATATATATATATATATATATATTGTAAAATATTTATTTTGCTATTTTCATTTCAGACAGACATCAACCAAAATTTTAAAAATTGTCAAAAACAGATAAAAAACATATTTAAGGAAACTACCACTGATTAATTTTGCCAAAGACATCGCAATGTGCAAAAAAATATTTGCAGTACATAATAACCAAAAAAAATTAGTACTAATATATATATATATATAAATATAAATATATATATATATATATATATATATATATATATATATATATATATAAATATATGTATATATACGAGGGATATTCAAAAATAAAAGGTCGAATCGTCGTAGCTAATCGAATGTCACGCGAACATTGAAATGCGCATGCGTACCAACTCCCGGCATACCTTGCTCGTCAAACGACGCCATTTGCATCGGTATTGTTGCAGTGTGGTAAGTACAGTGCTACTTCAAAATGTTTAAAACAATCGATCAGCCCGCTGACTGTGAAATACGGTTGATTCGGTTTTTGAAGCAAAGAACGTTTCAGCAGCGGAAATTCATAGACAGATAAGCGACGTGTATGGCCCATAAAGCAAAGTGCATAAGTGGGTGAGAGCTTTCAAGGACGGACGGGAAAATGTTCATGATGAACCGCGTTCCGGTCGACCATCAGTGATCACAGATGATTTGGTCAAAGCCGTGGATTTCGTGAAGACCGGTGATTCACAATTTCAACTTTAGCATTGGAATTTCAATCAACTTTGCACAAAGTCGTTTCCGAAAAGTTGAAATTTCGCAAATTGTATGCACGTTGCACTGAGGAACACAAACTAAAAAATTTGTGCTCTTGATTTGTTTGGATCGATATCATAAAGAAGGTGATAAATTTTTAGAGGATTGTCACAGGGGACGAGACGTGGGTTTCTCACAAAAAACGTCAGTCAATGGAATATCATATTCACCAGTCAGAGTCAAGGCCAAAATAACACACTGCAAGGTTATAACCGTGTTTTGGGATAATGCAGCAAGGGACAATAAATGCATTACTGCGCTACCCTAACTAAACTTAGACGTGCGATACAGAATAAATCTTTGACGTCTGGAGTTGTGTTGCTGCATGACAATTCCAGGCCCCCATTCTGCCATTAACACACAAAATCTGATCAATCTTTTGGAAACAGATTGACCACCCACCATACAGTCAAACATGGCTCAGAGTGATTTTCACTTATTCCGCAACCTAAAAGAGTTTCTCGGCGGCAATCGCTTCGACGCAGCTGACGAGGTGAAAGAAGAAGTTCAAGACTGGTTATCCTCACAGGCGGCAGACGTCTACGAAGAAGGCATACAGAAGCTCGTAGAACGTTATGACAAATGTTTAAACAAACATGGAAAGTATGTAGAAAAATAGAGACACATGTAAGGAATTTAAAATGTAAAGTGTGAAAAAATCTGTAATGTTTTATGTTTTATAAGTAAACGGACCTTAGTTTCCGAATATCCCTCATATATTGAATTAATTAAGGATTACTGGAGGGAAAGATAATACTCATAATATTAATTTCATATTGGTTGGCTACTCATTTTTGGCATGATTTTGAAATCACGCAAAATTGGTATGTTGCGGCCAGTCTAATGTTATAGTAATGTACAGAATTAAAGGTACTTACGTATTATTGCAACCTATTGGTGACATTATACAAAATGAAGCACATGATTGCTAATTCAACGCATACAAAGTTGGGATTGCCAAAGTGGCGAGTTGTCTTGAACATTGGCAATTGTGCAATAATACGCAAGTACTAAAAAAATTATCCAAAGTATATATATCCCGAGCATAAAAAGAAATTGAAAAATGAAGTACAATACTAACATTAACTGACATAAAAAGAACTGAACTAGCTTTATCAATGCAAAAGCATAATTCGAAAAAATAATGTACTTACATATAACCGCAACCTATTGGCGACATTATATGAAACGAAGCACATGACTCACAATTCAGCATGTATATGATATGCGAAATCGGGGTTGCCAACGTGGGAAGTTATTTTGAATGTTGGCGATTGTTAGGATAGTACATAGGTACCAAAAATAATTTATCTTACGACTACCTGCTTCCTCAACAGGTATTTAAGCCATTTGTCTGTTTTGCTCATTCTCTGATGCCTACTCCAGTTTGATATGTAATTACTACCAACACTTATTTTGCTTGGGCAGTATGATTACCCAAGTTTGATTTTCTGCAAGTCAATTTTATGCACTGAAGCCAATAGTATACCCTTAAAGGTTAAAATAAAGACACATGAAATCGCAAAGAACCACATTATTGGATATAGTGTAGTATAAGGGGGGCTACTTGGCGCAGTCCTTTATTTTGGTGACTAAAAGTGGTCACCAAGGTACTTTCTTCCGTATTATTTATTTTAGAATGAATTCGATATCTCACCACGACATTTAGATAAAAATCGAAAAATCCGAAGAAAAATCGCCAAATCCAAAGTGCCCCCTATACTACAATTTTAACCGAAATGAAATATAACCCTTATCAATGAGAAGTTTTAGCTTGTCAAAATTATAATCTTCGCATTCTAAATAAATAAATAAATAAGTTGTAATTTGCAAGCAAAATCACACACATAAAACATCCCGCGATAATACCTAAATGTTGCCAAAACAACAAAACAAAATTTTAGTTGTTAAAAGAATAATCCTTAAAAAAAATGATTTATTCGAAAAATAATCCTAATTAAATATCATAGAACAGAGAAATTGAATAAATATAGCTATAGTAAAAATATGTAATAATCTTGAAAAACTGCATGTAAATTATAAATTTTCCACGTAGTGAGAAACATGACATCATATGACGTCATAACACTGAAAAATCCCTTAAAAATTAAATTTTAAAAATTTTGAAAGAATTACGAACGCGAAACCTATTTAAGAACCTTCCCCATGTAATTTTGTATACGTGTACCAAATTTCTCGTTATTTGGTTGTCTGGATCTTGAGTTATGAGGGAACAGACAAACAGACAACAAATGCGTCTTATATATATATATAGATACTAAATTTCAGTCTTTGTAGTGTTAAATGATTAGTTTCAACAAATACTTTTAATCAATTGTAAATAAATGTTCTTATTGTCACCCAAAGAATCGTGTATAGAAAATTTCAGCTCAAATGATTTCTTTGAAATGTGAGAAAAACCCTTTTGAATTTTTAACACAAATCACCAAAGTGGTCGCTAATTCGTCAAAAATAATGCCAACGTGGTTGTACCTGTAATTGTTTCAATAATTAGCTTTAATCAATTAATTTTTATTAATTGTAATCAAATTACCGTATTTTCATCCAAAATAATCGTGTATATAAAATTTCAGCTCAATTGAATGATTTAAAATGTATTTTATTAACGATTGAAAATTTGTACAAAATATATATATATATATCGGGAGATTGTGAACTAATAGTAGAAATTGAATACATTCCGTAAAATTTTAAAAATGATTCTTCCAAGACCAACCTTCAATTGATATGCTTTTTAAAGTATAGAGAAACTTTCCGACCAGATCTTAAAAATCAGAGATGGGATGAATTATCTTTAAGAATCAGTTATCGATATTGAAAAGCTTTCCAGAAGGCAAGTGCTGCACTTCATTTTGCTAATACTAAACAGTATTTCATTCGCTGTAAGTCGATAAGTTAAGAGCCGATATTTAGGAACCATTTATATAATAGCCTATCATCCGATGTATAGAAAATCCATTTCCGACAAATTAAAGTGCCTCATATTGGTAATAATGTCACTTTGATATTCCAATGTGTATTCTGAAATTGATGTATATTTCATAAAGTGCAGGGAATTCGTAGGCTTATTGATCGTTCACTAGATATGTTATAGCACTCTTTTAGCATTCTGTGACGTATTTTTGTTATTATTTTAATGTATAATGTAGATGGCTTTTATTTTATGTGACTACGACTGCTTTATAAGTCATTTTTTAAAGAATATCTTATAATATCTGGAGTGAGAGGTGTAAAAAAATAGTAATAAGTTTATTTCGTAAGTTATTTACTGCAAGGGTATTGGTGATTTTAGCTATCTTTTAAGAAATAAAATACACTGAAAGTATAAATTTATAGGTATTTTACATTGGTTTTCTTTCTAGGTTTATTTTCTTTTAAAGGTATCCGACAACTTCTTTTTTTTTTTAAAAAAAATGGAAATATAGGGATTTGTTTTGTAGTTTTTATATTTATTTAGTATATTTTTAGGAAAAAAAAATACAAAAATTAAGAAGAGGAAAAAATAAAAGTATTATTACAAAAATAGGAAAGAAATTGTAAAAATTTACAAAAACTAACGTAGAAAGGTCCCACAAATTACAAAAAAATTATGAACAAATTCTCTATTTTTCGATTGTGTGTGATGAGAGTTACTTTACTATTCATTTTTAATGACTTCCAGGATAAGAGATATTTTAATTTTTACAAAGCTAGAGCACAATAAACATTTCTTAAGAAAACATTCATTGTATTCATATAAGAGTCTGTAAATTATTTAATAAAACAGCGATTGATAATTCTAAAGATACTCCTACTATAACACAGTACAGTTCCTTCTACTATTATACAGAACATACGCAAAAAGTGTTTGAGCAATCACTGTCTTTATTTGAGCATTTAAACACACACACACACACACATTTCGCATAAATCATATTTTAATGTTTGACATGTTGCTAAATGTTGTGGCATCTGCTTTTACTAAAAAGTATGGAAATTTTTTCCTGGTGAATGGAAAATAAATAAATAAATAATAATAATAATAATAATAATAATAATAATAAAGCTTTGTATTTCTTGAAATCAAATATCATGGACAAAAAAACAAAATAACAAATAATTATCAATTGTTTAAAAAATTCATGATTTTAGGGTAGATGGATACCTTAAAAAACAAAAACTTTATTTTATCCCACTACTTTTCTAATGCACTACTTTTTGTAGTAACTTATACTGCCTTACAGTTTTTTTGTGTCCTTATTGTTAGTTTTGTTAGAATTATAGTAATTTAGTAAAATATTATAGACAAGATGATTCATTACCAAACCAATGAATTTTAGGGTGAGTAGGGGGTTTGGATTCGATTCAAAATCATTTAGGACTGCAGACATCGCAAATGACGTAGTTGAGAGCTATCACGCAAAGAATCAGAGAAAAAAGAACGGAAACAGCAACGCATTAACTGAACAGAAAATTTATTGAAAAGTTTTACTACAACAGTTGTTCAAAATTACGACCGGATGTCGTCTAACAGGGCCTGACAGCAGTACTGAATAGTATTGTTCTGGAAGATTCCTGGCATGTCTCATGTATTCTTCCAGAAGCGACAGATACGAATGATGAGGTCTTCTTCTGAAGGATTGAGTGTCTCGTACACAAATTAGAACCAGTTAACTCAGTGTTTTTCAAACTGTGGGGAGCGTCTTTCTTGTGGTCTGTAATAACCCTTCTAGCGCAGTGCGAGCATATTGAAAAAGACGAGAACAAAATATTATTGCTAAAAATTATTAATGTACTGAAAGTATAAGCAAACAAAATACATTCTGACATTATAAAAAACAAAATACACGTTTACGTGTATAATGCACTTATAAATATATCAGTACTAAGAAATGTATTTTATAATTAATTTAACAATAGTAAGTTCTGAACAAGTTTAATTACCAGTGATCCCATGGGCTTCTCATACATAAAATTATATGTACAAATTAACACTTATCTGGAAAATTTGTACGGTTTATTATTAATCTCTTCAATACCATTTAAAAAATGGCATATCTCCCAAATGTCGTCATTTAACACGTAGGCGAGTGTATATGGTGTATTGGGAAGGTCGGGGAGGGGGTTAGAAATGGATTAAATAAGCATATCCTCTGTAATCCTTCGCAAAAACTGACAAAGTAATTTTATTGCATTCCAAAGCCTTAGGAATATGGGCGAGCCATCGAATATATTTTATGGCAAGCAGTTCACAGAAAAGTTATACTTCAGAAAGACGTATATATACGTCTGAGGCAATTAACGTACTGGTTGAGCAAGACGTTTATGCACGCCGGTGTCACTTAAGTGGTTAAAGTCGAGTTGTAGGTTTAGCGTCAACGTATAGTATTATTTAATTCAATTCATTGTTATTGTATGGATGGTGTCATGATGAAAATTTTGATTGGATATTGGGTCGCAAATATTGAAAGTTTGAGAGAAGCACTGAGTTAACTCGTAAAAGAACAAGTCTCATTTTTTTTCTGTTCACACTTGAGACGGTCACTTGATATGGAACACACCTTATCGGGTAACTTTTCTGGTACAGCCTCCAAGTAGCTTGACCGTTACAGTCAGCATATATGTACACTATCAGCATGTCGACCATTTTCGTGATTTGAATACGAGTCTGTCTTACTACCTCGGGAAACGGATTTCAAATGACGACTTCCAGCTGGATCGGTGTTCAAGAAACCTTACATTCAGTACCAAGGACTGCCAGATTGCCATGAGGATTCTTCGAAAACATTGAAAATTCCATGCAGCGCAGCTGTTAGGTCTGCCAGACGAATTTTCTTCGTAACTTTTATCATCTGTTGTAGTATAAGCACCCAATGATATGTTTCATGTCTCTTCTTTTTGTTCGTTTTTTCTGCTTCTGTGGACCATAGCTCGTTACTACGATCCATTTGCGCCCCTGTATTCCTACGTGATTCCGAGTCGTTTTTGTGTACCCATACACACTCTGCGAGTTTGTTAGTCTGGTAGCGAATCACCCTGTACATGCTTACATATATATATGGATATAAAATATGTATCACATATATGTATGAAACAATATACGGGTTTCAACTAATAGTGATATTAAATTTACATATTAATGCAATCGTAGAATATATTCATAAACAATGCTTAATATTTGCTGGTTAGAAATTTTTTCTTAGCCTTCCTCTTATACAATATTTATAGGTATAAGTATTTTAATTTTTTCCGGATATCAACTATTAATACTAAACATGTGTTGGGAAATAAAAGTACCGCTTCGACCTTACTTCAGAAGATAATAAATACATTCATTTTGGAGATGATTCAATTCATCTACCTAATTCAGTAACGAAAGATAATCACACTAAGTTTGGAGATAAATCAATTCAATTACCTAATTCAATAACAAAAGATAATCACCTTCATTTTAGAGAGAAATCATAAGCATTTTAAATGTTGCCCATTGTTAGAGATGTTGAAAAATTAATGGAATCAATTTGATGTCATAACGCAACAATAGACAATTGAGGAGAGCATGGTGAAGTATATTTTAAAAAATCCCTGAATTTCTACGTGAAGAAATTTTGCTTGAGATTTGGGGTAGACTTTGGAGGAAATTTGCATATTTAAATGTTTTCCTATGAATGTTACCTAAGTGGTAAAGGAAGAAACGAAGTAGCAAATGTTTCTCCGTCGTACAGAGTTGTCATCTCCACTGTAGAATTTGTTAATAATCGTGTAGTTTACTGTTCATACGGGCAATTACTTTAGTTCAAACATACTAATTATTGCGCCTTGAAGAAAACTGATTCTTTGTGTAAAGAACTAGGCAAGTAATGTGAATAGAAAAATACAAACATTTTTGTAAGTATTTCCTTGATTATATTAAAAAAATATCGCATCAAAAAAACAGTTTGAAGAAAAGAACAAACTGTTTATGTGCTGTACTGGGCAGAGCATACTGTTTATATGGACTTCTTTAGTTCTCACATACTAATTATTATCTTAAATAAATAAAAATATTTTTTTCCTTCATCTATTTGCTACACAGCTGAGGTAATAAGACGAATAGTAAAATCGAGGAATTTTTGCAAGTATTTTCTAGAACCTATTAAAGAATATATCGCATCAAAAATTTGTTTAAATAAGAAATGGTTTTGGCAAAAAACCGTTTAACATCTACAATACTTTACCTATATCCTGCACTCGAATGATGAAAGCTAAGGCCACATATTAAATCCATTTTGTCATACTTTCTTTTAAGTGAAAAATAAATTCCGAATCGACAATAACTCATTTTAGTCCATTGGATAACTATAACATATAGCAACACATGCATTCTATTTTTGAAATGAAGGAATGAGTTGTTATACATATTATTCTTAATTATTTACTGCAATGGTGACTTATACAACAATTTATCTTGTCAACCCCAAACTACGTGAATCATAGCAAAAAGCACAAGTGATCCTCAAAGAACAGGCAATGATCAGAACTTTCCGTCTTGCAAATCTTTTCGTGACTGCGATTATGTGCGTCTTCCAATGATAGATGACAAAGAAGTTCTGAATCAATAAATCATGTCGACAGATGAAAACTGGTAATGGTAAAGAAGGGGAAAAAATCAGTATTTTCTTCCTGTACTTTGCACCGGAAAGAACTTTATTTGTAGGTAATTTATTTACAGAGACCCCTAAGGAAGTAATAAAGAAAGTTAAACAGAGAAAAACATCTTTCAAAACTCAAAGTGATTGATTGAATAAGGAATAATTTGCTACTTGGAATACATTAAGTGTTTTCAGAAGATAATTGTTGTAAAATTGTATTTTTCCATACATTGATTACAGATGTGTGTCACGTTGGGGCAGACTTACATGTAAAAGAAGGAAATGTGTTATAATATCACTACATTCCGTGACTATGAAACAGAAAATAAGTGAGTTTGTCAGGTGATTACTCATAGTTAACTCAAAATAAAGACTAAAACATTACAGGGAGCTGTAAGTAAGGGATCATTTGCTTTTATTTGCATTAGATGGTTTCATGATAGATTAGTAGAACAGTTCTATTAAAATTTCTATAATTTGCTTCTCTGTATTGATAATTTTCATTTAAAACTGATTCCAATTACTTGTAAAAGTAACACTTACATAGGAATGCATTTGTTTTCTAAAGAGGATACTGCACACAAAAATCAAAGAAAAAATTGATTTTTTAATTTGCATTCAAAAACAAAGAATTCCGTTTAAAATTGTATTATTGCTGACATCAGAAGTATTTTAGCAATTCAAATTAGAATACTAGTATGCATTACTTGAAGGTAAAAGTGGTATCTAAAAATGTAAATTGTAAATTACAACAAACGAAACAGAGAGAGAGAGAGATTTTTGAAAATTTTACTCAATTTATAACTTTGACACTTGACACACATATTAATATAAATATTTTATTTAGATATTATATATATATATATAATATGTGTGTGTGTGTGTGTTTGTGAGAGATAGAGAGATATAGAGACACACACAAAGAATTCATTCACAAAACTATGTGTTAAAACGTACATAAATTTTCACTGCATGAAAAGTATTCCTATGTTACTCCACCAATTATTTTAAATATATATATATATATATATATATATAGCTGTAAAATGTTTCAAATTCTCTCACTGTAATAATAACTGTAACAGAAAAAATTAAATGATGAAATTACGGAATGTAGGACCAGATAAATGTTCAAAAATTTTTCTTGAATTGTCTTTTTAATATTATGAATACATAGAAAATGTTGTTTGAATTTGACCGCCACCACCTTACATATATTTCAGATGAAGTCATAAAGTATTTATTTGTACAAAAAAGTTAAAATTGATCATAGACTCTTCTAATTTTCGTACATCGAATTCTTTTATTTTTGACCTTAAATACATCTATTGTCTCACCATAGTTAATACTGTAAATATGTTGTCTTTCCACGCAATTAATCTTGAAGCTAATGCTGTTATCTGTGTTACTGCATAATTTCTTTTACTATATACACCCACACATACTCTAGATATGTGTGGAGGAATAACATTTCTCTCCATTCAATAGTTTTAATTTTTTTACCAGGAATATTTAGTTTAATTGGTAAACATAATTTGAATGGTAAACAACATAAAGTAGTTTGGCATTATTTTGTAGTTACAAGCATTTACTTATCCAAATAAGTTTAAAATTGTTTTATTCGAATTATCTAATAGATTTACAAGGCTCTTTGTTTGAAAGTAAATTCTATAATCATGGATAGTGCTTAAAAAGGGTTATTAAACAGGCAAAATAATATAGGGCTAAGAAAAATATAATTAGTCTGAAGCATTCCTTTTCAAGTTAAATGATGGAGAAAATAATTATAGTTGAATATATTTACTGTCTAGGAAGGAAAAAATGAATATTAATGCTTACTTTGGTCTGTGTTTCTAAAAGTTATTGAGAATAATGCTTAAAATGTATTTTATTAAAGTGATCTGCATGTTTACATACATAATTTCTAAGAAACGTGACAAACATGAGTTTACTGAAAAAAGCAGAATTGATTGAATACAGTAAAATCAGAATTTAAAATGAATAGAATGAAACATTAAGGCTTGCTTCACAGAGGCATATTTAAAGAAAAATGTTCCGTTTACAAATTATGCATAGGAGCTTTTATGATCTATTGCATTAAGCCATAAAATTGTTAACTTCTGTATTTTATGCAGTAAAAGAATGAAAATAGATAATAAACTAAGCTGAAAGTATTCAATAAAATATCTGGTAAAAGTTATGTTTTTCAATATACTTCATGTATGTAGCTCATAAAATAAAAATAGACAGTGTTTAATATTAAAACAGTTATATTTAATAATATACGAGCAAAGAAATTCGATCTGCTTAAATTTTCTATGAATTAAATTGTAAGAAAGGTATAAAATATTTTAACTTAATAGGTACTAAGCAATTCTATACAAAATGAAAGTACTTGACGAGATAAATGAAAATATTGAATACCATGCTCAATTCATTCAATTTTCCAAAGTTTTCATTTCTGGTTATAATGTTAAAGAAAATTGCATTTATTCTACAGGGTGACTACAAATTATGGATCAAATTTTAAAAAAATCTTATTATTGAAATTAATGCACATATTGCAACAAGTGATGCATGTATGTAAGAAGAGAAAAAAAACAAAAAATTATTTTTTTTCTGTTATAACTTTTCGATGTTATAACTTTTAATTACACGCCTACGTCCAATCTGTAATCATGTTCGTTCCATACATTACTAGAATCATTATATCAATGGTTAGTAATGCTGCACACACACACACACAGATGCTTACTTGTCCTCTGTTATTTGTTGTATCATTTCCAAAGGATACAGCTTGAAATTTAATTTTTTTTTGTTTTTTGTAAAATTTCCAAACCGTTCTACAAACTTACAAGCGTAAACTCTCGTAGATTTCTCTTATTTAAAATAAAACTCTGGCTCATCCTCACCATTGATTCTTCAGAGATTCTTGGCCAGCCACTACTTTTCTTTTCGCACAAGGAAATTGTTTTCTTAAATTGGTGATACCATTGCAAAATGCTCTTGTTTATTAGTGCTTCTCTTCCGTAGTCATTTCTAAATGCACGTTAAACCGAAATGACGGAAAACAAGTAATATAAAAAAAATTATGTCAATTCCTACTTAGATCAACAAAGAAAAATTTTATTTTAGTAACTTTTTATTAAAAAGTTACATTTTAAACAAATATGTGCGTACATATAATAGAATCACAGCATTAAACTGCAATTAATTTTCATTAATTATCATTTAAGTATCGTATTGTCATCCAAAACAATTGTGTATATAAAATTTCAGTTTAACTTAATGATGTAAAACGTGAAAAAGAATCTTTTAAAGTTTTGACGCTAGTCACTAAAAATGAAAACAATGTGACTGTATCGGTAATTCTATAAATAATTAGTTTCACTCAATTTATTTTAATTAATTATAATTAAATTATCATATTTTTACCCAAAATAATCATTAGTAGAACATTGCAGCTCAAACGAGTGCTTTAAAATGTGAGAAAAAAAACCTTTTCATGCTTTGACACAAGTCGCAAAAATGGTAACTAAGTCACCATAAATGATGCCAACGCGGCTGTATCTGTAATTCTTTGAATAATTAGTTTTAATGAATTAATTTTTATTAATTATAATTAATTTTCTGTATTGTCATTGAAAATAATCCTGTATATAAAATTTCAGCTTAAATGAGCACTTTAAAATTTATTTTTTAACAAAAGAAAATTCCACGAAGATATACAAATAAATAAATATAGAGATAGTGTGAGCTAATATTAGGAATTAAAAAACCCGTGCATACTCTAACACTGAAAAACTCATTTCTGTGATTGTCACCACATTTAGATTTCATTCACAGCAATTTTGAAAGTGCTGTTAATCATAGGTTGAGGAAAAAACTTGGTATATTTCCCTTAGCATTCATGTATTACTTATTGTGATCTGTGCAGTAGTTTCGCAGAAATGATTTTTAAAATCGGGTCCATCATTTGTGCTTATCCTGTATTAAAGTAGAAAAGTAATATTTAATAACATACGAGCAAAGAAATTTGATTTGCTAAGATTTTCTATAAATTAATTAATAAGGAAACACATAAAAGATTCTAAGTTACCAGTCACGAAGCAAATGTATACAAAATAAAAGTACTTGACGGTAATTGAAAATATTCAATGCAGTACTTTCAATACGAATAATTCGTTCTTCAAGAATCTTCATAACTGGTTATAATGTTAAAGAAAATTGTATTTATTATGGGTTCTTCAAATTGATATCTATCTGTATTTATCAAGCACCTGAAAATAAAAGTTGTTGGATCTCTCAATTTTAAAAAGCTACTTAAAATAGAAAGAAAGATTCAAATTATAAATTAAAATCCTAAAGATTTTTAAATTCGCTTTAGAAATGAATAGTCATATTTAGAAAGTAAGATTATTGTATTTGAATGATTTGGTCTTAATGTTATCTCGAAATGAAAACAACTTCGATACATTGAATTATGCAGTAGATTCAGTTCTTGTTTTTGTTTTTTTTTTCGCTTTAGCGTTTCTAAAAAGTGCATTGATATTAGTGAAAATATATTTTGAATGAAAGTTATGGAATTTGTAGTTTTATTTTATATGAAACATATATATATATATATAAGGTAATTTCTAAAGATCTTAGATGTCTATAGATAAATTTGATTTGCAGTCTTAAATATCTTCATGAATAAGTGTCTACAACGAAAGTTATTTCAGCTATATTCAGCGCTGTGTTGAAATACATAAAAATACACAATTGGAAAAGAATATTTGAGAATATTCTTTAAATTAAATTAAAATAACGTAAATATAAATTATCTTCGGAATTAAAAGATAAGGTCTATGATGATTTCATGAAATTTGCTAATCCATTAATTTCCCCAGAGCTGTGAATGTTCTAATGGCATACCAACTGAGATAATTCTTTACTACTTCATCTCGTTGAACGGCTAATCACATTTTGTTCGCAATAAAAAAATTTCTGTAGCCTTAGGTGGCGGTTTTACATTATTCTGTTGAAACTAGCTATAATGATTCAGAGGTATAAATGTCTTCAAATCTTCGTAAATGAATTGGTTGTTGAGAGAACCTTCAGTGCATATTCGGTTGGTGTGAAAGTACATTATAATGGTATCTAAAACTTTTGACACATTATAGTAAAAATATTTAAGGTCTCCGACTACGTTCGGAATCGTGATTTTCAAAAGCAAAAAATGGATAATTTTCATGATATGTAGTGTCACTTAGATTACAATATATGCATAAAATTGTTTAAAGGGCATTTTGACAGAAAACATTATTTAAATACAATATTTTGGCAAAAATCTAACTTAGAAAAATATATTTTTCAAATACTCTCTTTTTGGGAAAAATGCTTCTATTAGAATAATATTTTGCCTGTATATGGCTGTTCAGAGTCTCAACTAGAATTTTTGAAATACATAACTTAAAAGTGGATGTATTCCTATTTTACGACAACAGAGGGGAGCAATTTTAAGAAAAAAACACGAAATATTATTTCAATTGGTGGTAACTCTGAAAATAATGTAAATTTTTCAGTAATTCTAGTTGAGCCTCTGTAGAGAGGTCTGAGCTATATACAAGCAAAGTATTATTTTAATAGAACCATTTTGAACAAAAGGAGAATATTTGGAAAAAAGAATATCCTAAGTTGATTTTTTGTCTAAATATTATATTTAAATAATTTTTTTTGTCAAATAGCTTAAAAAAAATTTTATGCATGTATTCTAATCTGAGTGAAACTAAATATCATGAAAAGTATCCATTTATTTGATTTTTTAAAATCCCGGTTCCGAACGTAATCGGATACCTTAATAGAAATCTCATAAGTCGTTTTGGTGCTGCTATTCGGATATGACACATATTACTGTAGGTGATAAAATGTTTCACCTGGATAAAAACAATAACAAGCTATTTATACGTCTATACTATGTCATATATATGTCTGTATCTGAATGTAATCATATATGGTTGAAGTGTACCATAAAAAAACAATTTCAAAATTGGTACATTCACGAAGCTCTCTGATGTTATCAAATGACTATTGCTGACAAAGATTGTTGCTGTCGGAAGGAAGGTTCGTTCAAGGCACCTTCCGTTACGAACGAATGCGAGTACTTTACCGATCACTCCAAAACGATCGTCTTCGCGTGATGTTGGTACAAGTTCATATAGATATCACAGCACCACTTTGCTCTTAATTCTAGTTCAGGACTTGCATCATCTCTTACATCTGAAGAAATCACTCTTCGAGCAGAATTTTCCCCAGCTGTTGTCAAAAGTGGTTTGAATCTGTTAGTGAAGTTCTGTGATACATAAATACAGAAACTGATTTCACTTTATGATAAGTGTTACAATCCATGTGTTTTTAGGCTGAAACGAATCAAAATTTAATTTATCTAATAAACTAGTATTTTACATTAATTTTGCTAAGCAGCTATGTTTTGTTTCAATTTTATGCCCGCAGCAAACTAATTTTCGATAGTATTTTCACCTATTGATGCTTTATGTTTTAATTCAATTTTTGGGTGCAATATTTTATCTCAGATGAATGCATAACACAACAATAGAATATTTTAATAAAAATGTACACAATAATAACGTAACGTACAATAATATATTAAAACTACATTATTTGAATAAAAAATATTGGATAACTTTATAAATTAGGCTTAAAAATAGAGTCTGACGTAACGTTAAAATGCTGAAAATATGAAATATATCTACCTTTCGTAAAGCTTTGTTTGAAAAGTTGAGGAAATGAAGTACTCGCATGTCCATAAATTAAGGAAAATTCAGAATCGCACAGAAATTGAACTCTAAAATAAAAATTTCACCTATAGAATTATCACACACATCTTGAAGAAGAATATACAAATTACAGGAAACCACCAGATGGCGTGGATAGTAGAGAGGGATATATAAGGAATGGTGGCAAAGAAGTAAAATTGTTCACAAGCGCTTTAAAAGCATTTCAGTGCAATAAAAGCATAGTTATGGCACAAAGGAAGCATTTGGATGATTTTTACATGGTAGAATTTTTTGACGTCTGGAATGTGGACGTACCCAGCTGGAAGTATCCGAGGAACTGGGAATCGTCCAGAGTGTCTTCTCCAGTATTTGGCAACGATTCCAGGATGATTGTATTGTGAGTAGATGTTACACCACAGGTCGCCCCCAAGTTACAACGCCGAATGAGGACCGGTATTTGGCAGTTACAGCCAAAATAAATAGACGGAGCACAGCATCAGACCTGTCTCGTCAGCTCTCGACAGCTACCGGTACGACAGTTTCAAGGCATACCGTGTACAGATGCTTAAGGCACATTAGTCTATATGCTCGCAGGCCTGTCAGATATGTTCCACTTACCGCAACTCACTGTCGCCTGCAATTTACCTGGAGTAGAGAGCACGCATTGTGGATACCACAACAGTGGTCTTTGTGATGTTTTCCGACCAATCCAGGTTTAGTTTGCTGTCTGATTCTCGCCAAACTTTAATATGGAGAGCGCCAGGTACCCGTTACCACCAAGAGAACGCCATTGAACGTCACCGTTACGGTGGTGTAGGATGGCTCGTTTGGGGAGGAATTATTCTTAGTTCCAGAACTGACCTGCATGTTCAGAGTGTAACACGATGACATGCCATATCTATCGGGATGTCATTCTGGAACAAGATGTATGTTTATTTCGGGGTGCCATGGGTGCTGAATTTCTGTTTATGGATGACAGTGCCCGTCCTCACCGTGCAAACATTGTAGACGAATGCCTTCAATCGGAGGATATCACCCGTATGGATTGGACAGCATACTCACCGGACTTGAATCCAATAGAGCATGTCTGAGATATGCTTGGCTGACGAATTGCAGCCCGTCAACCCCCTCCCACCTGTCTACCGGAACTTCGGAGGACATTGCTTCATGAGTGGTGTAATATTCCCTAAGATCAGATTATTAATTAGATACTCAGCATGCCTAGGCGTTGTAAGGCCTACATTTCATCGTCCGGGAGACATACTCCGTATTAACCATCTTACTAACCATATTATACTGTTTTTTGTAAATAGGTTATTTTTTGAAATTTGCTCCAGGGAGTAAAAATCGCAATTTTTATTAATTATGTCAAGCATATAGCATCTTTTTTGCTTTTTACCTTTTGTTTAATAAATAGACTTTACAAATAAGTCAAATCTGTTTTGCTTCTGTCTCTTTCTTTGCCTGAACTTCATTATCCTTAATTTATGGGCATGAGTGTAGAATGCTTCTATGAATTTTTGCTAATTTCACATACAAATGGTGCTTTTTGATTTTTAAAGAATCAATGAACATTTTGAATTTACATGATTCAATGTTCTCTTTTCGTATACCTCAAACCTCGCATTAAGACCACAATCTTTATGGTATTGGTAAATTAAATCATTATAAAAAAATAGAGAAAAACTAGTGACATATCTGCATTGTTCAGTATTTTAAATACAATGTGCAAACGAAAAATACTTTTACATTGGAAAACATTTTTAAATTTTTTTCTTATCTAAAAGAAAAATTACTTTTCTAAGGTACAATTATTTAAACAAAAACTGACCCACCCTATTGTATGTGCCCGACTGATATACATAGTAACAACACATAAAATGGGGGAAGGGGTAAACAATTTATATCAATCTATTGCACTTTCCAAAATGTGATGCAGATTTCTTGTTTAAGCGACAGATGTCTGTGGTATGTATATATTGCATGAAAAGATAAGTAAAATAAGGAGGTACAGGATGGTTGTAAAAGTCTATCATTAACAATTAAAAATACTAAATTAAAAAATACTTGATCTTTCACATAATTTCTTTTATCTGTAATTTATTCTGATGGCTCACAAAAAAGAACTATTTTCATTTAATACGAAGAACAAGAAGTAATTAGTAACGATCGTATAGAGAAGAATTGGTTTTATCTAGTGAAATCAACTTCAAGATGATCAATTTCGTCTTTTTTATGTCTTAAGGCATTTCTTCAATGTATTATTGTTATTGATTGTTCTTAATTAGAGCATCCGAAGGGTATATAAATAAGCACTGGACTTCAATGGTAAGCGTTCCTTATGAATGTTTCACATAACATTTATTTGTTTCGAAACTGCTTTCATTGCAAACACGTTTATATTCATTGTGAAAGAAAAATTGATCCTTAAGGAGGGCTAAGTAAACGTTAATCGTTAATAAAAGGTGTTTAAATTAATGTTTAACTGTTGAATGCCTCGATCTTCTCAAAATTAAAAGAGGATTATTGGTGGTGGACTTCGTAATTATGATTCATAACCAACCCCTTAACAGCCATCAGCGTATTTATTTGTCTCGCTCAATCGATGTGAGTTAGGTGGCCCTTCCTTTAAGTTAGACCAGTGTTTCTCAAACTGTGGGGCGCGCTCCCTTTGGGGGTCGTAACAACTCTACGCGGGGGAGTGAGGATATTGAAAAGTCAAAAATAAAAGATTATTTAAAAAAACGTTATTAATTTGCTGAAAGTAAGCAATTAAAATACGTTCTGACATAATAAAAAATAAAATACACACTTACACTGCTATAATTACAATTATAAATATATCATTGCTATACAGTGTATTTTATAATATTAATTTAGCAATACTAAGTTAAGAGCAAGTTTAATAATTACCAATGACCCCATGGGGTTGTCATACATAAAATTATATACAAAAATTAATAATTATCTTGATAATTTGTACGGCTTATAATTGATTCCTTAACTGCCGATTAAAGGTTACTAGATTTGCTCCGCAATGTCATAGTTTTCCTCGAAGGCGAGCGTAAATGATGTATTGGGGGGTGGGAAAAGAATAAAGAAGCAAAAATAATTTGAAATAAGTCAATTATTCGGAAACATTGTCAAAGTCCTTTTATTCCATTCCAAAGTCTTCGAAATAAGTTTATGTGTATTAGTGCACTTAGGATATCAGTGTACTTCGGAAAGACGTAAATATGCGTCCGGGGAAGTTAACGCTTTGGACAAGGGACACATTTATATGCACAGGAAGCACCTAAGAGATTAAAGTCGTATTGTAGTTTTCAAAACATAGTATTATTGAATTCAGTATATTGTTATTGTATGAGGGGGGAGGGGCGCGATGAAAATTATGATTGAATATTGGATCGCGAATATTGAAATTTTGAGAAGCACTGGGTTAAACATACACGTACGTCTTTCCGCAATACGTTCATTGCTTTGTGCTGCTATCAGTAAATATATTTTTAAGTCCTTGGAATGCAATAAAATGAACTTAACAGTGTTTGCGATTTACTTATTTCAGAGGAAAATTTGCTTATTTGAGGCCCCCCTCCAACACATCGCATACGCACAACTATAAGAAAAATGGTGGCCCTGGTGAGTGAATTGCGTAACTTTTATTAGGCAGCTAAGTGATAAAAACACACCTGCCAATTGTTACCTTCATCTCCACACTTCCATATTAATTAGAACATTTATCATTTACCACTATCTTTGAGCGTTAGTATTTACTGGCAACAATCTTTGAAACCACGAATCAACACATATAATGATGACCTCGAGTTTCTGACCATAATCATTTGGCTACAATGGTATACAATCTATAGGACACAATAATTTTAATGAAAAATTAGTTTAACGCAGCCAGCCTGAAATACACTAACTTAAAAATCGTTCGCTTAATTACTACAAACAATATAAATCTTTTTAGGTCTTGTTTTTAGAACATCCCAAGTATGTGTGTGGTTAACCATAATTTAAAACTTACAATAAATCAAACATATACAGAAAAGTGAAATGGAAAAAAGTATGTAGTTAATGTAGATTATGAAAAAGAATTTTATAACTTTTAGAATCTAATTTTTAAACACGCCATCTGATAATCTTGCTGGTGGTCTGTAAGTTATCGTATTTACCATGATAAAATTGCCTTTCAAAACATTTCCCTGAATATTATTTCTCATTCACTTTTCATAACTTTCCTGATTTTTTTCAATTGTGCTAACTACGCTCTTATAAAAAGCGCTTTACATCAGACCATAAATACAACGGAACGTTCAAAATCTCTAGAGAAATCCCAGGAATGTTGAAAATGCACATCTGCAACACTTGTGCCAATTTTCACTATTTATTTAAAATAATTTACTCATTTATTTAAAAAAAAATGCACACAATGCAGAAAATTGATCCAATTACAGAATGCCTGACAAAAACGAATGGCAAGATCCTTGCAAATATCACTAAACACAAAGGAAGAGATATAAAAAATTTCATCAAAAAACACTTTAAAAGACACATAAAACAAAACGCAAAAAAACACAGGAATGAAACATGGAAGAACTTTGAGAAAATCATTTGTGCTCTATTAATTCCCAATCTTATTCAGTGCCCGACTTATTTAATCAATTGTATATTGCGATACATTTAATAACATTAAGAATTTTGTGTAACTAATTCTTAATTTTACCTTGAAAGATTAAAAATAAGTTAAATCTAGATTTTTCAGGAGTTGATAATACTTAATATTGCATTTATTTAACGAGATAAAACTGTAATATCCATAAGCAATATTGTATCTGACCTTATCCCCGTCACAAAGGGAACTTGGCGAAATATTGCAGATACAGCCACGTTGGCATCAATTTTGGCGACTTGTGACCATGCTAGTGATTATTTTTTCGACTTGGTGTCCGTATGGATACTTCTTGAACTATACGACGAGAATGGATAGTTTGACAAAACACTGGAAGTTAACCACGCACATCATCACTGTTGAAAAACTTTTTTGTTCTTTGGGACTGTTAGCATAAATCAAAGAACCCCAGTCTCTTCAACAACGTCTACATATTTAAATAATTTGTAAATTTCAAATAGTTAATTCTTATTTTATTTAATTCCACAAATATATTTTTCAAATATATCAAGATTCTTTTTATCTTGCTTACTCATTGTCCCTGTTTCAACAGCGCTTGTAAGAGAGACCTTGATCAATTTCTAAAAATGAGCCGTTTGGTTTCTCTACTGATAAAACTGGATTTTAAATGTTTCGAATATATTTCAAACCGTCGATATTATGTTGTTTAGTGTGTTCTTGTAATTCAAAGAAAGCAATACAAAATGTTTTTTCAATCAATCGCATGCTTATTCAAAAGTTATAGAGCATTGTATTTGTTAGTCAAATACTGTAAACCCTGATTTATTATTTTATTTAATGCTTCCAAGGTGTTATGTGTTATTGTAATAAAACGTGTGTTCATTGCCTTTATTTTAGGAAAAGTCTAAATCTGAATGTTTGGGGGATCTTTCTTCAATCTAGAAGTAATGATTGTGCAGTTTTTCAAATATATATTAGAATTTGCTTAGCATGCACTGTATAATGTGTATTTTTTTATGGAAAGATAATTTTTTTTACGGAAAGCACAAAACATATCCTTTAACATGCATACCATATTTAAATCTAGCATTCAGTAAGAAGTAAAAAATTCAAAAAGCATAAGACCATAATTTTAATTTAAAGTAATAAAATGTGTTACGGTACTATTCGGGCTCTTCTACTAATCCCTTTTAGGAAATTATCCTTTAACTGTGATTTTATTTTAAAAAATAATTTCCCTGCAGATGATACTATTTTATGCAAATGTAATACTACTTAAACTCTGGAAATGGGTATGTGAAGTTAATGGTGGAGATCGTTAATCGTAAAATCTTAGAATAAGAGAAGATGAACTCTGCAACCGGGAACTTTCACGTCCTGAAATTAATTTTCATCACAGAATCTACAAGGAGTTGGGGAAGTAAATAAGATTGGAGCTGACCGAGCTATCGGGGTTCGAGAAGGATCGTTTTAAGGAGCTCCGACTGAAGCTGAGGGATTTTCAATAATCATGTGTAACAGATGAAGTGCTGGGATTTCAGTTAGCTCCCAGAGTTAAGTTATAAAGTTGTATATAATTCCTAAAGTGTTAAATGTCTTAAAATTTATTTTTAAGATCATGTATGTTTCTTTCCCGAACCCTCTTCACCCAATGGTCTCCAAGAATTTCTGCCTAAATTAGTTGCATTTTTTTAAAAAAAAAAATCCTCACATGTATCATTTTAAATTTATTTAAAGCCCATCTTTAATTAAAATTGAATTCCAGATTTCTCTCCATTCGATGTTAAAAGAAATATATATGTACTTTTAACATATTTTTGCTTCAACATCAATTTACCGCAACGTCATAAACCGTTGCAGGATTTGATGGTGGTGAACCCTACTCAAGAGGTAAGTAGCAAAAACGCAGTACAGCAATAATTCATTGTTTCTTTTATTAGTTTTTGATACTAGGAAGGAAATTTCAAGGGGGCTAATGATGGCAAATAAAGGGAGAATCTACTGCGGTACACATGGAAAAAAATGCTGATCTCTTAAACTTTGCCCAATCCATCACAATCAATCAAGTGTATTGAGCTGTAATTTAGAGCCATTTTTCATCCTGTTTTACGATCTAAAGCTTAATGGATTAAACAAAAGTGTCCCGGATGCTAGGAATTAAGCCTAACGTTCAGAAAGGATCAACTTTATTTTATCCCGGGATCCTTTAAAGCATATATTTTATCTATGTTTCTATTTTCTTTAAAAAGAGAAAATATGAAAAATTCTAGTGTTCAAATTTCGCTCTTTTCGTTTCCGTAGTGTAATTGTACTTCTAATTTTAATAGTTAAGAGAGTTAAGAGATTTTTCTTTGTGTTATCTTTATATATATAAAAATCTTCTGTGCGTGTGTAGGTGACTAAACTCCTCCTAAACGGCTGGACCGATGTTGATGAAATTTGTTTTGTGGGTTGAAGTATGGCTAGACCGATTTTGAAGAAATTTTTTGTGTGGATTCAAGTGGATTCGAGAATGGTTTAGATCCACAATTCGGTCCAATATCGCAATTAGTTAAAAATATTTTAATTAAAAACATTAAATTATTCAGCCCAATATTCGCCTACATTGTTGTAACAATGTTATTGTTATATAAAAATGACGTAAGTTGGTGTCGAAAATCGATTTTCAACCACACTAGCCAAACCGAGTATTTATTTTTACAAAAATTCTGAGGAATCATGCTTTTTAGCATTTTTAATTAATATATTTTTCAAATAATCATTATATATGTAATTCTTCTGTGTGTGTGTGTATGTGACTGACTCCTAAACCGCTGGACCGATTGTGAAGGTCCCTTAGGACCTCACTTTGAGAACGAGAATAATTTTGAGTCAAAGAAGAACCAGTAGCCATTTTTATAAATAACTTTCTTTATTTGGTTATCTTTCCCAAATAGAATCAAAGACTTATTAACAAATACGTCTTTTAATATTATGAGGTTTTAAAGGTAATATCCTTTAAATTAACTTAAGTAATTAATGATCTAATTAATTAATTTATTAAATAACGATCACGCAGAAATTACCACGATAAGAGATCCCAGAATTATATTTAATAATGTTCTTATTGAACATTTAACTTTAATCTCACTCCTAAAACTTTAATGAGACTTTAATTATAAATCTATAATTACCAACGGAATCTCAACTCTTCTTGAGATTAAATTATCTCCAACAAGAAATCTTCAATTCAAATTCACTATAACTTTATGCTTCAATATCTATCTCCTACTGCTCTAACTTTACTATTTCGTTTGACTTAAATACTGAATCTAATCTGCATAACAAGGAATCCTGTCCGCTTTTTGGAGTTGATTGGAAATAGGTAGGGAATTAAATTTCCCTAAAAAGGTCGACTCAGAAGGTTAGTGATAAAGTTCCGTATAGATTCGTCACACGATTTAGGTGACCTTTTTTGTGTGGGTCCAAGTGGATTCGAGAATGATTTAGATTCACAATTTGGTACAATATCGCAATTAGTTAATAATATGTAAATTAAAAACCTTAAAACGCATAATTGTTTTTTTCTATGTGTCCTATTTATTCTGCTAATGCGCAGCAAGAAACAAAAAAAAAGATAGAGGGGAGAATTTCTAAATAAATTCACCGTTTTTAAAGTTGCAATCTAATTTTTTTATCAAAATCAGACAAAAAAATAATTACAGTATCGGGAAGACTATTCATTTCGCCACGATAAGGCATATTTCTTTATACATATAATTCTTCTGAGCATGTATATATGACTGAATTCCTCCTAAATGGCTGGATCGATTTGGATGATATTTTTGTGTGTGGATTCAAGTGGATTGGAGAATGTTTTACTCACAAGCAATTGTTCACAAGCAATCACTCGTTTAACATCCGGAGTAATCACTAATCGCTTCAACAGTCAAAGCAATACTAACTGTTCACTAGTCAAAAGCAGACTGATTGACTTTCGGTGGACATCTCTCTATTAATATTTCTCACGGATAATTTTAGAAAGACCCGCTTGCATCATAGATCTTGAAATAAGTGGATTTCTCTATTAATTTCTAGAAAAATCCAGAGGGTCACGAACTCGCCAAAAATGGTCACCAATATGATTGCCAAGTCACCGAAATGGTCTCCAAGTCACCAACTTGGATTTATCGCCAAGATTTCACCAAGTTCCCATTGAATCAGTGCCTGAAGAAGCCACTAACTATTAACGAAGTAAGTGGTCTCTGTAATGAGCTATGGTACATTCCCGCCGGATCATATCAAATGTTTCGCAAGACGTCTCTCTTGACTCATGAAAACATAGAATTACACTCAGCTAAGCACGGTGCAGTGCATATTTCCACCAAACTCCGGTGCAACGCGTCCCCTTCCCCTCAAACTCTTTCAGTACCCCTCGGGCTACGCTTACCACTCTTTGATAAACACTGCTTTAAAGTGCCTATTTTTTCATTTTGTTTTGATACACCCAGTCAAACTATATATTGTATTTTTAAAAATTCGGGGTTTGGCAAAATACTGGATGATTACAATTAGTTTCACTTCCAAAAGGCTGTAAAATCAGACCCACTGGCCAGAATCATTCTGAATTTGAACGAAATATTCTTGAAAAAGGTAAGTGTATAGCGAAAGAAAAAACAGACGGTGCTGTAAGTGGCATAACGAACGAAAGTAGATTTGGTTACAAGTGACGTTTTGCTTCGAATTGCGATGGTTTCGACTTGAGTTGCACATGAAACCATCTTTACTATTCAATGTGCATGAATCTTTTGATTCTTTTTACGGAAAAATATGCCAAGTCATGCAACAGTAATTGCACTTTTTGTAAAGAGCTTATCCACCATGGCGAGGTTGTACTACGTTATATAGAAAAAATTGGTAATAACAGTTCAACCGATTCTATCAAATCGGCGCCATCTAATTATACACTTTGGAGGGTTTTTTTTCGTATGACATACCGTTTACCCTCTTTATAAGTATATTTCGTTCAAATTTGAAGTAATTCTGATCTGTGGTTCGTTTTATTAGAATTTTTAAACTGTATACTATTATATTTATGTTAAATATAATAAAACAATAGTTTATATTATACAGCTTATACTCACAAACTAAATGTGAATTAATAAATACAATTAATTTCCCTTCCACTTTTTTTTTTATTTTCATTTATTTGCTTTTTAGGATTGGAGTACGCTAGAAATTAGATTATTTTTACAGACTCTCAGCTGTGATTATGTGTAGGATATTTGGTTTAACTCTTTGTCACCCATAACCTCGGTTTTTATTTGATTTTTTTTTGTTTTCGAGATTACGAAAAATATGCGTATTTCTAGATTTTTTTTTTATTTTTGAAGATAATTACAAAAACAGGGAGTGTTGCTTTGAGTTAAGAGGACAAAATTTGCCGTGCAACAACTGAAAAGTGGAAGTTTTAAAGCAATTATTGTTTTTCGTGTATAGCTTCACACATTCACATACCTACATTGTGAGTAAATCCAACCCACTTAAGAAACTTGCTCCATCCAGTAGCGCTAAGGTAACCTTGACATCCCATTGTCTTTGTAGTGTCATATATTTGTTTTCTTTGTTACTAGTTCCTTTGAACGGCGGATAGATCACGGGCTTTGGTGGGTGATTACGTTATAAAATCAGTTCTATGAATTTGCCGGCTGATCAAACGATCTGTTGCCTACAGTGCAAAGGGGCTACAGAGAGTAAACTTAATCTCGCAGATATTGGACAAGATTGATATTTGGATGATTGGAGATTGCATGGCAATAGCTGAAAATAGTTGAAACATTGCCAAGTAGTTAAAGCGAAAACCGGGTACTTGCGTATTACCGCAACAACTGCCAGCGTTCAAGATAACTCGCCAAGTTGGTAACCTCAATTTCGCATGTGTCGTATGCACTGAATTGACAATCATATTCTTCGTTTGATATAATGTCGCCAATAAGTTGCGATAGTACGCAAGTGCCGAAAGCTGAGTAAAAACAGTTTTTGAATGTTTCGTACCGTATGAAAGAGGTACCCTTGTTTTCACCAGCATTTAAAAGTATGATATATCAGAGCCAAAATGTAAATCTAAAGAAATTTGTAACTCTGCCAAACTCTGTACTTCCTTTTAACTTGGACTTATTTATGTTAGTTGCCAACGAAAGGGTATAATAACCTAAAATATTTCAAGTATTCAAATCTTGGAAACCATAAAAAAATCAATTGGAATCGTTTAAAGAACGATGTAAATAGCAACTGCTTGTAATAGAACAATTTAAAATATTTCCGAAGTAGTTATGGCATTTTGCGTAATTGATGAATTTCTCCAAACACTTTCGTTGCATAGTCCTTCTACATTCATAACTATTTCAAATTATTCGATGAGTTGTCTGAGAGAGACGGGAAGACTTATACGCTGTTCCAAAGTTTCATATGAGCATTTTGTAATACCCTGCATTAAATGTAATATAGATGGTTCGCTATGTATTTCAATGTCTTGTAAAATCACAGTAATCTCTACAGAACGTAGTTATTATTGAGTTCCTCAACGACGTCAATTCATAATATGACATTACTAAGAATGGTATGGAACATAACACTGTATCTTAGTGCTTAGATATTTGAAACATTAATAGTTACATAGATATAGAATAGAGCTACCACTTTCTAGTTATTCTATGCGTAGTTTGTCTTATATATTGCGCATGATCATAAATAATGTAATATGGCATCTTATGAAGTAACTCAATATGACCTCCTAGTTTAAATTAGAATGGAACGAAGCTCTAAGTTTAAAGCAAAATGCTTCAGTAGTTTTATTTATGATTTTATTCTAGTTTAGCATTTTGAATTATAATAAACTGAAAGTGAGTTTAATTCAAAAATGTATTTATATTGATTATTTGCATACTGATTTTATAAATATTTTATCTACTTATAGACGGAACTTTATATATATATATATATATATATATATATATATATATATATATATATATATATATATATATATATATATATATATATATATATGTATATGTAAATATATATATATATATATATATATATATATATATATATATATATATATATATATATATATATATATATGTGTGTACATCTTTATATATAAAAATCTTCTGAGCATGTGTTTGTCACTAAACTCCTCCTAAACGGCTGGACCAATATCGATGAAATTTTTTGTGTGGGTTCAAGTAAATTCGAGAATGGTTTAGATCAGTGCTTCTCAAACTTTCAATACTGGCGCCCCCCTTTTTGATCACAATTTTTATCGCGCTCCCCTTATGCATTAATAATGTACTGAATGCAATAATAACGCACTTTGACGCTAAAGCTACAATAAGGTATTCTTAATTATAAACCATACAAATTAGTAACATAAGTACTGAAATTTTGTATACTACTTTTAAGCAAAAAATAAATAAATAAATAAAATAATAGGATAATTATTATGTTATTTTTCCTTTTTCTCTAATTTTTAAATTAAACTTATTGCAAAATGCAGTGGCTGCTTAGAAGACAAAATATAGATATCTGCTAAATATAGAAAAAGAACTCAGAGGGTGAATTTCTAATCATAAGCATTCCTTATAAAAACTTTGCTTTGCAAGACAAGCCCATGGAAGTCGTTAATATTTATTAAACTTGTTCTTAATTTAGTATTAATTAATTAGTTATAAAATATTCTGTGCAGCACTGATACATTAAAAGTACCGGATGAAGTGCCCGCTCTTTGCACGAGTTCATTTATAACTAAATAAAACATGATTGATATAATAGCTGAATTGTAAAGAGTGCAAAGCCAAATGCTCGACAATGTTTACAAAAATGTAAAATGATTTTTTTAAAATGGTTGCTCAAATTATAACTAGTTTTAAGCGAATGGTAATTTTAAGCCTCAAAGAATTAGCATTTATATTTGATGTTAAATAATGAACAATAATATAAAATTCCGATGAAGAATAACTGTATTATTTTTAATATTTAAAGTGAAAAGACTTCAACATATTTTAACCCGGGAGTAGGCACGCACTCGATACGGTCGAGCGGGGTTATTGATTCCCCGTAATCCTTTTTTTTCATAATTATTTTATTTTACACGATACAAGTCGTGATTCCAGTGAATAATTTGATTAAGAGAAAGTTTACTTACATATGCAGCGACCTTACAGCTCAACCTAACGACTCCAAACTGAACTGAATTGATCTGTTATTATTGTAGCGTGCCTGGTTCCATGTGTTGTTGTTTTTAAAAGTTTACCTCTTAATTGCACATTTAATCTAAAGTTAATAAATGTTTATTGTTATTTAATTCAACCGTGTTGTGATGAAGAATGCTTAACCACGCACCACGGCAGTGGTGACCCGGACACTTTCAAGGATTATTCAATTTTTCTTTGGTAATAAATAAACAGTTTTGCCAGAATTAACGATTTCGTAATATGTGTGTCCCGCGCGACCACTTCCGGGAAAAAAGTATTAATTATGATTATATGAAATTGTGTAAAACATTTTTCGGGTTGTGCTTTATATGCATAGAATACTCGTAAAAATAAGTCTTGGCCAAGTAATCCTTCAAAGAGCTCTCCGTGGTTTTCCAAATATCTTCACTTTTTTACATGGAAAAAAGCGTAATAGAGAAATATTTTACTTACAACTTCCCTAATTGAGAAACAAACACATAAGAGAGCGGTCATAACTAACTGTACCAATAACTTAGAAGATTATAAACAGATTACAGCTCTCATGTGCAGTATTTCAAAAATAATAACAGTGATAAATTTTTATGTTCCTAAATTTTTTCGATTCTGCGTCTGGTATCTGTTTTTTTCTCTGAAAGAGGTATATGTTAGGTTTAAACAGAAAGCGTAATAAAAAAAGCTCTCATCATGGAATTACAGCAAATCAAATAAAAGTTTTTTTATTTGGTTATAGGATCAAAGATAGCTAATTAGGTATTGAAGAAGTTTTTATTTTTGTTGACTTAATATCGTGTGCGCGCGCCTATAAATTATATCAGAATAAAACTGCATTTTTTATTATGTCTGAAAGTATTTTTTAATTCATTCCAGTAAATTAATTATTTTTAAATCTTTTATTTTCGATATGCTCGTGCTACAATCGTAGGGTTATCGCCCCCCCAGGGTGGCGCGCCCCACAGTTTGAGAAACACTGTTCTAGATTCACAATATGGTCTGATATTGCAATTAGTTAAATAGATATTAATTAAAAACATTCAAAAAATACAGCTCAACATTCACCTGCATTGTTGTAACAACACTATTGTCATAAACAAGTAATATAAAAAAATTTTAATCAATTCCTTCTTAGATCAACCAAGAAAAAATTTATTTTCGATACTTTTTTTATTAAATAGTTGCAATTAATATAAATATGTATATAGATATGACAGAATCACAACATTAAGTGGCAATTAGTTTTTATTAATTATCATTAAAGTATCGTATTGTCAACCAAAACTGGTGTATATAATATTTCCTTTCAACTGAATGCTTTAACACGTGAGAAAAAAACCTTTTCAAATTTTGACATAAGTCGCCAAAAGGGTCGCCAACGTGGCTGCATTTGTCATTTTTTAAATAATTAGTTTTAATCAATTGAGTTTCATTATTTATAATTAAATTATTGAATTGTCATCCAAAATAATCATGTACATTACATTTCAGCTCAATTGAGCGCTTTAAAATGTATTTTATTAACGATTGCAAATTCCACCAAGATAAATAAATAAATAAACAACTAAACAAATAAAATATATATAGAGATCGTGAGCTAATAATAGGAATTGAAAAAGACGTAAGTTGGCGTCGAAAGTTGATTTTCAGCCAAACTGCCCAAACCCGGTCTTTATTACGACAATGCAGACGATTCACGCTTTTTAGCGTTTTTAATTAATATCTTTTCAAATAATCTTTATATATGTAATTATTTTGTGCGTGTGTATATAACTGAAATCCTCCTAAGCGGCTTGACCGATTTTGATGAAAGTTTTTGTCTGTTCCAGTGGACTCGAGAATGGTTTAGATTTAAAATTCGGTTTAGAAATGTTTATTTAATTAATTTTTTTATTTATATATTGTTGATCTTGGAATGTTTTACATTGATCTGGCAGACTGCACTACTATCGCAGTATCGAATATTCAAAAATCTTTTATTATAATTCAAGTTGGATCCGACAGTTGGTGCTATGATCATTTCAGGAAAACATTTTGTCACTTCGTGTTATTATTTTGTTGAAATAAATCGTGTGTTAATTAAATTATTATATTTAGATGTAATTAGTGTTTTAAATTTTACTCAAATTTTACTCAAAACGGTCCAGATTGTTAAAACTTATTCATAAAAATTTGGAATTTTTGAATTTAAGATGTGTGTACAGGACAGCGTCTGTCGGTTCTTCTAGTATATATATATATATATATATATATATATATATATATATATATATATATATATATATATATATATATATATATATATATATATATACAAATATATATAATATATATAAATATATATATATACAAATATATATATATATATACAAATATATATATATATATATATATATATATATATATATATATATATATATATATATATATATACAAATATATATATATATATATACAAATATATATATATATATATATATATATATATATATATATATATACATAAATTTTTAAAAATACAAAAAAAATGTGTGAATTGTTTTGATAATCAGAATTTTTTTGCTTTCCCTTCTGTATCTAAACATTGTCGTGTTAGAATTTTTAAAACTCGAATTTTTTGGAACTCTAAATATAAGAATTTATCTCGTACAGCAAAACGAAAAATTCATGTTTCCGATAGTATAGATGAAAATCAAAGAGATAAGGATTTTGGTAACATATTAGAAAATAGGTTTTTCAGAGATATTCATGCTTTAAAACTAAAATTTAGATCTTGCACTGATAAAAGATGCAAGGCGTGTGGCATGATGAGTAGGAAACAGTTGGATAAGGATGCAGGTTATTTATTTTGTAAGACTTTTAACTGTGTTCACAAAATGACATGCAACATATGTAAATTCGCTTACATAGGTCAGACTTCAAACACTATCAATATTAGATTGAATCAGCATAGGTCTGATAAAAGGAAATTTGATTGCAACAATAACCAGGCTAAGATTGAGATAGGACACTTTCATAAACATGGATTCAATAACATAACTGTACATATACTTTGAATAGTGTCAAATATTAAACAAAGATTATGGTTCGAAAACTTTTTTATAGATTCATTTAGATCATATTATCCTTAAGGTTTGAATGTTATATGGAAAGGTGAAAGTGTCTTATTAGCTTTAAAACAAAAATCCGAGTATTCATTATATATTCCGAATTTTAATAAATTTATTGATAATGATAATAATATTCGTTTAGCGAGAATTTCAAAAGCTAAACGCAGAAAAAGAGTTACTAGAGACATGTCAACCCTCAAGAATTCTATGTTAGAATTAGCTGTTAAATTTGATGATAACTACAACACAGGCTTAATTAAATCGTTTATGTTTGGCTTGAATAAAACTGAAATTAAAACTATGACAGATATTTTAAGCAGATATAAATTTCGAGATTCTCATGGTATGCATACGATTCGAGACCTTAATAACTATTTAGTACAAAAAATGAATATTAAATTAGATGCAAGTGAAAATTACTCTACAGAATATTGTACATTATTATATTTATGAATAAATCCTTTAACAAAATTAATTTTTCAAGTATATTTCAAAAATATCAATCCTTTTTTCCTATTAAAATATTATTATTAAAAAGGCTTTCAAATACAACAAGAAATTAGGTAGATTTATATTTAATTATAATCAAATCTCGGAGCTTCTAAGTTCAGAATCATGTAGATGCAATCTATATGGAGACTATATTGATGATTATCATCAGCACGTTGTCACAGGAGACCTTAGCATCGTGAAAGATGATTTGTTAAGAAATTTTATGGAAAAAGATACCGGTTTTAGACTGATGATCACAAAAAGTAAATCTAACGTTATGAAACAAATCATAAAAGATTTAGATAAATTCTACCTTAAAATGGCAATTAAATACGGAATTCCGATTGAAGCATTCAATCAATTTAGATCTTATGTAACAACAGAAATTCAGGAATTAGATTTTACTGTTGAAAATGAAATTATGTATAAATATCTTAAGTCAGTAAATATCCAAAATGAGACTTCGTTATTACATATGTTGATAAGGTCTCTGCTAATTATGCCATAATTTGTAAATATTTTTACAGTAAAATATTAAGTAACCACATTTTAAATAATAATTCATTTCAAAAATCAATTCACAATAATAGAGAAGATGATAATCCTCTTTTAGCTTTTAACAAAAGACTGAATATTCATCTAAATAATATTAAATATCCAAGTATTTTTTAACACCAAAATTTCATAAAAGCCCTATAAAATTCCGTAGTATCACTAATGGATACAATACATATATCGCGAAGTCTGGGAAGATCTTACAATCTCTTCTTCAAAATCTAATTGATAATTTACAAAACACGGCAATTATTAAAAATAGCTTAGAGATTGCTAGAGTTACTAAGGATGTGATGATTTTTTCAATGCATGGTTTTGATTTCGAGGACCTTTTTAATTCTATAGATATTGACGATATGATTAAGGTCCTACAGTTAATTTATGATAAATATAAATTATATACTTCAATGAAAAAAGAAAAATTTGATATTCTTGTTAACCTCGTATTAAAAGAAAATTTCTTTACATTTGATCAGAATCTTTATAAACAGATCAAAGGATTACCTCAGGGTGGTCCAGCTAGTAATTGTTTAGCGAACCTATATTTACATTTTTTTGAAATGGATCATGTTGTAAATGATTCTTACTTAATTTATCGTTATATAGATGATATAATAATTTTTGGTAAAAATAGTGAATACAAACCAAATATTACATTCTACCCTGATTATCTCAAGATCCTTAAAACTAACTTCAACTCTAATAGGGTGGAATTCTTGGATTTAGACTTGCATCTTATTAACAATAATGTAGTCAGTAACATTTTTGACAAAAGAGATTCGTTTAAGTTCCATATAATTAAAATTTCCGTATGGAACAGTAATTTACATATATCAATTTACAGAAATATCATTTTGAATTTTTTATTTAGAAATGATAACTTAACTACCCACAAAACAGGTAAATACAATAATATAAAAAATTTTTTTCAATGTTGTTTAGATCATGAATACCCTTTTAATTTCTTGAGTTCTTATATTCATCACAAATACATTAACCGGCTTGCTACTTCGAATTCCAAATCCACCACACAACAATAGGTTTTCAAAGTCAGCATGTTAGTGGTCTTACTGTGAAGATTATATCATAACACTCATATCACAGTTTACATTTTTTCCACACACATCTTGAACATCTTACATATTGTTGACAACCAACCAAATTAGAGCCTAGCAAGTTTACATTTTTGACAATCAACCAATTCAAATTTTACCATATTTGATTGTTGTCATTTTATACTTGTCTTTTCTGGCTGGTTTAAAAGTCAGCTCAAAAGATGTGGTTATGTATTTTCGAATTTTTTAACTTAGTGAATAATTGACTTTCATTAATGGCAAGACGCTTGATTCTCTTCGTAAAAGCTTTGTGAGTAAAGAAATTTTGTTAAATTAATTTTTGAATGATACTTTTCTTATGTAATTGTTTTAGCATTTTTCAACTTTTCTTACATAATTATTTTGTGATTTTTTCTGCATTAAGAGTTTTGGGAGAGTTTGTTACATAATAGTAGTGATTGGATTTATCATGCTCTCTGAGTTATCCATACCCTGAAGTTTTGTTTATTTTATTTTATTTGGTTTTCCTACCGAGTTGCAAAGGGGGAAGGATGGCGCCTTTAAACTAGTTTAACCCCACTTATTCAGTCCTAAGTCCGAAATTGCTTTCCGACTCGCTAGGTTCTGCTTTTTTGTAGTTCTTTTATTTCTCTATAATTTTGTTCTTCATGTTCAGCTTTTATATTTTTATTTTGCTATTTCTTGTTATGTTCTTTATCTATTGTTTCTTGTTTTTGATAAATAATACATATTTCTTTTATATATATATATATATATATACATAAACAGCTTACTGTTCATTTGCACTTGCAAATTTTAGGCCTAAGTGTTTTTTTAATCACGGTCGCTTTATAACCAATTGTTTTTGCATATGGAGGTTAGAATCGAATAAAGCAATCGTAAACCTACACCCACTGCACTAAGTTGGAGAAATTTAAAAAAAAGCATTAAGTATAGCTTTCCTTTTTAGTCATTTGATTTTTCCTCACATTTTTGATTTTTCTATTCCTTGTTTTCGCTCACACTCTCTAGATATTTATTTATCTTGGTGGAATTTTCAATCGTTTAATAAAATACATTTAAAGTGGTCAATTGAACTGAAATTTTATATACATGATTAGTTAGGATGACAATACAATAATTTAGTTATAATTAATAAAAATGTATTTTGATTAAAACCAATTACTTAAAGAATTACAAATACATCCACTTTGGTATCATTTTGGTATCCCGTTTTAAAGCATTCAGTTGAACTAAAATTTTATATACACGGACAATACGATACTTTAATGATAATTAATCAAAATTAATTACCACTTAATGCTGTGATTCTGTCATATATATATATATATATATATATATATATATATATATATATATATATACGAGGTATATCCAGAAACTAAGTTCCGTTTGGTAATAAAAATAAATTGTATACAGATACAGAAAAAACATTTATAGGACAAAAATGTAAAACTCTTAAACTACCTTTCCACATAACTGCCGAAATTTTGCAGGCATGTGTCATATCGTGGCACATGTTTTTCTATGCCTTCTTCATAGAAGGTTGCTGCCTGTGCCTTCAACCAGTTGGAAACATTTTCTTTCAGCTCTTTGTCATTGTTGAAGTGTTTACCGGCAAGGAAAGACTTGAGATGTAAGAAAAGATGAAAATCACTAGGAGTGAGGTCAGGGCTGTACGAAGGATGACCAAACACGTCCCAGCCAAATCCTCGTAGCAGGGTTTGTCCGTAAATTCTCAAATTTGCCGATAAATTTCGATTGGTTTCATTTTCTTAGCATTCAGAAAACGAATTACACTGGTTTCACTTTCTTAGCATTCAGAAAACGAATTACACATCTGATTTCGCACGCAGCGGGATTTTCAATCAACACCGACATTGTAAACAAGCACAACAAAGCGTACGTGGCTGACAGTGATCTAAAAATGACGCATGTGTGTGTGCTTCTTCTCCTTGATACTGAGCGTCTGTCGGGCATGCGTGGAACTGCGATCGCTGCGCTGGAGCGGATATAAATAGAAACGGAACTTAGTTTCTGGATATGCCTCGTATATATATATATATATATATATATATATATATATATATTAATTATATATGTATATATTAATTGAAACTATTTAAAAAAATGGCTAAAATAAAATTTTTCTTTGTTGATCTAAGTAGGAACTGACTCAAAGTTTTTTTTTTTATATTACTTGTTTATTCTTGGCTCTCGTTTTCAGTATTTAAGGTTCCTCTGAGAGATTCTTAGGATATTTAATCTAATTTATCCGTCATTTCGTTTACTTTATACAAACATATGTCATGCAAGCTTGAATCATTCCAGAGTTTTATGATCGTGATATTTGGAAATTCAATGTACATTTATAAATGATGAGTATTAGAGAATTTAGAGACATAGAACTTAAGATATATAAATAAAAAAAAGTTGTTTTTGGAAAAATTAAAACCCTTTGCACATGGTGTATATATATATATATGCGAGATGTGACACACAAAAAATGAAAATACGTGCGTAGCTTGAAATAATAGTGGAGTTGGCAACAACTGTTGGCACTACCCTCCTCAATCCATGTGGCATGTTTCGCCTTAATTGGTCACGGCAGTTAGAGTACTACATCATTGAGTTAACATGTGCACTGAAACTCTGGCCTAAAGAATGTTTAATCAAAATCAAATTTCTTGTGAAACTTAAAAAATCAGGTATGAAAACATTTCAAATATTAACCAAAGCTTATGGACGTGAAACTTTGTCTCATGCACACGTGTTTTAAGTGCATAAATGGTTTTCAGGGAGAAAGAACAATGTTGAAAATGATGAACGTGCTGGAACCCAAGGTAAGCGATTACAGACCAAAACATTGCCAAAATTCATGATATGAGAGGGTTATCAACCAACATCACTGGTAAAATGTTAATCAACACAGTTACATTGAAGTACTAAAGAGGTTTCGTGAAAAAATTAGGAAAAAAAGACAGAATTAGATAGCGATTGTTGGCTGTTGCATCAAGATAATGCACCCTCTCACATGGCCTTATTTGTTAAGCAGTTTTTGATCAGTAAAAACATTACTGTGATACAGCATCCTCCCCCTTTTTTTATCCTCTTGTGACTTTTTATTTCTTACAATTAAATTTTGCTTCATGGGTACCCAATTTACCTCAGCTGTAAAGGTTCCGGTGAAAACCAAGAATCTCTTGAAGGGCCTTCCAAAACCCTCGTTCCAGAAATGTTACCAGGAATGGCTGCATCGAATGCAGCTTATTAGATCAGTTTTGTTTATTTTGTGTCACACCTTGCTTGTATGAGGGCGTATTGTGTGGTTAAACATTTTTACATAATTATTTTTATATTATAAACATTTAAAATCAGATTTTATTTCTCTCCGTGGAAATAAAAATACACAATTGTAAAATATGATGCGGTGCTCATATAAGTTAACTTTCATGGTACCCGATTCGCTTATTAAAGCTACTTGGCACCCTTTTTTCAAAAACTTTTTTTGAGATAGTTACAACAAAAATAATTGATGTTTTATATTTAGATTATCTTATTAAACTTATTCTGTAAGTAAAAAGTCAGTTTGATCCAACATTATTTTACAATTTTAAAAATTAGGAATATATTTAAAATTAGAAATGATTTTAAAAAAGAAAATTTGAGTTAATCTAATCTAATTAGAATCAAGAAATACTCCCAACAATTAATCAATCTCCATTTAGCAAATTAAGTATTTTAGTATATTATTTACGAATTAAACTTTACAATAACTGGATGAAAAGAATTTATAAATAACAAATTGCACTTATCTGAATTTGGATTAGGCGGGAAAGGAGGCTGGAGGGACGCGTAGTTTCATCGTAAATTACATCTTAAAAAGTAAAAGGGGTCTCTCGAAAATTTCCGCGGCATGTTCACTTCAAATAAAAACCCTCGTGTAGCTGAACAGTGCGACGTTAATATTCAATTAATCAATCACTTCAAATAACCCTGCTCTGCACTCTTTGCTAGCGCTTCCGATTGGCTGAACCCTAGAGCGCAAAGTTCTAATTTTAAATAAATATATGAGTCTAATGGCCACCGAGGACCGGGACTGCTCCCCAGTCCGAAGAATTTTAACAACATCCTGATAAAAGAGAAGAATATAGAAATTACAATAGGACGGATGTCAACCACCATTCCAGCCTCCTATCAAATGGTTTGTTTTCAATAGCACCTGATCAGAATTTTAAAAAAAATTTAGAACTTGTATGTAAGCATAAAGGTAATCCCATAAACTGAGATTAGAAATAAAATTCCATATGTTTAGTAGAAAAAAATTTATTTTTATGGTATATTTTAGAGGGATGAATTTGTTGAAATTATAAACACCACACAAGAGATTGAATAAAAGAATATTTTAAATTGACGACAAGTATTTGGTATTGTGGTATCTTTTGTTTAACAAACAATATTTGTGGATATTATTACTTCCTATGTTTTTCTATCATATTACTAATAAAATTCAATATAAAATTTTGATTTTAAATAAAAAATAACTCTTAAAAACTTTACTTTTTAAACTATTAATGAATTTAAAATGAAAAGTGGACTCTGAAACCGGGATTAAAGTTTTTTGTACGCCATGCATGCCTTGGATGACTGATTCGAAATAAATCCAGTAGTTAAGGGCTTTTTTCCTGTCTTAAGTATGTTTTGTCTTGAGGAAGGAGGTCCCTCTGCACACTCCCTGCTTAGATAAGACAGTTTTTTTTTATGTTTTGAACTTTTTGAACGATACTAAGAGAAGGTTGTTTTTACAGCCAATTACAGCAATTATTATACATCTTCAGGACGTTTTGAGCGTCGTTGGAACGGTTTTCCGTTGACGTTATTAGAAATCTCTTCTTGAGATGGCTGGTCTAGTTGACGCGTGTGCCATTGCCATTTTTGAATCACTGGTCGTGATTTATTGATAATATCTTGGTTAATCTCTATGGAATGAATGCATATTCAACCAGTATCGTTAGAATGTGCTACCATCTTGTGTTCAATCCCTCGACCACCACTTCGGCAACAATATGTTGAATTTGGCAGAGATGTTCATTTGATCCACAGATCTACCCATCCACAGCTACGCGTTGCATGCTTAAAATTACTGAGACGAAGAAATTCCCTTATTCAGGGGATTCATAAAAATATTTTATTCCAGTCTTTTGTTGTTTGCGAATTGCAGAAAAAGGCACAGCTGAAAGAGAAAAAAGGAAATTTGAGAGATTTATAGATGGTGTGACGTATTGAGTACGAAAACTCACAACCAGATTAGAGATATAAATATGTACAATTTATTTACAGAACATTCTAAAAAACAATCTTACATCCAGAGCATGGTTATGCCTTCTGCCTCCAGTCGGGACCCTCAAAACCGGTCCTCCGCATGTCCTTTCTCGACGAGTCTATCTCGAACGTAGGGGAACGGGATTCTAGTAAATCCTTCTCTCCCACTTCCTCAGGTAGCAACACCATTCGTTTCTAGTCTTCGACGTAATCAAATGGTCCCGGAGCAACATTCGTCACAAACTCCTCCTTCCTCTAGAGAGAACTTTTTCTGATGAAGGAAAAGTTCTGTTCTTTGAAGATCAACTAAAATCACATAAATTGTCAACAGGAGATATCATTTAAAAATTTTTAGATAACACTACCTTGTTAACAGTGTACGATTCCCTTCTGGCCAGAATGACATACTACAATACAATTAACCTATAAAAATTCAAAATAAATGAGAAAATCACAACTTATTAGATATATACAAATTGCACTTATCTAGTGAATAACTCAAATGAATAACAGTCATTTTTTTACTCAAATCTCATATTTATGAACTAAAAAAAACATCAAACACTTTACACATCTTACACACAGTCTACTCAAGAATCATTCTAATGAATTGATTACATCACCATATTAGAAATGTATATTTTTTTCAATATACATTTCAATATATATTCAAATATATATTTCAAGAATCTTTCTGAATCACACAACTATATTAAATATTGAGATATATGCACAACATTCAATATTCTTATAATAAATCACTACTCATAAAAAAATGCTAATATTCAAAAATTGGTTTTGCCTATAGTATGCATGTTTAAAAAGATACAAATATCATTTTGATTGTATAAGAAAATAGTGTACCTAATAAGCAATATTTTTCACAAAATGGTTTTTTTAAACTGCATAAACATTCTAGGTTTCAATCAAAGAAAATACTTTGAACACATTAAAATGAGAAGATTTTTTCCCTCACAAAACTTTCTCAGCACATTCATACACATAGAGTGATAAGGTTTTATTTTAAAAGAGAAATCTGGATCTGAAACAAATCCAGTTTAGCAGCATCTAAGTTGCACATATTGCTTTAATAAGAGCTACATTTATGATTTCACTTATGACTAATTAATCCTTAACAATGGATATTATTATCAATTACAACCTGATTCCCAACCTTAATAGTATATTAAACTTTATTTTGCCCACTTGGATGTGTGGAAAATTACATATTATATTATTTAATATATCAATCTCACTCACTTAATTATAAAATTTTAGCATAAAATGCATACATAACATATATGTATCCCTGGTCAAATCTTATGACACATATTAATGGAACTAGGATTTGTTTTCAGGCGATTGAATATCATACATTTTTTTTAGAATCCAAAATTAAGTTAAAGTTTATGATCTGCATACAAAAAAAATAAATAAAATTGTTTCGGGTTGAAAAATAAATCGTTTCGTGAAATCAGGGGTGTATAAAACTGAATTAGTCGACAGATTTTCCTCCAATTGCTTAAAGAACTCTGGACATTCAGAAGTCCAATTAATGTCGCCTTTCTTTGATTTTCTCTTTAACCTTTCTGGCACTCTCTGGTGGCACCTCGGCGACAAAGACATGTCAGGTAAAATATGTTTGCCTCTATTAGGTGCAATAGGAAGGGGTTTTATTGTATCAATATATAACTCATGTCTTACAAGCACTAATTGTATGGATGCTTCTTCCTGATCACTTGCCTCATCACTCGCGCCATTCTCTGTCCCCGAATCAAAGGGGTTGATTCTTCACTCCTCAGCTGTGCTTCCATAACCTCACAATCCCTAATTTTAACCAAATTCTCATTGTTCGTGCCCTTCCCTGTAAACCAGTGGTTCTCAAACTTTCACTACTGGCGCCCCCCTTTTCAATCACAATTTTTATCGCGCCCCCCTTATACATTAATAATGTACTGAATGCAATAATAATGCACTTTGACGCTAAAGCTACAATACAATCATAATTATAAACCGTACAAATTAACAAGATAAGTATTAAATTTTGTATATCTTACTTTTAAGTAATATTTTTTTTTTTTTTTTTGCTTTTTAGTTCGATTCACTATAAAAGCGTGTTTTTTAGTTTGTTTAAAAACTATAATTTATTTTATAGTTATTTTTACTATACACTATAAAAATAACAAAATTCCAGTGAATAATTTAATTAAGAGAAAATATACTTACCTACTTTCAAGGACTTTTCAATTTTTCTTAGAAAATTTGAGAAAAAATCCAATAAAACTGAAGAAAATGTTCTAAATAAATAATGCCCTTAATAAAGGACATAAATCACAGACACTTTTCGCTAACAACACAGGAACGTTATTTTCCAGCAAAACTCAAACGTTTCATGTCTCACGCTTTTCTGATATTTACTTTCGCTATATATCTTTATTAATATGCATTATTTCAGTAGGTTCTTCAATTGCTTGATCAGTTTCAACTTCCTTTAATAGGGATCACAGATGCCCATTTTTTTAAAAATATTCTGCTTATTTACATTTATAAACCATAATAAGTCGTACAACACAGCAATCAAAACTACAAAATTGTTCATGGGGAAAGTGTAGCATATTCTAAAAAATAATTGTGTAAAACGTTTTTCATTATGCATTATATGTTTCAGAATACTCATGCTTATCCATATATCATAAAACTCTTTCCCATGGAAAAAAAGATGAAACAGAAATATATTATATATATTTACAACTTCCCTAAAAAAATAGACGGAGATAACCATACCAGTAAGTTCGAAGGTCAGCTAAAGTAATATTTTAGGTTAAAAGAAACGTAATAAAAAATCTCTCATCGTTTGATATCGTTAAAAGAAACCAAAAAAAAAATCTTTCATCGTTCTCATATTGACCGCAAAGCAAACAAAATATTTGTTTAATTTGGTTATAGGATCAAAGATGGCTAATGAGCGTTTGAAGTGGAATCTTTTATTTTTGATGATCACCAGATGATAAAAATAAATTATATCAGTGTAAATGTGTATTTTTTATTATGTCAGAAAGCATCTTGTTTTACTTCATTCCAAAAAATTATTTTTTAAACTTTTTATTTTCAATATGCTCGTGCCCCCCTCGCAGGGTTACCGTGCGCCCCACAGTTTGAGAAACACTGCTGTAAACGAAGGCACAACATCCTCCCCATTTTCAACTACACATTCTCTCAATCTGAATTGATCATTCTCATTTTCTAGGCGTGTGATCTTTTCTGTTTCTTTTATTCGTTGTCTGCGAGTCTAAATTTCATTCCCTATTTCTGGTCTTGGTAGACCATTCTGTTCTAAATCCGGTTCTAGGAGTTCAATTGTTTGATCCTCCAAAAAATATTTTTCAACATTCAAATGTCCCGGACTAACAATTGGCTTTGAGATCACGTGTACTGGCTCACACTCAATTTTTCTTTCTGCGGGTTGCAGATAAGTCATACCATCTTTCAGAATATGTTTGATCGAAGCATGCTCCCCTGTAAACACATTTGATGCAGCATATTTTTTTCACAACCTATATCTAATGAAGTTTCTGTATCCTTAAGGACAGGCATCTCAACATCATTCTCCTTACTTTAATAATAAGTGAAACGCTTTCGGATTTACCTTTTACTTTATTTATAGTTTTAGAGTTGTATTTCTTTAATTTAAGAAGTGTATCTAATTCATTAGTGCTTAAAATATATCTTTCATTTAAGTCAAAATATTTGCTGACACGCGACGTGCTAGCTTTTAACCCTTTCTTAATTATCATATTTAACATTTCTCTAACGAATTCTTCTTCGTAATTTGAGCTATTTACAATAAGATTTTTAAGGTCTCTGATTTTTAGATCGTCGTTTACTTGTTCACCTAATTGTTTTATAGTATATCTTAGTTCTGCTATTCGACCTTTTCCTAAATAAGCCATTTTTAGCCAAAAAGTTTTTACAATAAAAATATTTCAAACCTCACAGTTAAAATGAATGTAGTATCACTTATACACTTTTTCTTAAGAAAATAATAATAAATAGTAAAATTCAAAATTGGTAATCATTAAAAAATAAATTTTAACAAATGTAAGCATATACATAATTATTAATCGCAAAACTCCAATACGTATTTGGTAACCTAATAATATTTGCAACACACATATACACACTATTTATAGATATAAAAATAATTTTATATCAAATATTATACGAGGATTTTTGCAATGAAAAAAAACCTAATTTTTATAAAAAACAATAAATTGCAAAGTATCAAAAGCCAATTTTTTTAAAAAAAACCTACTATTCTTCATACAAAATAGCTTAAAATAAATATTTAATATTAATTTTTAAAAAGAATTATTTCTTGTGAAATGCTTATAGATATAGAATCAATTACAACAGCATTAAAACAATCTATTCTCAATACATGTAATTCAGTTTATTCACCAAATTTTAATACTTCAAAACACAAAAATATGCACAAGATATGATTTAATTCATTTGGCCAGATAGAGAAGGAAATCGTACCTGAAATATATTTTTGTAGATCCACACTACGTAGTTAAGATTTTTAGTTTCCGGACGGCGCTTCCAAGACCAGGTTGATCTTATATGTTCTACTTTCCTATTTCAGGAATTCTTTGTGGCCAGGGCGGCGTTTCTTTTAAGACCAGGATGGTCACAAATCTTCTTTCCTCTTGCAGGAATTTTTTGTTGATGGGGTGGCGTTCTCCTAAGACCTGGATGATCTAAACACTTCTCGATAACCTGGGTGACGTTTCTTCGAAGACCAGGATGGTCTAAATAATTTTCGATAGCCAGGTTGGTGTTTCTTCAAAGACCAGGATGGTCTAAATACTTTCTTCCGTTCTGCTCAATCTAAATTAATCCATTATATCTCTAGCCAAAAATTACATTTGAGTAATTATTTATCTCAGTCGGTGCCTCCATTAAATAGACTGTGACGTATTGAGTACGAAAACTCACAACCAGACTAGAGATATAAATATGTACAATTTATTTACAGAGCGCATTCTAAAAAACAATCTTATATCCAGAGCACGTTTATGCCTTCTGCCTCTAGTCGGGACCCTCAAAACCGGTCCGCCGCATGTCCTTTCTAGACGAGTCTATCCAGAACGTAGGGGAACGGGATTCTAGTAAATCCTTCTCCCCCACTTCCTCAGGTAGCAACACCATTCGTTTCTAGTCTTCGACGTAATCAAATGGTCCCGGAACAACATTCTCCACAATGGGAAAGAGCAGTCTGTTTAGTTCATTATTCTTGGCAGGGAGCAGAACCTGTTCAGAGAGTATTTAGAAAATCAAACTTCTGGCAGAGTTTTTCATAAGGCATGCTAATTTTTTTATATAAAGATGTTCCAAAAAGTATGCCATTACTTAGACTCCTTTCTCCATTGACTGATCACTTACCAAAGTATCAAATTTTCTGGTGAGTAGGCTTAGAAGTCTACTGAGATTATTGGGAAAGTTGCTTAATTAATTTACGCGAATAATCACTGATGGAATCAGAACTCATGTAAATTATTGGATATGAAAATTTACAGTCATTCAGTTTGTAACTATAACCATTCATCTAGTGCAGGGGTACTTAAACTTTTTTTTCAGCCAGGCTGCATATCTATGTTATGTATTTCACGTAGGCCACACACATATGATGGCTATTTCTCGCTGGTCAGAACACGGAGATTAATGGAAGGGGTGAGAAATGCTTTAAAACCAATATAACATAGAAAACGTTTTATGTGGAAATGGATTAAAATATTAAAACTTTTATTTTGCTTCTTTTAATTATTATTTTTACATTTTTTTTATTTTTGTCACTGAATTTTTCTAAATTGGAAGCATTTAAGAATCGCTATTTCCCAATTTCTGCATTAGTAAACGGTTTCATATGATTAGCAATGATATAAAAAATTTCATAGTGTGCCTTTATTACTGCTGTGACATTACCACTGACAAAACACTCTTTTGCTGTTGTAAAGATTATTAAAAAAAAGCATTTTTATCATCTCTTGAAAGATATCTTCGAGAAAAAATGGATGATTCCTGTTTATATTTTTGAATACACTTTTGTGACAAATCAAATAATTTCTGAACCATGCTTGTTTTTCACTATGTGATGTACCTCCCCTTGAAAATACATCCCTCGAAGTATCAGCGTGAGCTAGAGGTGTAGGGTTTTCGTAAGAACTAGAATCAAACATTATCTTAATATGACTTTATTAATATATTCAACTTAAACTTTGAACAAATATATAAATTAATGAATGAGAGAATCTACGATGACGTAATACGCAACACACAATATAATACAGACCAATCTCAATAATTGAACCGCCTAATCTTCAAATATAATAATAATAAGTGATCAATCCTACCTTATATTATTCTGTAATAAACTTGTCTTTATCTATAGTGGTAAGTAACTTTGCGTTTAACTTCTAAACGATCACCAATATGTTTATCCACAACACGTAGAACTTGAATCTTTGAACGTCGAACTTCAATAATCATCCAATACCACAACGCACATCAATTGTCAAACATTCCTTTACACTACCATTACATTGCCATCTTTGCCCTCATTGCCATCCCCGCTTACTCTAAGATCCTATATTTATCCTATATTATTTGCATCTCTTCACTTCTCGTTTCTTGGATTTGGTTGGAAAAGAGTTGCCATTAATTCTGGCCCAAAGAACCCAAAGGACTTGTTAAAGAAAAGACGCGTAAGTCGTCACAACTACAAAATAGTCATCTTCCCATTGGTCTTGAACAATCTATTTTCTTCGAATATTTTTCGCTTGCAAGATATGAAATGTAGTTACAAATTAGTTCCACTCATAAAGTGGTCGCTACTTTACTGTTGTCTATTATCACTAAACAGAAAAAAAAATATATGAATTCGCTGTCATACGACATCGACAGCAAAACTCAAAACTGATATATATGATTTTTTAACAAAAAAATTGCAAAAACTTTACATAAATAAATGAATTTCTTAGAGCAATGTTACATGACCGGGCCATGTAAAAAGGCCCGGTATGCCATATTCGGCTCGCGGGCCGCACGTTGAGTATCGCTGATCTAATCTGCCTTTTTTCGTAAATAAAAACAGGGTACTAAACTTGTTACCGGCCCTGTTCGTGTCCTTTCTCTATTCGTGTTTGAGAAATACTTCTTTAACTGTTTTTTGAGCTTAAAACCGCCTTCGGTAGAGATAACTAGGTTTATGCTAATTTGAGTGCTATTTAAACATAGATTTAGTCATTACGCTGTTATTAAAATGAGCTCAACGAAGTGACTTTTTGGAAGAATTGGTGGAAGGGAGAAGAAGCTGTAGACTGGACTATATTTGACCTAGGACAGATCTAGCACGTACTCTTCCATCGAATGACACTCAGTTAAATTTTTAATTATTTGTCTAATAAATTTAAGCTACACAATTAATTTTGGTTCCTCTCTCGGTTTATTATTTTAATTGGTAGTAAATGAATTGAACCAAAATAAAATTAGTTGTTTTTATAACAATGTCTGTTTTTCCTGAGTTCTAAACTATATAAACCCATGACCTCAGAGTTGTGACAACCTAAAATTAAAAATCATATTTCAAATTTTAGGTAAGGATAATTAATATTTTTTTAAATACAAATAATTATTTAGTTACTTCATTAACATTATATAAAAACAATATGAGTTATTTCAACAAATATATCAGGAAACAGACTATTTTAAAATTAATTAAAATATGGAGATAGTATATGTTTATTTGCCCTCTACCCTGTAGACGCATTCATGTTATTCGATTAATATATCGCCATGAATGCGATTTAAATAAATTTCTATACATTACTTGCAGCTATTGGAGTCTTTTAGAAAATTAGACGACATGTATATCATACATTATAAATCCTTCAATATATTAATTTATCCTGACACACTCAATGTGTAATATGCTGAATTGGTTACATCTTTCATGGGTTTATGGAATGCATAATTCATGTAATGATTATAAATGCATATTGCAGAAACTTAATAGTTTGGAGATGAATAATTGATTAATTATTTAGTTATTTAGACAGGGAGAATAGCATAGCAAAATATATCAATTTATTGGCCGTTGAATATTTTAAGAGACTAAGATGAGGATTTAATTTGAAAATAAATGTTGTCTAAATGTAGAGGTTAGTATTAATTAGAGATAATAAGAACAGTCGGGCCACAGTATAATGGTTAGTGACGCTGATTGTTGTACCGTATGGTCTGGATTCAAATCCTGGCGAAGGTATGGATGTGTGTGAATTAGTAGAGCCTGTGGTAAGGCCATGGGTATCCTCTGAGTCAAAATGACAGGTCAATTGATAGACTCAACATATCATGTACTAGATACAGTGATGGACTTGATCTCTGTCGCGCCGGCATATTGCCTCAAAAAAAAACAATGGAATTGAGACGAAGACGAGGAGCGTCATTTGCACATTCGTTACGCTCAACAATCACAGATATTGAGAGCGTGAAAGAGGCCCTCACGGGGATTTTAAAGGGTAGCTCGAAAGTTAATGAATATCTTCTTAAATGTTCTGAAAATAACCATGCATATTGTTCCGTATTAAATGTTTTGCCTTTCTTCTTTGAAGACACGTGATAGAAGTTGCGGGGGCTGCTGCATCTGACGGATCAAGAGAAAAGAACTGCGATTGCGTCTTAAAGACAGACTGATAAAGACGGCATTGCAACCCTTCGAGTGAGTGATCTTGGAGTCTACTAGCGATAGGGTTTGTGGGGACAACCGCGCCTTGATACAATCGTATGCTGATTTACAAACATTGTTCCGGATTTGGGCTTTACTCCCGCGAAGGACTGGGACCATTAGAATATTTAAACTTTAATTCATTTTTTTCCAAAATTAATTTATAAATAAAAGATCTTTGGGGCTAGTAACTGTGCGTGCTTCGTCTTGCTGCCAAGTAATCAAGTAACTTTAAGTTCTTACGACGTCTTAATAAATTTTATTACTTAACTGATCGAGATGCACCTAAGAGATCCGAGACGTGAAAAACATTTGGAACGCTGAATTCGAATTATTGATACGGTGGTGTATCTATAGGATCTTTTTTCATGCATTCATGCATCAATATGCTTTAATATCGTCCCCAAATCCACATTTCTGCTCAATTTTTTGAAATGAACTAATAACCATTGGCATAGGACTTGAGGTTGTTCATTCTAAGAAGAATTACGGTGACGTTTGGATTTTCTCCGATGGCCGTAGTTCGCTTCAACACCTTTACAAAAGGCTTACTGTTGGCGACAAAACCATTGTTTCAATCTTACACAAACTGAAATATGTATCTCTGTGCACCATGATATCCATTGTCAGTGAATTCCATCTCTTGTTAAACTTAACGGAAATAAAATGGCGGAAAAACTAGCGAAGGAGGACTGCAATCTTCTAACTTCCTTACCTATTTAGAATTATACTCCTTAAAAAATCTCAAAATTTGGGGGAGTGGAGGGTACCTCCCATTCTTCAATGGTATGTGGTTAATAGACCCGTTCTGGCCTTAGCCCTCAAGTATGAAAGATACACCCGGACTACAATCCCTCGTCTTGCCGGAGGTCCTATCAAGTGCATCTCATTCATATCGAACAAAAATCTCTTCATCTGTGGAAAGTGTCAAAATCACAGACTTCCCCTGAACACATAATGCTTTATATGGATCTCCCAAGCAGAGATATCTACACTCTGATTCCTTTCTCGAGGTGGAATTTTTGAGAGTCAACGATTTAATTGACCTTTGACTTCGTGAGACCCTGGATGATTAGCAACAACTTAATCTACCCCTCTGACATAAATTGATACTGTTTATATAATATTCGGTACGTAAACTTGTAAAGCCCCCGCCCGTGGGGACCTCAGTTCTACATTATCTACGCGACCTGTTTCTGTGGGGAAGAATGAAGAACCACTCAAATCATTCATTCTAAAATTGTTTAATTAAGATCTTAATTTAAATAAAATACATAGCAATACTAATTAAGTAAGATGATATAGAATGAGAAGACGCAACACGTATAACCAAATAGTCGCGTACTTGACCACTGAATCTAACTTTATTGATTAATTCCTCTATCACTAATATACGCCCATTCCTTACAGCTTCTATAAATTAGCTTACCACTGTATCCTAGGTAATCAGCTACGTTCTTTATCTATTCTGACGCGCCTTTAATCCAACAGTGTTTTTTTTAGCGTCAAACCCACTTTTGGTTCGAAAGTACCGGCACGGCTGGGCTATTACACGGAGTTAGCATTCTTCTAAACTTTATCTCCAATCGCTTTACTGCTACCTCTCTACTTAGCGACTTCACTTCCCTCTTAGCAATCACTTCTGCACATAGACATAGAGCCGGGCATTGACTTTGCTCTACTGCTAACGTACGTACACTATATATATGATTCCAATAAAGACATGATTCTGAAATTTAACCACGTTCTTCTTGATTTGGGTGGAAATAATTGCCATTTCGGCCCCCAAAAAACCCCAAGAGGACATTAATAGCAATCGCGATACAAGACCCGTCACAACCTTCACTTGTTTTGAGTCATTGATCTAAGTAAATATGACAATTTGTCTTTATGGAAGAAATTCCGTGTTAAATACACTGCTAGCCACCGTAAATGCAACATCCTGAAGGAATCCTGTAAATAACATGAAATTTACAACATGCATTAGCGGAGGTGAGGTATGTGAATGATTAGAAATTTAGCTCAGACACACATCGCGCGCACCTGTGCTGCCATCTCAAAGCGCTATTTAAGGCTTGGAAATTTCGAAAATTGTGTTTTTCTTGTGGTTTTTTAAAAATACGATCAGTTATGTCTCACAGAAAACAGCGAACAGCTTTTGATCAAGTATCTGAGTTCGACAAAGGAAGAATAGTGGCCTACTGAGATTGTGGATTATCTTTCAGGGAAATCGGTAGTCGTGCTGGACGAAACCAAACAACTGTAATGCGGATATGTGACCATTGGATGTAGAAGGGTAGGGCGGACCTACGTGGTCGATCGTATCCACCTCAGTGCACCACTTAACGTGAGGACAGGCAAATTGTGCGCATGGCAGCGGCTGATCACGAATCGTAGCACAGCCCATTGAGTCTGTAACGCATCATACAGTGTCTGCACGTAGCTTTCGGCGCCTTTTACAGCAGAGTGGTATGTCCGCATGACGTCCATTGCTTGGTCTACCCTTGACGCAGAACCACGGACGTCTCCACCGCCAATGGTGCGATGGAAGAAGGATGTGGGCGGCAGAATGGAATGAAGTTGTCCTAACTGACGAGTCACGCATTTGTCTGAAACCCCACGATGGTCGGATTCGAGTCTGGAGACAACGTGAAGAGATGATGCTGAGCAGCTGCGTTATACACCACCACACTGGTCCTGCACCGAGTATTATGGTATAGAGCGGTATTGGATATGACTCTCGCACTCCTCTAGTACGCATTGCTGGTACTTTAAACAGCCAGCGCTACATCTGCGAGGTTTTGGAGCCAGTTGTCCTTCCTTACCTTCAGGGCTTGGCCACAGCCATATTTCAACAGGATAATGCACGACCACACGTGGCACGTCTAAAATTTCTTCGTCAATCCCCAGTTTGAATTGCTTCCCTGGACGACTCGGTCTCTGGATCTTTTGCCCATAGAAAACATGTGGCACTTGGTTTCTCAACGAATGACCCAGATTATACCCCCAGCTGCCACACCAGATCAACTTTGGCAACGTTTGAAACTGCTTGATTTGCTGTACCCCAAGAACACATCCAAAGTCTCTTTGAATCATTGCCGAGGCGTGTGGCAGCGGTGATCTTCACGAATGGCGGCTACTCTGGCAACTGATTAAGGCAGGAACCACACTTCACAGAAGTCTATAAATATAATCATTTGATACTTGGTCAACATGTTATTTACAAAATAAAGTTTGTTGTGCTATCTCTTGTCTTTCTTGGTGTTGTATTTACGGTGGCCAGCAGTGTGTAATCAATCTGGAAAAAAGTCAAGGGTTTTGATTTATTGGGGGGTCTGGTCCTTGGTGTTCGCCTCTGATGTATGATATATATAAAGTTATATTATGGATTCTTAAAAAAGAGCCAATAATTTATATCTGGATATTTAATGCTCTGTTAAATTTATTTTATGCTAAAACTGTAATATTCACATGCAATGGAGTTCCTTACAATATAAGGTAGAGTCAAAGGAAACATTGGGTAGATAGAGCCAAGTCACCATCACACTTGGTGACCATTTTTTGTGAGTTGGCCACCATATAGATCCTTCTGCAAATCTCTGAAGAAATCTAATTATATCGTGATCTAAGACGTAAGCGGATTTTCCTAAAAAAATTATCCACACTATAAAAAGGAAGTAGCTTGCCAAAATTGAGTTAGCATTAAATTTGACCGTTAAAGATTCGATTAATGATTAGCTATTACTTCGGCTGTTGAATAGGACTTGTTACGAATCTGTACGGGAAATTTCCACTAATCTACTTATGCGTCTTTTTGGGGAATATAAATTCGCGTTTATTTCCAATCAACTCCAAAAAGATGAACGGGATATTCAAATTAGATAAGGTGTTTAAGTCAAGCGTTGTGAGTTAGCAAGGAGATTATGGAAGGCTATTGAGCCAGCAACTTTAAACGCATTTTTAGAAGATTCAAGGAGATTAGATTCGTGAAGACGTTGCGCTGCTAGACGTACCAGAAAGCTGATATAAGCCAGTGGTAAATATAATTTACGTACGCTTAAAATAAGCGTCAGTTTAAGCGACTTAGTTAAAGTTAATGAAAGTTAAGAATTCGAGTACGTATATTTCTCGGATCTCCTATTTCGGTAAACCTTACTTGAGTTGAGCTAGATTATTAATTAATTGTATTCTTAGTAATTTAATTTAATATAAAGGAAAATCCCTTTAAACGACGTAACATTATTGCATTATATGTTATCAGAGATTTTTGAGGAAATTATAACAAAATAAATATTATTATTTTTCAAAATGGCTCTTGGTGGTTCTTTGCCTCAAATTAATCTTGGTGTTTAAGGTGTGACCCAGGGGGGCCATCACACAATCACTCTTGGAGACCATTTTTTGTGAGTTGCAACCATATAGATCCTTCTGCAAATCTCTGAAGAAATCTAATTATATCGCGATCTAAGACGTAGAAGCGGATTTTCCGAAAAAATTATTCACACCATAAAAAGGAAGTAGATCACCAAAAGTGAGTTAGCATTAAATTTGACCGTTAAAGATTCGACTAATGATTAGCTATTATTTCCGCTGTTGAATAGGACTGTGAGTGCTTGTGAGTAATCTTTAACATACTTGTATTTTAGATAATGATAGTTGTGTCTTAAGCTGTAGAAGGTGTGATGACCCTTTAAGATTTTCTTTTTGCGAATTTTGCTGTTTTACCCTGTATTTTTAAGGTTTCTAAAGAACTTTTTGATATTTGAGATGGATTGCATGTGTGTGGAAACTTCGAATTCCGATCTAGATATTTGTTTTCACCGTATTAAAAGGGAATACTTATATTTTATGTGTTTTTATTTCCGATCTTAATATGCATGTTTAAAAGTTAAAAGAGCTCTATGAACATAAACTCACAGATTTGTTCAAAATTTCATAAATAAAATCTGATGAGAACCACACAGTCCATGAGTTCATCCTGCTGATTAATAAAAATTTACCAGGGTGGACTATTCAACAGGAACTTGAAAGCACACATCTTCTTGGTATAACAGAGTAGAATCCAACTGTTTTTGCAAATTAAGGTATTTCGCTATATTTTCATTATTTTTTCCTCGTTCCCTTACCTAATCCACAAGAAAGTGATTTTTTTATATTCTTTCACAATTGGGGGCGGGATGTATTTAGTTTTTAATTCAGAAATCAAAAACATTTGTTACATTGTATTGCTTATTAATATGTAAATTGTTACCGTTTACCATTAAATAAATAATAAAATGGCAGGGCCCTTTTTATAATTATATATATAGAGAACGAATTATATGGGCTATTAGTTTGTAAATTAAGTTTAATTTCAGAAAAAAAAACGTTAATCTAAAATATTTAAAGCTTTATCACAAACTTGCGCGTATTTGGAGCAATTTTCCTTGAAAGCAACCAATCTCAACAACTTCTATCTAGTTCCCATAGCAATCGCTCCAAAAAAATTTTTTTCCCGGGAGTTGAAATAATTGCTACAAAGAAAAATTGCTTGAATTTCCAGCCGATTGGGTTCTTCGGCTCTCTATCTCATAAAAATGATGACGGTAAAGATGTCAACCTAAGCTTCATCAAACACATCGGAAATGGCGTACAATATTTTAATGGTATATAATATGTATAATACATCAATAGAATGGTGTTTCTTTTATATTTATGACTCTCAACAAAAGCATGAGCGAAATAAAAGAAGTAATATTAAATGTTTGTTTTGTGAGCAGAGTTGGAGAGTGATTTTTCAACGTGAAAATAGGGCACAGCTGATGTCAGAGCGCATTGTTTTGCTTACGCAAACCCTCACCCTCATAACTTCTTGAAATATTTCTCGAAACGGTTCTTCCAAGTATGCGTGTGTGACAAGGTCTTATACTTAAAACTATTTTAGTAATAAATTTCTAAAATAATTTTTAAAAATAATTACTTTTAGTTATGTAATATGAGATTCATTTACATATGTTATTGTATTCAAATTCGCATCAATCTATTACTCCACGTTTTAAAAACGAAGTAACGTGCAAAATAGTTTTAGCATTAAATAGTTTCTAAATAGGAGTACTAACCAGTTGTCTTAAAATCTCTAATATAAAAATACGAGAATAAAAAAAAATAATATAAACAGTTTAAAAGATGTTTCATTCCAATTATGAAATAAGAAATTGATAAATAAATTAAACAATAATATTTATCAGCGTATTTAATCTCGATATTCAGCAAAAAATATGATAATAAAGTAATTTGTTCTTAGAATTTAATATCTATTTGAAATATATTTTATAAAAACGTTTTTATTAGATTTTTATAATTAATTTTACTTTTTGTTTATCTGCATGCTTATAATGGGAATTCTATAAAATTAACAATCAGTTTTTCTTAAGCTTTCAATTGATTGCTTCTTTTTTAAGTGAATTATCTTTTTCTTTATTGATTAACTTAAATACCCTTTTTTTAGTCTTTTACGAATATTCTTGTGTGTGTGTGTGAGTTACTAAATTCCTTTCTGCAATACAATCTTCCGATAAAATTATCAGTTTTTCATCAGTGACAGACTCAAGTTCACTAAATAATCGATTTTGCATTAAACGGAATAATTTCAATAATGGGTATTTAATGATTCAATGATTCATTTCCCAAAAACATCGGTTAAGTCCATTATTCTAATACATTTTTTTCGGAGGCTTATTTTCTTTATAATACATATCTCTCAGAAGTTTTATGTTTATATTTACTGACCTCATTCATTAAAAGTAGCTTTTTTTAAAAAAGATTATTCGTGGAATTTTGTGGAAAATTAGTATTTCTGAAAATCACATTTGCTTTTTATTTTTATGTTTTCATAAACATATTAATATTCTCTTTCTCAGAATAACATTTTTCAGTTTTTTTCCCTTTTCATATTAGAAGTAGTTTTCCTTTCAGTTAACAATTATAAGTTTGTTTGTGGAGACCCAGAGGGGTCTCACCTTGGACACCAAGATTAATTTGAGGCAAAGAACCACTAAGAGCCATTTTGAATAATAATGATATTTATTATTTTCAATTTCTCAAAAAAACTCTAATAACATATAATATTTTTATTTTACGTCACTTAAAGAGATTTACCTTTATATTAAATTAAATTACGAGTAGTGCAATTGATTACTAATTAAGCTCAAGATCAAGTAAAGTCTACCGAAATAGGAGATTCGAGAAATACACGCGCGCGCGTACTCGAATTCTTAACTTTAACTAAGTCGCTTAAACTGACGCTTATTTTAAGCGTACGTAAATTATATTTACCGCTGGCTTATATCAGCTTTCTGGTACGTCTAGCAGCACGAATCTTATCTCCTTGAATCTTCTAAAAATGCGTTTAAAGTTGCCGGCTCAATAGCCTTCCATAATCTCCTTGCTATGTCACAACGCTCGACTTAAATACCTTATCTAATTTGAATATCCCGTTCATCTGTTTGGTGTTGATCAGAAATAAACGCGAATTTATATTCCCCAAAAAGACGCCTAAGAAGATTAGTGGAAAGGTTCCTTACAGATTCCTCTGTATAATTGCTAAAAAATGTTTGCTTGCATACAAATAAACTCACCAATCATACTGCTAATTTTATTACTCTTTTGAAGAATTTCAACACATATTCTTTTTTTATCTGTCCATTATACAAATACAGTTTTACATATTAATGTTATCTCTAAGAATTCTCTCCATTTATGCATTTTTATTTTTTCTTTACTTCAGTAAAGTTACTATAAGAAGTGTTGAATATATACTATAAACAAGATATTTATGTTAATAATGCATGTTTTCATTATTGAATACTAAAATTCATAAGATAATAAAAAGAAAACAAGCGAGTGGATCTTCAGAAAACAATTTTTAGAAAATAATTCTTCTATAGCATCTAAATATTTTTATCTCATTGAATGAATTCCCAAACCTGCAGGCTGTAATTTTTAATAACTCTTAAACCTTTACCTAAAGGTGAAATACATTTGCTTTTCCGTCGTTTAGAAAATTTGTATTACCATAAAACCCAGTGTATAACACGCAGCTATACTTTGAAGATGCAATTTTTAATATTTATGTTGTGTTCCAAACCCGAGGCTCATCAACCACCAGGCCATGTGAGCTCCCCTCCATTGCGCGAAAGTAGCAACTACTTAACTCTCACTGGAGGGTTAACTGTAACCTGTTTCGTTTTTTCTACCACTACTCACGTGGTGATTGGTTTGTGGGTTGTATATAAGAAGTGTTCTTAATAAAATGTTTGATACGTGGCGATTTGCTAAAAGTGTTTGCTTCTCTTTGACTTTTAACTTAAAGAACCACATTTGATTTTAAATTAATCATACTTTTTACAATTTAGGTATATTCGCCGTATAACGCGGACACCCTTTTAAACGAAAACCCTGAAATGTACGTGCGGAATGCTGTTACAGGTAGGTCAAAAAGTTCCCAGAATAGGTCAACTACAAATTATTAAAAACTATAACGATAATTTCATCTTATTGGTCTTCACGGTACTGCAATCCTGCATCCAGTCATCTGTTCCAAAGTTCGTATAACTGTTCAAAAACTCCCGGAATTCATTTGTGAAGGGGCTTTCATCGCGATTTCATCTCACTGTCCTCTTGGGATCTTTGGGGCCAGAATGGCAACTCTTTCCAACCAACTCAAGTAGATGAACTTGGTTATGCAAATTAGGAATCGTATATATATTGGAAGTTAGCATTCGCGTGATATCTAAGTCTATGCCTATGTATAGAAGTGATTGCTAAATGAGAAGTGAAGTCGCTAAGTAGAGAGCTGTAAAGTGATTTGAAATAAAGTTTAGAAGAATCCTTAGTCCGGGAATCAGCCTAGCCATGCCGGTACAAATGAACCAAAAGGATCATAGTCGGATTAAAGTCATAACAGAAGTGAAAAGGGCCGTAGGTGTTTACATATGATATAATGGTAAGCGAATTTATATAGGCTATAAGGAAAGTGCGTATATTAGTGAGATAGGAATTTATCTATAAAGTTAGATTCAGTGGTCTATTGCGCGATTATTAGATAATGCGTGTTTCGTCTCCTCATTCTGGATCCTCCTCCTTAGATTATTAAAAATGTGTATATTATGTTTAAACTAAGATCTTAATAAACGGATTTTAGTATGAATAATTTGAGTGGTTCTTCATTCTTCCCCACAAACACAGTGTAGAACGTGAGTGCCTACCAGCGGGGGTTTCACACATTTTTAGAGAGGTTCTTCAGTTGTTTCGTCACATTTTGAATCACATCATTGTAATCCACAAAACTATGTCCCTTCAATTTCATTTTCAGCCATGGAAACGGATAAAAATCTTCTGGTGCTTCAATCGTTTCCGTATGCTTTCTTCATCATCTCGAGTGTCTCAGAAGGTGATTTCTGGAGCAAAGCACATGATTTGATGTTTGCACGCTGCTCCGAAGACGGCATTGAAAAATCCGACGAATGAAAAATTCTCTTTTTCAGAAATGTTCTGCATTTAACACCAACAGTACAGGAAATAAATTCTAGATGGTTGTGTGTGTTTTTATTAGTGCTGCCATCCCCCGAAAGTGATGTATCCCCTGCAACAAACTCCTGCATTAAAATAGGGGACCACTCCAAGAACATTTTGATTCTAGTAGTAGTTTTTGAAGTCATTAATTGGAGGTATTATACCAAGCTTTAAAAAAAGATAGTATACTTTTGGATCTAGAACCCTTTAAATTTATAAGAAATGTACTTTCTGTTAAATAAACAAAACTAAATTTTTTTTTTCTATGTTCATAGCTTTTTTTTTATTTTTAAGGTTTGTGACGAATCTATACGCGTTCTCTAACTAATCCTCTGGGGGAATCATTGGGCTAGCGTCGCGTGTAATTCACAGCCATACCTCTCAAGAAGAAGCTATGATATTCAGATCAGTTCCAGTACATAATGTCAGTTTTGTAATTATAAGTAGTAGAAGGAGGCAGGAATTTGCTATATTCATTACGGAGGTGAGATTAAATAACGTTTACATTCGCATAGGAAGATTAAGAGTGGTGCTTGCCACTGTGTTGAATTAGTGGATTTGAGGTTAGCAATCAATGATAGATTAGGTAGAGTTAAATAAGTTACTGGCACATATTTGCTTAATATTCATTGCTTTCACCGTGCTACTCATGATACTTTCACTTAGAGAATAAATTGTTGTTAATTAGTGTGTTTGAGTAAGTAAATAATTGTTATTAGGAAAGTTCCTGGTTTTGCTTTTATTCCTTCCCCACCCTTAAGTAGGCAAGACGGAGAAAGAGAATATGCCAGTGTAAGTCGCTCACAGGTTTGGATTTTTATATATGGCGTATAATACTCTTCCCATAAACTTTGATCTATTTGTGTGTGTCTGTGTGTTAAATATGCACGTTATACGCCGCATTTTACTGTACTTTTAGTAACTTATCATGGAGACTGTATATATTTTAGATTTTATGACCATAAAAAAAACTTTATACCATGTTACTGAATGGCATCTAAATGTGTAACGGAAACGTTTTTTTCAATATTTCTTTAACTATTATTATGGTAAAAAATTCTTAAATCCTAATTTATACTTAATTGAAAACTTGGATCGTATTTCTTGTTTTAAAATATAATGCATTCTCATCATAACTTTATTACAATGCATAGAGCTTAAAATATACAAGGGAATTTTTTCGAAAGCTAAAAAAAATTGACCCAAAATATAATCAAATACATTAAATAAAAACTATAATTAGCTTATGGCTAAAAACATTGATTAAAACGGTGACATCAATCACGCAGAAATGTTGTAAAATACATATGTAAAATTTTTAATTTGCAAAATTAAAAAAATAAAGCAATTTATAAATCTCTGCAATTTATTGCTCTTTTTTTGCTGTAAGAAATATATAATGGAAATTGATAGGAAATAAAACAGCCCAAAATGATACAATAAAAGTAAGAGTATGTTAAACATAACGCATTACTAATACCTCTCGTTATTTCCGAAACATAGAACAACATTTATGTTAAGTAAATATTTATTACCTTAAGATATATTTAGCGTTGTAAAACTGGCTGAAAAAAAAATTAAGTTTCAGAAAAACGATAGATTTTTTTTAAAAAAACGGTGCATTATTCAAAATGATCCATCCCCTCATTAAAAGTATCGAAAAACCCAGTAGACTTTTTAAAAGTATGAGAGAGCAATCTTATTTTTTAAGAAAAAAATGAAATATCTTTAATTAAAAGCTATTAAATAAAAAATAATGCGAAAGTCAATGCCCTTATTAAAAGCAGCCTTCTGTCAAACTGAATTAACTTTTTTTTACCAAGAAAAAAACTAAATACCTGGTTGCTTTTATTTTAAAGATAAGGTTTTTAGAAGTATGGACTTCAAAGAATTAATGCTTGTGAAAGGAAGATATATCGAACTAAGATACTTCAAAGAATTTACTACATGATACATTTTTTTTTTAAAAAACAACGTATTAACTTGTTAAGCTTTAAACTTGTAGTTATTAAATTAGTTGCATATCTTGGATTTTTATATGAATAATATAATATCTAATGAATAAATTCGTACTTAACGTGTTATCGCAACTGTATAGGACTCATTGCATAAAAACGTAGCTCACGTTGCCAATTCAGGGCATACGACACAAGCAAAAACAGGGGGTTGGTGTGTCGCGTAATAAGTAATGTTTGTTAAAAACCATGGATTAAATTTTCGTTGAAACAACAGATATAAAAGATTTATTTAATTTAATACTTCTCTTTAATGCATTATCGCATGTTATACATAGAATTACTCAATCCAAAAAAAATTAAATTAACCTGCGTAAAATATTTAGACCTTTAACGTGCGTAATCAAGTTAATTTGATCTCTCTTAATTTGCCAAACTGTGCCCAACCGAGATAATTCGAGCGAGTCTGCATTTTATGCTGCTCTAATATCATGCTTGAATCTATACGAATGTCCTCTGTACTCTTGGAACTACCTGCATTCCGTCATCGTAATTTCGTAAATTTATTTTGCAGCTATTGTTTTCTTATATTTTAAAATTTTAAATTAGGCATCAGCATTTTGAACGCATGCAGATTGTATAAAAAGTTAGGTGAAAAAAGTTTAGAATTCAGAATTAAATTAGCAGAAAGACTTAAGCAAATATATATTAGTGATGCAAATATTAAAATAAATAAATAAATAAAATATTGTTTAATTAAAATAAATTAGTCGTATATTTTCTTTTAGCAAGCCATTTACAATTTTCCTTTACAATGAATCATTTATGAGTCTTATTTTCATTATTTTCTGAGCATTTTCGAACTTACTGTAAATTACTTCATTTGCGGTATAGGGCATAAAACACCATAAAGTCAAAGTCCTTACACACACACACACAAACACACAAACACACACACACATACACACACACATACACACATACATATTCATACATATATACATATATATATATATATAGTATGAAAAATAAAATAAGATACTAAGTGAAAAAGTTGTATAATATACAATGCAAAAGAAAGAAATTGAAGTTCAAGATATATATCAAAGGCAGATACAAAAGAGTCTTTGAGCTAAAATGGAGACCTATAATGATTTCTAGAGATGTCAATGAATTAGACCAGTGATTTAGGGTTAAGCAATGCTTTATGGATCCACCTTATATATAAAGTTAAATTAATATTGAAAAATAGGTTTTTCAAAATAATAAATACAATACCTATCGAAAGCAAACGCGACTTTTTACATTTGTTAATTATTGGCATTCTTTATTGGTTTAAAATATACATCAGAAAAAAAGAAATCCTAAGATAGACGATATAATACATCACTTTTTATTCTCTAGTTATATGTGAAAGTTAGTACAAGCACTCGAAAACAAATTTATATACATACATATGTATGCACTATTTGTTAATTTATTTTTTAACTGCACATTTGTTCTTAATAAAAATATAATTCCCTTCAATTTATACGTGAAACATATCGATGCAATATTTTAAATGCTTATTTGTTTTATAAGCTAACTCTAAATCATTCCCAATTCTTTATTCACTTATCCAGCAACAAATTCGTTTCTTCTCAGGCACCATTTATCCTAATTATATCATTTTTAAGAAAAATTTTGAACATTATTTTCTAATACTACCTATCTTTTCTTTTTATTTATTGATGCGCCACAAGGAGAAATTTCTAATTTTTTAATATAATTAGAATTCGATACTTATTCAACATATTTAATCCTCAATAGCTACTTCAGGCATCCAAATACGAATTTATTCAAATGGCTGAACTTGAATGCAAGATTTGGTAATTATATATAAACCTACTTCAAAAAGAAAATCTACGAAGTCCGTAATTTGCATTGAAATAGTACTTTCAATATCTGAAGATTTTTATCTGGGAATTCAAAATGCTACAGAATTTAATTCATCGGAGTTGTTTTCATTTTCATAATTTTCAATCTGTCTCTAAAAAGGGAAATTTAAGTCACTCGTAGTTCATTTCTACATTTATTTATCTTTGAATAGCTTTTAAAGAAAATTTCTTAACATGGATGAGTGCAATATAGGAGTTAATTTTCCTTTCCTATTTTAAGATGCGCTTCTTTTTCTCAGATAGGAAAGAGTTAGTTTAATTTTCAGGTTCTTGACGATCAAGTTGTCGGTTTCGAAAGAAAAAAAATATGAATTTTTATTTTAAGATGAAAAGGGGAATGATGAAACGAAGATAATTTAAAAATGAGTTATTAGTAATAAAAAAGCACTGCGTTATGAAGCATTATTTTAAACTCACTTGTGCCCTCGAATTTTTGTTTTGTATTAGAATTGCTAAGCGTGTTGATCCCTAGTTGGATGTTTTCCCCTTCTTCGAAATAATCATTTGCAAAATATCCAATTGTATACCTCATGATTTACTAAAAAGTAATATTTTTATCTAAATTTCATTTTAAATAAATTATATTTACTGAATGTTTAATGATTGTACAAATTGTACCTTATATATATATATTCTATAAAGGAATTATAGATTTTTTCAAAAATAAAAATATTTATTCAGTTCATAGTTATTACTTTGTATTCCTAAAATTAAGTATCCATATATTTTTAACTCCAAAATTCCATAAAAGTCCGGTTAAATTTAGAACTGTGCCAAATGGTTTTAGAACATATATTACTACTGCGGGCAAATTACTTCATAATATTATACAAAACTTTATTAATCAGCAATGTAATAAAGCTATAATTAAAAATAGTAAAGAGATTATAGATTTTTTTAATAATAGAAATATTTATTCAGTTCATAGTTATGACTTTGAAGATCTATTCAATTCCATTGATATCAATGATATTATTAAAGTAATTTGAGAAAACCACAGTATTTATAATCATAATATTAATTTTAACAAATTTAAAACTCTCATAGATTTTGTCTTAAAAAATACTTTAAATTTAATGGTTCATTATATAAACAATACAAAGGCCTGCCAGAAGGAGGCCCAGCCAGCAAAAGTTAGGCTAATTTATATTTACACTTTTATGAATATAATTATATTATTAATAATGACTACTACATTTTTAGATATATTGATGATTTAATTATTCTTGGTAAAAAGGATAATTTAAATACCAAGATTAATTTTTATCCGGCTTACCTAAACTTAGTTAAAATTAATAATAATCCAATTAAAACTAATTACTTAGATGTAACATTGTATATAAAGGATTTTAAATTACGTAGTATTATTTATGATAAAAGAGATGCCTTTAATTTTAACATTCTTAAAGAGCCTTACTGGAATTCAAATTTATCAATATCTATATATAGAAATATTATTTTTAACTATATTTATCGTAATAATGTTTTAGTTAGTGTTAAAGCTAATATTTATTTTAAACATTAATAAATTTATCAAAAAATATATTGGACATGAATATCCTGCTAACTTTCTTTACAATTATATTTATAATAGTTCTTAATGATATGCAATTTGAATTAATAACTTATTGGCATTATGTTTTTTAAGACTAATTATACAATTATTAATTAGATGGCACCACATGTTTATTAATTCAATAATATTTAAATATTTCTAGGATTCATTTATATTTTACACTAATATTTATATCAATATATATTTATGAATATATATTTATGTGTGTGTGTGTGTGTGAATTTATATATATATATATATATATATATATATATATATATATATATATATATATATATATATAATTTATATTTTTATCATAATTTAACTTTATGCTTAACTGTTTTCCCTCTCTTGTATTTGGCGGGAAACACATCCAGTTGATACACTCACGAAGTAAGTCTTACTATCTACGTTTTGCATCGAATTTTAATCTATAATGTGAATATTAGTAGGCTATAATTTTATAATTATATTTTATTAGTTTAGTGATTTTATTATAATGTTTAAATTCCTCCAAATGTTATTATTTCCTTTCCTCTTGGTACGTAGTATGACAATCTACAGGTGAACGTTGGCTAGCCCTAAAACTTGTTTAAACCTGCAATTTTGGTTCCTAAGGCCAGGAGTTTGTTATTGTACTACTGTGCCTATTTCTTCCTATTTAGTATAGTTATCTTAGGTTCTAAATATGTGTGTATTTTTATGTTTTGGATTATATATATATATATATATAGTAGTAAATAAATTAAAAAGTAGACAAATAAATCCTAAACATCTTAAGAACAAACCGAAAGAACCAAAAACATGGAAACATTACAAACCAAAAAAGAGAAATATAGCTATAGTGGAAAAACTATTATGGTTTCCCGAGCTGTCACTGGCTTAGGACAGTGAGACAGGGTTAAACAGTGTTTTGCGAGATCTCAACCTTCCCCTTCAGCGGAAAGTTTCGACATAATAGCATAGGAGATAAACCAAGGCAAAAGCCCAAAAACCCACGTGGGTGAATATAACATCAATATAATAGAATTGGAAAATTAAATTACTATAGGAATCAGGACGAAATAGACAAATATAAATATGTATAAACATAAATCATTGCAATAGAGGTTAATAATGATTATGACCAAAAGTAATAATAATGAAAATGTGCGAAATAACTAAAATCTTACCTGATGTAATCCGATTCTAATAGCATACTAACACCAAGCACAAAAAAACCACATCACTGAAAATAATGGCGCCATCTCTATATATTTTTAGTAACTAAAATTATTATAAGAAAATTAAGAATAATATACTGTAAATTAAATGGAATTGAATATATTAAATGAAATAATTAAATAGCTATAACTTTGAAAACATATATTTATATATAAAATTAGCTGGATAATTATAGTCTAAGCAACTTTGAAAGAACTTTTTATAATTATTAATTTTTAAAACTTCTTCAGACACTAAATCTTTATTTCTTTTTTACATAATTTAGAATAATATTTCTAAAAATTGAATTGTGAAGGGAACTATTCAATACGGCATTTTTTTAACATCAAAATCAAAAAATTCTCTTTATCAAAATATTACTTTTTAATATATATATATATATATATATATATATATATATATATATATATATATAATAAGCGACACAGAACTATGGAATTCTAAACAAGTATATTAAAAGAACGGGGTTTTATTTATATGGAAAAATCTGGGACAAAATGTTACAATACTTGGTGATGGACAAACGTACCCTGACTTCGGAGGACGATGATATTCAGATAGGGAAAGTCCACAGACGTAACGAATTGGCAAATTCCCCGAAAGTCATGATTTAGGGTGTTTTCCAATTCTCTATTTGGTTCTGTGCTTCTAGACAGAGGTGGTACTAAGTTTCTAGGGAGTGCTTAGTGTCTGTAGGGAAAATATGACGAAATATTGCATTCGTTTTGCATCATATAAGTTTTACGTTAAATGTTACGAATATATATATATATATATATATATATATATATATATATATATATATATATATATATATATATATATATATATATATATATATATATATATATACAGTGGAACGTCGTTTATTCGAATCAATTGGGCCCGGACACCGTCAGAAACGCGATTGTTTGGATAACTGAAAACCGAATACGATCCATGCAGTATATGAAACCGAACACTATACGAATATTGAAAATCATCCAAAGCGGGAAACGTGCTTGAGAAAACAGCAAAAAGGTTCAAAATGTTGCAATTTTACCTTTATTGTGGAAATAATCACTTTTTTTTCACTGTACTATTGGAAACTTTCGTTTTTTAGCTGCAAGGTCACTGAAAAACTATTTTGGATATTTGACGCTCCGGATAATTAATATTCGGATAAACGACGTTCTATTGTGTATATATATAAAATATGTATTAACTTAAAATGATATCTACTCATAATTCGAATATCTTTTATTTATAGCATCTAATTCATAAATCCTACTAACGTATTTCGGAACGTGTCTCAATTTATCTTTTTCTAAATCATTCAAAACATTATGTTTGTACATTTATTACCGATGCTTTAGCCTTTGAATTTTTGATAGAGTTATTGGTGGATTCCAAGAAATACAAGATCATGAATTGTTTTTCATGCACCATTCTAACTGGGATTTAATATTCCCTAAACAATGATGCCCTTTCTATAAATAACTAACTATTCCCTTCACCTAAACCCGTGACTGTATTTTATATGATGCGTTTTTTCCCTGTTTTTAAAAACTTGATATTTGAATAATTCCCTCCCTTGCTCTTAGTCTTCTACCTGTAGAAATCGTCACTTTTGCGCTTTGTCGTCGTCAAAATGTAAAACGTGTGTGTGTGTTTTTGTGCTGTGTATTTTCTGTGTTATCTTGTGTTTAAGACATTTATGTTTGTATCTCTATACAACTGATATAAACAGGATTTACAATGAAAATAGGACTGCCTAGTCATTACAAAATCAACAAATAAATAACAATGGAAAAACACTTATCACTCGACTCGGCCTGCCATTTCGTTCTAGTAATATTTACCTCTGGTCATGATTATTTCACATATATGTGTGTGTGTGTGTGTGTGTTTGTATGTAATAACTTAAATTGAGATATCTAGACATAATTCGAATCTTCTTTTTTTTGTATCATCTAATTCATAAATCCTAATTCCCCATTTTGAAACACTTCACAATTTATCTTTTTTCTAAAGCATTAAAAATGTTAAGTAGGCATATTTTCTTTTAGACTTCAAATTTTATAATATATTTATTGCTGATTCGCAGAAATATAAGATCATTATCTATTTCCATGCACCTTACTAAAACGGCATTAATATTCCTAAGCAATGAGGGCATTTCTATAA